>CM062288.1:49413795-49748690 GCA_031216915.1 Pictodentalium vernedei | reverse complement strand
TGTCAGTTTGGCTAAGCCGAATGCCGCTTATGGTCGTACAGGATAAATGAACTCCCCCCATCACCTCCCGGATGAAAAATTCGGGAATTTACACTGGGATTTCAGTTTTTAAATTCCATTGCTGCGTCCATGTCCATTTGTCGCGAGGAGATAAATTTCTGGCGCCAAATATCAGACGACATATTGGTGTTTTAAGCTTTCAGCGGTGTTCGAGAGCAGGGCCTTGTACAGACGACATCGCTACATTTTCGATCAAAACTGGAAACATGTAAATTGTTTTGTACTGATGACGTTAACGTTTTGGAAAAATATGATATTGAAAGGAAGAAAGAGATCAAAATTGACAGATTATAGACTGCAGACCAGTTTGTCAAGTTTTCACAAATCTCGACACTGACAAAGTAATAGTTGAAGTTTGTGAAGACCAGAACTTCAGAAGAGGAAAAATCGCGGAGCACATTAACCCTTTACCCAACGTAACGGCCAAAACCGGCCAGCGCTATTCTCAAAATCGCCAATTAATTTTTAAAATATTTTCATTTTTTGTCTCAAAAACATAGGTTATGACCCCTCGTTGGAACGAGCTCGTCGAGCTCGTTCCAACGAGGGGTCATAACCTATGTTTTTGAGACAAAAAATGAAAAAAATTAGTTATTCAAGAATTTTTTTTGCAAGTGTCGTCTGCTTTTCATGTTAGGCAAAGGGTTAATAAAGGCCTAAGTAGGCATATCAAGGGAACAAGACTTTTGGTAACGATGATACATGTATTTCGTTCTAAAATAATTTTACAGGCCAGAAAGACTCGCGTTTTTTAAGGGCCTATATAAGTAATGGAATTTTGCTTATTTTGAACTTCTCACCTCTCATATTCCTTAAATTCAGGTAATGATTAAATATACACAAATTATACATCAAAATGAAGGTTGGGATGTATAGAACACAAAACACATATGTAATCAACTCATAGAGTCGACTGGAGGCACCACTGGTTCCTGGAAGTCTGCGACCGTATTCGCACCAGAACTGATAATAAAATAATATTTCATCAGAACAACTTGTGGCCAAATGTGCTTGATATAGCCAAGAACAAAGCTAGGCATTCAAAACACTTTCGAATACAGTGATTTTGGCAAAGGACAACACTGTCTGCATATTTTATTGAAGATGGTTTCCATGCTCGACAGACCTGCGCAAATCACTCGTTACCACGAATTTCCATCGAAAAACAAAATCGTAATTCTAAGAAATTTCAACAGGTGTCATGATACCTTGCACTGAATATGACAACTGTGCAATCTCTATCTAATAACAGTATACTGTATGAAGGCGATCTTTTTCATTATTTGATTTTAGACGGCATTGTTTTTACATGCTTTTTCTGTCCGATGACGTCGACCGGAAATCGAAAGTAGACTCATACGTAAACAAAAGCAAAGGCTTTGGAATTTTCCCCAATGCAGCTCTGTCGCAGTGTTTTGAAGACTTTTTATTCCCTGGCCACAAGTTGTTTTCGTGAAATATTATTAAATTATCAGTTCTGGTGCGAATACGGCAGCAGACTTCCAGGAACCAGTGGTGCCTACTGTCGACTCTATGAGTTGATTACACGTGTTTCGTGTTCTATACATCACAACCTTCATTTTGATGTATATTTTGTGTATGTTTAATTTGAATTGAAGGAATATCAGAGGTGAGAATTTTCAAAATAAACAAAATTTCATTACTTATATAGGCCCTTAAGACCAAAGTGAATGTATGCAATGTGACATTAGCCCAGACCTACCAGTACATACATATAGGGCCTACCACAGTCGGCTTGACTGAGTTGTGGTGTGGTTGAAAAGTTAAGAAAACTGAAACACCATGGCATAGGCATCTGGAAAACTGCCCCAAAGCAGATGCGTAGTCCGGATTCCATAATAAATAATAGGGGGAGCGGACCAATTTGGAAGGCCATTGGAGGGGGTTGGGGCCTCCTCTATTTACCCTATTCCTAACTAGGACCCAACAGTTCACCCTACCTGAAGGGAAGTGGGAGGAGGGGGATATATCTGGAGGGTCATAGTTATCACCTCCCACCAAGAAAAGTTTGAACAATTTAGTAGTCCAAGAGGGGGGGGGGAGCTAAAGTCATCCCTATACCCTGTCATATATACCACAGATTTCCAGACAGATGCCTGTGGAATAACATTATGACCATGGCAGGGATATGGCGACAGAGTAAGGGAATCCACAGCAGATACATGTATGCAGATTTAATGTAAGCGTTCATTTCATTTCCATGCAGGTTCCATCAGGCAAAAAACAAAATGGAAACCAAAAATCGGTTCCCACAAATTTTTGAACATTTCACTTTTTATCAATTTAAAACACTCAAGTTTTCTACCAAGACTAAATAAAATTGTATTAGGCTTAATAAAATTGAAAATCTGTTTCTCAGGCCCTCCCGCATGGTCCTTTTGGCTGCCGCATGCTCTCTTTTTATGACCAATGCAAACTTGAAAAAATAAAAATTAAATGGTTTATGTCTGACATTTTTACACAAGTTAATAAAATTGATAAATTTGTCCCTTGAGTGCAACAAGGCTTTGTAATGATTTAGCATTGCAAAGCCTTCTTGCACCCAAGGGACGAATTACACCACCACCCTTGCTATTCTGTAGATTATGAGGCCTATAATATGAACTTCTGATGGCAAAGAAATAATTACAGAAATAAAATATAAAATAAAAAAAACGCCCGCCCACATGCAATTTTACAAAACTTGGACTGAGAAACAGAACATCTACTTTATGTGGCCTTATTTATCATTGATGAAACCGTGATGTGATTCATAATAGTAACAACTCAGTACAGTACAGGCATCATGGATTGGTCGTAATCCACACGTGGGCAGTTATGTCCATGCATTTGTTTACAACAGATGGTTGTACCCGGTGCTTCATTAATTAAAATTTTGATTATTATTCCTATAATTAGTGTTTGGAATCTAATATTATTGCGTCCGTGGAAAAAATGCCCACGCGTGGAAAGTGACCAGTCTACGACAACTGTACTGTAGATTCAGATTGTTGAGCATGTGTGTTGCCAAAAGTTTCTGATTCTTAATCACTAAAATCGAATGCACCCAATTTTGGCATTTTTAACATCAAAATCACATGAAGACAAATGCATGAAACTATAATTTAAAACAATAACAAAATCGCATTTTATGTCTGCAAGTGATGAGGGGAAAATTTCTTTGCTAAAATCTAAGATATGTTCTTCCAGTTTAACAGTGCTCCATGAAGAATCAAGAAGAGGTGTGTTAAAGCTTCATTAGTATTTATATCCAAAGTTATCAGACATTTCATCCCAATCAAATCAGCACAGGTCATGGCTTCCTTCTGCTGCCACAGATTGTACAGGTCACAGTGGAATGACAGCATGACTGGAGGGAGATGTTGTCACGTGAAACAAGTCAGTTCACAAACCCAAACTTGAAAGGGAACATAAAAATTAATAAAAACAGAATGTCACTGTCGTGTAACTGGAGTTAAAATTTGTTTATCTTTTTTGAAAGGTGCTATATAAGGAGGGGTGCTGGTCATAATGCCCCCAAACCAAAACATCATCCAAAATAAATTGGTCAAAACATCTCCAAGCTTTGGTCAAAACGTCCCCAAGTGTTGATAAGTATACCCCAAGCATTGGTCTAAACACCCCAAAGCATTGGTCAAAATGTCTCCAAGCAGTGGTCAAAACGTCCCCAATAATTTATCTCCAAATTATCAACTTTTTGAACTAGTCCACCTGTCTTTCAAAGGGGAAACTGGAGAAGACCAAGAGAACCATGGGTTGAATAACCTAAGACTTCACTTACAACGGTGGGGAGGTGAGTTAGAGAGCAGGACCTCAAGGATTAGTCAAAATGTCTCCAAGCATTGATAAAAAATGTCCCCAATGATTTCTCCACACGTCATGAACTACATGAATCCTTCCAGTCTTTCCTTTCTCCATGACCACACCTGGTGCAATCATATCCTGCTGCCAACCCCCACCCATGCCCTCATGAATTGCAATCTGCACACCACCCTCCCACACACTATACATTTATCCATCAAGCTCATGAATAACGCAAATAAACCCACCCTAAGCATATGAGGCAAGAAAGCATCTAAGGCCAGGTACGCTGTCTGATCTGGTACTTGCAAAGAGAGATCTTGCATGAATGCATGTGGGGGAGGGGGGGGGGGGGTAGGGTAGTTAATGGATAGGTTGAGATAAACATTTTGTGATATTTAAATACACCAGTGAGTGTTGTAAAACAGCCTCTTATTTTTAAAAGAAAAACAACCCAAGCACAACACTGGTTTAGGAGCAGCTGTGTGTGGGATTGTTGGTTTTAGATAACTTTATTGAGGTTCATCAAAACACGAAAGGACTTATTTCTTTGTCCCAAAGATGGTCATGTCGATGTAGATCTCATGGCCCCTACAATCCAATTACCTTGTAACACCTACATACAGTATATTTGGGCTTTCCATCGGCACGCCTGTCGGAAACGCAGGAGCCAAGAAAGCAGCCAAGACCAATCTGTCTGATCTAAGGTTTCACACTTAAGTTAGTTACTGTGAAGTGCTTATTCTAAAAGATACTGGTTTCTGTATTTACATGTTTAACAATGTATTCAGTTTCCTTTTTATCCTCTGCCAAAAACAAAAATTTGCGTGGGGATACAGAAATTGGGTCAGGCCCTCCGTTTGTTCATCTGGGCCAACATTGAGAGTTTAGGGGATATTATTATTAGGGGCTACCTCCAAATTAAGGTAGTGTTAGGGTTAGGAGTGGGGTAGGGTTAGGAATGGGGTAGGGTCGGGGTAGCCCCAGAGTAGGGCTTAAAGTTGGGGGAGGGTTAGGTCTGGGTTGGGGTCAGGAGTGGGGTTTTAGTTAGTAGCCCCTAAACCGAAAAATAGCTCCTAATCCTATTGGTTTGGCCAGGGTGGTGTTGGGTTAGGGGTAGCCCCCAGAGTAGGGCTTAAGGTTGGGGGTGTTAGGTCCTGGGGTTGGTGGGGGTCTGGGGTGGGCTTTTAGGGTTTAGGGTCAGCGTGGGGTAGGGTTAGGGTGTGGTTTTTGGGTGGAGGGGTGGGGTATGGATTAAATATAAGTTCTAGGGTGGAGGGGGTGGGGTTCTGGGTAAAGTAAGGTTTTGGACATACAAAATGTTTTTTTGGTAGCCCATACTCTAGTGATCCGAATAATCGTACCCGTACGATTATTAAATTTCAATAAAAATTCCAGCCCGTACGATCCTTATTTGAACCCCTACGATTATTAAATTTTGCATTTTCAAATGTTCGATTTAATTTACGATGAAATGTCAATTGCAAAACATGAACTCTCTAATGAAAATCGCATCGTAAAGTTGGCTAAATTTCTCAAGAAAATAGACTAACACTTGGTTCAAAAGTGCAAATGTTGACGAAATAGAATAAACCTTGCATCCCTCCAAGCGGTCAGTTCCATTTTATACCGGGCGATTGTCTTCATAAATTTCGAACACGTGCTTCCACTGTGAGGGTTGTATACGAGCACCCCCCATCAAAAGGCGTGAGACATTCTGTTAAAAGAAAAAGGGAGCCTATTCTCAGTCTGCCCAACTACTTTGAAAGTAATGATGACTTAACAGCCCGTCCCCCCCCCCCCCCCCCCCCCCCCCCCCCCCCAATACACACACACACAATCGGAGTCTGAAGTTGTGGTGTCCGTAATGTTGGCACACTCAGTCTTGAAGCGGTACAAAGCTCGGATCGGAAGTGTCCGCGCACAGTATTCTGGGATTGTTGGGGCTTCCCCATAATTGTTGACAAACATGTGCTCGCTCGTGAAAGTGTTTGTTTTTTTGTTTTTTATGTTCAATCTTTGAAAATTCTCAGTTTTCATGTGGGAATTGGATGGATATCAACAATACTAAAACACGACAAAATCAGTTTGTATTAAATATTCTATTCTTTCAAAAATGCAGAACAGCGACACTCACCTGGTTAATATATCTGTGATTCAAATCTACTCGATGGCTGTCGTATTTAAATTCTGGGGGGTTCGCCCCACTGGTCCCGCGTGTCCCAAAAAATAGAGGGTAAAATATATATTTCGGACAAAAATGTTGTTCAGGAATAATAACCGAAACCGATACCGGAATCCACTCTTTTTGTAAAAAAAAAAAAAAAGAGTAGAAACCGATACAGAGAGAAAATTTCATAACCTGCCGTTTCCCAACATTTTATTTATTGGTGTTTAAGGTCATACCAGTATTTGCAAAAAAAGGCTAATCATGACTGAAACACGGATATAAACTCTAGTTTAGCCAATCATTTATACCCATGTCGCCCATTTTGGAGGACTTATACCCCAAGCATTGGTTACTGGGTCCTATTCTACCAGCAAAACAGGGCATGTTTGCAAAAGTGAACAAGCACTACTCCACTTCCTGGGATCTCAACAGGGAAGCTTCCAACACTAATTTCAGCAAATTTCATTGATTGCCACTCTCATGCCTGCATTTTCCACCCCCTACTATTATTCAAACCCATTACTATTATTAAAATTCCGAACTTTTTCCACCCCCTACTATTATTCAAACCCCCTACTATTATTAAAATTCCGAAATTTTTCCACCCCCTACTATTATTCCGACCCCTACTATTATTCGGATCACTAGAGTAAACCCGAAATGTTGGAGCGTCTGTGCGTAACAACTTTGGACTTAAATATCTCAGTCAGTGGATATTGGATTTAAATAATCTTTGGTATGCAGATAGACCAACCACCATGGGGGAAAGAATATTCACAAGTAACTGGTTTTGTCCATTTTTTTTTTTTGAGCGTTGTGGACTTTTTTTCAACTTGGAAATCCTTCAACTGAAAAACCCTTCGCAGGGGATACCAATGGCTTTGCACCTTGTTTTCTTTGGAAGGTAATTGAAATGTGAGTAAAAAAGATTATGAGATGTGCATTGTACCGTAATAACTGTCGAACGAGAAATGTTGGGTCTAATAATTGCTGTGGCTTTCCTACTATTTCCCTAGAGGTGAACAGAAGAGCTCGGGTCAGACTACACTTGAAAACAGTGGGGAAAACGTTAAAGGTTAAAAACAAGAAAATGCTGATGGAATGTTACCTCTTGATAATTCCAACTTTTTACAGCATTTCTCTAGGAAACTTCCCAAGAAATGATGTCCAAGTATTGGTTTTATCAAAAATAGATCAAACTTTTCTTGTCTATCCAATTTCAAAGCATCTATTGAACTAACTTGATGATTGTTATGCCTTTATTATGCCCCCGGCCTCCAAAGGAGGATTTGGGGGTATCTAATGAGTAGTGCTGTGCGGTATTGAAATTTCAGATTCGGTATCAGTATTGGTATTTTTCAGGTAAGTACCTCAGCTTCGGTAGGTATTTGGTATGAGCAAAGAACACTGAAAGTTGTCGCAAACTGACCCAGTTTCCCAACATTCAACCAAATAGTAACTTAATAGGTTCCGTGCTGACATCTCATGAACCTGACAAGTTAATCCAACTGTGATAATTGATTAGTCTAGCAAGTACGCCCCTGTGAATCCTAACTTTCCACTAGAATCGAATCCCAAATCGAATCCCAAATCGAATCTTGAGTAAGATTAGAATCCAAATGGAATTCGAATTGAATCCAACATTATTTTAAATACCCCGTAAACAGGGCTTGCCTTGAGTAAAATGGTCGGGGCCTAAAAAAAGTGCCCCACATATTGAGGTCGGGGCCTTTTCGGGGCTGATTTTCCATTTTGTCCGTTATTGTTAGTGCTTTTTTGTGGAAAATGTCGGGGCTTGAAAAAAGGCCCCCAGCAAGTGCTCCTCGGGGCTGATCTCGGGGCCTGGGCTGATCAGCCCTGACTCAAGGCAAGCCCTGCGTAAAGTGAGCGAACTGCACAATTTTTCGTGATCGCAACGAAAAAAGAATGTAAAGTGAGTGAACTGCACGATTTTTCGTGATGGCAACGAAAAAAGAATGTACTCTCAGGTGCCAAATAATAGTGATGGCTGAATAACAGTGATGACTTGCATATTCATCAAAAATTAATAACAGTGATGGCGTTTTTGCTCTATATCTCATTACCAAATAACAGTGATGGTTGGAATTTTCCTCCAAAATTAATAACAGTGCCGACACTCTTATTTGGCACCTCAGAGTAATATTGGGAATTAGAGCTGTAGGTTAACCGGAACCGAACCGAGGTTTTTAGTTTTTTTTAGAAACCGAAACCGTCGACATCCCATAATCTAAGGTTGTTCGTTTTTTATTAAATAGTCTCTTGCTGCAGAAATTCACAGAATGTAGCCATCCCAGAGTAGTGAAAGTACCCAGACACTGCCAATGGCAGTGTCTGGGTACTCTCACTACTCTGGGAAGGCTACATTCTGTGAATTTCCGACATTTCAGTTTAGTTGTGTTTGCAGCTTTCCTCAAGTTGTGTGAAGGTATCAGACCTCGAAAAATGGCCAAACACAATAAAAGTTCTTTATATTTAGGTAATTATTATATTGGCCTTCCTGGTTCTTCATGTATTATAGCTATTTCGGGCATCCATTGAGTTTCACTCAATTTCACTGCCATTCAGTTATGACTCCGGACATAATGAGTTTTATTGAATTTTATTTGGCCTCATGAACAATCCGAAAACCGAACCGAGGTTTTACTCCACCTGAAAAATCAAAACCGAAACCGAACAAGTAATTTAAAAACCTACAGCTCTATTGGGAATGCCAGTGTAAATATAAGATGGTTGATAAGTTTACAAGCATGTGAGTATTATGCAATCAATGATTATTATCAATCCAACTGGAACACATTGCAAGAAAATGATAAGTAGTTTAACCGCACATTCTTGATCCCATTATATTGATGCAGCAAACAGAAGGCGGTCACGCCGAACATTCTTTACATACGTATTTTTGTCAACCTCTTGTGTATCGAAAAGAGAACAAATTTCCGCCATTTAACTTTCGTATGTTGGATTAGTTACATGTACATTCTATGGGGCTTTCAATTAACAGTTAATTAAGTAATGCCTAAAGGCATGTGAAATTCTGAAACACGTTGGTAAAGAACCAAACAGTCAGTTTATTTTGGAAGCACCATTACTTGCACTGGGGGATTTTTTCAACATTATAATCTGCAGTTAAAAACACCTCAGCAAAGGGAAGAATGTCAAATTTGTCTGCAGAAGATTAATATCATTATGTTACATTGACAGGCACATGCTCACTGCTTCCCACGCAGAAAACAGCCTGCAGTGCACTCTACTGTTGGCAGTTGGTTACAAACATTTATCCGCTACTTAACAGCTCAAGCGACCGAAATAACTGTTCATTGACCATTCTAACACCTTGACCCTTTCATGTTACATCGAGTACACATCATTGTAAATTGACAGATGTTTGGAAGCTTTGACAATTCTTTGCGCCAGCAAAAGAATTCTAACTAATCGCGGTCAAATACTATTTATTTTCCCGATGCTATCCCGTAAACTAGAAGTATAGCGGTTATCCGGTTGAAGCTTTTCCAACCGGTTATGGCAATAACCGGTTGCAAACTGGTTATCCGGCTAACAGTTTCAGCACTAGTTTCTATTTCATATTTAACAAAACAGGAAAACTCAACGAAATACTGAAACTGTGACAAAAAGCATTTTCTTAAACTAAAAGGCTTTCCGGGAATCCATGATATGGACCTGTGATGTGATGTTATATGTACATGGTGGTATACAGGACAAGCAACATTCTCTAATAGGGTGGATCTACAGGTAACCCCATCCCTTGCTTTTTTGAGTGTTCGACTGCATTTGATATTCATGTACCATAAATGGCGACGTTCGTTGTCAGTATGGCAAAATCCCTTCAGTTTGTTTTTTAACGCCATCTTCACTTCCAAACGCTTTAGGTTTGCATAATCAATTTGATTCTACATTGTGTTTCATATTCGTCTTCTCACAGAGTTTACTTGTGGTGTATTTGCAGTCCTGGAAATGAGACGGGTGCGAGTGCAATTGCTCCCGTCAGCACCCATGATTTCTATGTTGCGGGAGCTAAAAAATGCACTTGTTGAAAGATATTGTGGAGCACTTATATTCTGTGAGGGCATGCATATAAATGTGTTTTGTTTTTAGACAGCAACACTCTGTGGCCAGTGGCAATTTACTGTCATAATTCAGCAATTCCTTATACATTTAACTCTTTGAACACTAGTGGTATCTGCCGTGCCAGTTCAATGTCTGCAATTAGAAGAATTAAAATTCATTAGTTGGTGTACACCATTCAATATTTTCAACGTGCAGCCTCGGGGCTGCACGTTGAAAATACTGATTGGTCTACCCCACACATTTACTGAACAGCCATCCTATTTAATGATGTTATAACATATCATGTTCCTGGCTGGAAAAGTGGCCACTCGAGTTCAAAGGGTTTAGGTTTCGGGTGTTTTGTGACAGTATTTCCTCGAAAATTCATACACTAACATTTTACGGGTGCAATTTACTCTCGTCTCTGCTTTTGCGGGATCTAAAAATTGCACCCGTCAATTTTGTTCATTTTCAACACTGTATTTGTCTCCTTTAACCCTTTACCCAACGCAGACGATATCAAAATTTATTATTTTAAATACCATTTTTTCAAATTTAAAAAAAAACAAAAAAAAACATATCACGTGACCCTTCGTTGGAACGAGCTCGTTCCAACGAGGGGTCACGTGATATGGTTTTGTTGAAATTGTTTGAAAAATAATATTTTTCCAACTGCTGAATTTGCATATTACGTGGGCGGATACAGGCGATTCGTTGGGTAAAGGGTTAACTCTGTTTTTTTCGAAGTGTATCCACACAGGATTTCTATCATCCTTTCCAGCATGTTAGTTTCATCATTTGGTAGGCACAACTACCCTGGCTATGACTGAGAATTAGATCTAATTACGAAAAACAGAAAGTATATTTTTTTTTAGACCTGCACGGTTGTGACTTTCAGTTTTTTTTTCAACAACCAACACCAAGTAGACTTTTAGATTAACCGGACAACTCAAATCCACAGGCTCTTCATATCAGGAGTTTTGGGTAATATTCTGTTGTTAGCTTTAACTAATGTCAGAATATTTTACAAGACCTGACCAAAATTTTGACTATATTGGGATTCTCTCTGTGTAGTAAATCAGTATTGGCTCGATACTGGATGACATTTACTGCATATCACCCATCTTTATTAAGTAGCCAACCATTTGTGTGAATTTGGTATTGCGTAACCTTCACAGAATGGATCAGGTATTCTTGTGAGCAAACAAATTATCCCTTATTGGCCGGGAAAGTTTTATACATTTTTGCCATACGTTGATAGTCTATTACTCTATACCTCCTATGGCTTTGCAGTTTGTTTTTTGAGTGCCTTGTGATTTGTTTGTAGACAAGTCTTGGCTGCCTAGTCCCTGCCTAGCAACAAATTCCAAGGCACTTTGAAAACAAGTTTTGAGTTTGCCCAAACAGTACATGTTTGGGCACCAGTTCCTTTGCATTAAAAAGTTATCAAAGTTAGACTTGTGCCCCTAAAGGGTTCAAGGGTGTATCCAGGGAGTCTGTGGCCGATATTCTCCACAACAATCTAATACATGCCTACATTGAATTTGATTCACTCTCCCTCAGCATGAAATCTTTGATCCACTTCACCCCAATTGTCCACATGGGGGCACGATGATGCCGTGTTCTAAGCTGTACTGCATGTCGATGGTGCGCATTTTCATCAACCAAACTAACCCTGCCTGTGCTGCAGTGTGGAGTTACGATGTTGGGGAACTGGCAGCTGCTCATCGTTGCTCGGTGGTTCTCTCCAGGTACTCCGGCTTCGTCCACCCGTAAAACTCGCCGACACAATATAACCTTGGCTGTTAAAGTGTCATTAAATCCTAATAAATAAATCTTTGATCACTGCTAATATCAAATATTGAATACACCCCCCCCCCCCCCCCCCCCCCACTACCGGTCCACCACTGATAGCCAAAGGTCAAGTTGGAGGAGATTATGGGAGGGGATATCCCCTCCCATAATCTCCTCCAACCTGGCCCCTGGCCAAATTTTCAGTCTCTTTAGTTGCCAGACATTCTCATCCTTCAGTTGCGTTGTGCCCCCCCCCCCCCCCCCCCCCCCCCCTCCCACCCCACCCCACCACACCCTAAAAAATTGCTGGCTACACCCCTGGGATTAAATATCATTTGGAATTTTAACTGATGAAAGGATCCTGTAGACTGCTAGAAGCATCCCTGAATCCAGCTGAATCCAGCACTTCTATTCCCCTGACATGTATCTGAATGTTAATCTTTGTAGTACAAGAATGTGTGTACAGGTAGTCTTCTATGTTCTAAGTGTTGCATGTAGAACAGACATGTTTACTACTATTCAGCATCTTTGGAATGTTAGTTATTGTAAATTTACTTAGCTATTAGGATAAGCTCAATTTCATAATGTTAAAACTGTGGATAGATGGAATAGCTGATGTGAAGAATGGCTAACTTGTCAATTATATAAGAAAATATACTTTATACAAGTAGTTGTAATATTTACACAATGACATGGTGCCTGGCATTTGAAAGAGTTAAGAGCTAGCTATCAGAAAAACTTAAATGTTAAGGCCCCACAAAGCAGATCTTCTGTTTCTCAGGCCATTATTTGTAATATTTGCTCAATTTCATAATGTTAAAACAGTGGATAGATGGAATAGCTGATGTGAAGAATGGCTAACTTGTCAATTATATAAGAAAATATACTTTTACAAGTAGTTGTAATATTTACACAATGACATGGTGCCTGGCATTTGAAAGAGTTAAGAGCTAGCTATCAGAAAAACTTAAATGTTAAGGCCCCACAAAGCAGATCTTCTGTTTCTCAGGCCATTATTTATAAAATTGCATGTGGCGAGCGTTTTTTTATTTTTGTAATTATTTCTTTGTCATCAAAAGTTCATGTTATTGTTTTATATTTTAGGCCTCATAATCTACTGAATAGCATGGGTGGTGAAATTGATTAGCTATAGTTGAAAATTGATTCGAAAACTCCTGTGCCAATCCCTGTAGCCCATTATGGGTATATCTGATGATTAGTCAACGTCTCGATTAATCCTGACAGGCCTGATAATAGATAGTTTGCTTTGGTTTTGTTATTAAAGTGTTAGACCAAACAAAATTAAATAATTGATTCTTGGGCAATTTTTTTTTAAAACGAATCGGAATGAGGGAGGGTGGTTTTTATTTTTTTATTTTTTATTCCTGATGGAATGTTCACTGATGCCTAAAATCAAGTTGTGAGAGCCTAAAATTGAATACTGGAGCTTCTATGTTGATTTTTCTGATAGTTTTAGTAGCTCAGTAAGCTCCCCTCACTGAAAGTCACGGGGGCTTAAGTGATTACTTTCTGTCCGTCGTCCGACGTGAACTTTACATTATCAACTTCTCGTGAACCACTGGACCGAATTGAACCAAATTTGATATGCATGTTCCTTATGATGTGTCAGTTCAAGTTTATTCAAATAAAGTTGCCATGCCCACTTGGGGCACCACAAGGGGCGTTAGTCTGATAGCACCCATAAATTGTTTTCCAAAATTAAAAAAATCTTCTCCAGAACCATCAATTAGAATCTTTTGATATTTGGTATATAACTTCTCTAGAGGGCAGATTCAAGTTAATTCAAATCGGATCACTGGGATAATAAATTTGGGCTCCTTACGGGAGCCCAAATTTTAACTTAGAGCAATACATGTATGAGAAAGTTTCTTGAAAAATCTTCAGATCCACCCGTTATAATATTGTCATATTTGGTGTACAACATTTCTGGGGGGTTCAAGGTTGTTCAGATAAAGATCCTGGGTTAATATTTGGGCTCCCTGTGCGAGCCCAAATTTTAAAATGAGTTTAATATGAGGAATTTCTTTAAAAATCTTCTCCAGAACCATCAATTAGAATCTTTTGATATTTGGTATACAACATCCCTTGGGGGTTGGATTCAAGTTTGTTCAAATCAGGTCCCTGGGTTATTTGGGCTCTCTATTGGCGGCCAAAGTTTAATTTAATGCAAAATGAGCAAATTCCTTTAAAAATCTTCTTCAGATCCACCAATCAGAATCCATTCATATTTGGTTTTCAACAACTCTAGGGGGGATCAGATTCAAGTTTGTTCAAATCGGACCCCCGAGTTAATATTTGCGCTCCCTGTGGTAGCCCAAAATTTAACTTTGTGCAATGTGAGGGGATTTCTTTAAAAATCTTTTTCTCCAGAACCATGCACTAGAATCTTTTCATATTTGGTATATAACATCTCTAGGAGAGTCAGATTCCAGTTTGTTCAAATCTGATCCCTGGGTTAATATTTGGGCTCTCTATTTGGGGTGGGGGGGGGGGGGTGCAATGACATAACAACCCTTGGACATTTGGCAGTGCTTGTCAACTGTCTACAGCCGATGGAGTTGGAAGCAGTCAGGAAGACCTGTGATAATAATAATCATCTGACATGGACACCAGAGTTATAAATTTCATGACATCATTCCTCTGTGTTATAGCCCCCATATTATATTGAGATTGATATATCCTTAAGTTGATAATTATGTGAGAAAGATTTTTTTTTATTTCTGCATTTTCTGACTGGTCTAACTCTTTTGCACTCAGTGACCTTGTTTACATCTTTGTTACACTGATATATTGTACATATAGCTGTTGATTGTTTAATTGTTTAAATAGGTCAATGACCTTGTTTACTTGAACTTTAACAGAATCCCCCAGAAACAAATAGAACATTGCAGAAACTTCCTCTTCTGGGACATTCTATCTGGTTACTATATAAAGGTTTGTCAACAGAATTCAAAAACTCATTTTAGAAAGCCATTTCAGAAGAACTTATTTTCACAGCAGTTGTTTCCATTGGAGATTATTATTGTTTCAGAACAGTGCATTTATTATAGAAGCAGTGCTTCTTTGTGAATTTGGAAGATTGATTCCAAAAGAGAATTTTGAAGAGAATTTGTTCGTCTTGGAAAAGAGAATTTATACTTTTTGTGAAACAGAATAATATTTTGTGAAAAGCCAGGATTCTACTGGATTGTTTGGAAATTACCTGTGGCGCCAATACTTCTTGGATTTTTACTCCATTTGAATTTTGCAGAGAATTTTATTATATTTTATTGGAGACTGCTGAAAATTCTAAGTGAAAATTTTATTATAAATCTACGGGATACTGTTTCTGAAGAGACATTCTTGGATTTAATACTACATCTACCAGCTGGTAACTTTCTTCAGAAGATACTTCACCACTGGATTACTGGATTCTGTCAAACTGTACTTTGGACTAATTCTATAATTGATAAGTACCATTGTTTTTTTTATTTTCTGTAACCCAATTAGTGTAAAAGATCTTTGTATCATTTTTTTTTATATCAATTTTTTTTTTTTTATTAAATTTCAGAATAGTTAAATTCATAGTTTTGTTGCTGATTCTCAGATTTCTTTCTGTTACCAATATCATTGATAATTCCACACCGTAACAGAAATTGGGGGCTCGTTGCCGAGATTGAATATAAGATAACGAGAAAGCTTTATTTGCATATTGCAATTATTAGTTTGGCTCATAGTCGAAACATCTAAATTTTCTTAGAAAATTTCAGTATTATTATTTATATAATCTGAGAGCCAGCAAACCTCTTCATCATGGTATTTATTGTGACAGAATTTATTTCTGAATTTGAAAGATCTCCTAGTTTGGCCCTTTTAGAATCTCTTAAGAAGGAGGATTTATTTCAACTTGCTCAGTATCTAAAATTACCTGCCACCCCTGGTCTGAACAAGCATAAACTTAAACAGCTCATTGTTAATCATTATATTGAGGAGGGTCTTTTGCCTCAGTCTGGGTCACCTGTCGCTGAACCACAACCTACTGATGCTCTTGAACTTAAAAAGTTAGAATTGGAACTAAAGAGATTAGAAATGCAACAAGAAATGAAAAGGCAGGAAAATGAAATGAAATTAAAAGAATTAGAAGCTCAAAAAGAAAGGGAACAAATTCAGGCTCAAAAAGAAAGGGAACAAATTCAGGCTCAAAAAGAAAAAGAGGATAGGGAATTAAAATTAAGGGAAATAGAAGCTCAAAAAGAAATGCACTTAAAAGAATTAGAAATTCAGGCCCAAAAGGAAATAAAAATAAAAGAATTAGAATCTCAACGTCAAGGCTCAAATATAATTTCTCCAAGTAGATTTGATGCAACTAAACATGTTAGGCTAGTTCCCCCCTTTCAAGAAAAAGAAGTTGATAAATATTTTTCACATTTTGAAAAAGTGGCAACAAGTTTAGAATGGCCAAGGGATGTCTGGACTTTGCTACTGCAAAGTGTTTTGAAAGGGAAGGCCCAAGAAATCTATTCCGCTCTATCTTCTGAGCAAAGCAACAATTATGACGCTGTTAAAGAGGCAATACTTAAGGCATATGAACTTGTTCCAGAGGCATATAGGCAGAAATTCTGAAATTATTATAAAAATGAAAATCAAACTCATGTGGAATTTGCCAGAGAAAAGCAAAATTTATTTGACAGGTGGTGCCACTCAAAAGAAATAGGGAAAGATTTTACAAAATTAAAGGAAATGATGCTGATTGAGGAGTTTAAAGGAAATATACATTCAGATATAAAGGCCCATCTGGATGAACAAAAAGTTGACACATTAAATAGAGCAGCAGTACTGGCAGATGACTATGCCTTAACTCATAAAATGAGTCGTAACGCCACAAATTTTTGGCCCCACAAGAATTCTTTCCAAAGTGGACCTAGACCAGCTTCAGATAAAACACATCCTTCCAATCATCCTTCCCATCCTACAAACTTTTCACCACCTAAATTTAATCGGAAGCCTAATGAGAATAAGTCATCCAATGCCAGCCCTACACCATTACGACCCAACAGTTCAACTAAAACTTGTAATTATTGTAAGAAAGCAGGTCATTTATTATCTGATTGCTGGCTGTTAAAGAGGAAAAATGAGTCCTCTACTTCACAGAATGCACTAGCATGTGCTCCATGCCCTGAAAATTATGTTATAAAGCAAGATGCTTTAGAAAATTATAAGCCATTTATTTCTGAAGGCTTTGTTTCCCTTGATGGGGATAAGCACTGTTCCTTACCAATAAAAATACTGAGAGACACAGGGGCTACTCAGTCATTAATGTTAGAAGGCATTTTGCCATTTTCTGAAGAAAGTGCTACAGGGGCACAAGTTCTAATATCAGGTATTGAGTCAAACTCTTTAAAGGTCCCACTTCATAAAATAAATTTAAGAAGTAGCTTAGTAAATGGGACTGTGACAGTAGGAATCAGACCTACTCTACCTGTAAAAGGTATTTCTTTATTATTGGGAAATGACTTAGCTGGTGACAAAGTCACTGTAGAACCTCAAGTGGTGGATAAGCCGAGCACAGATGAAAGTATTATTAATTTGAAGGAATGTTTTCCTTTTGCCTTTCCAGCATGTGCTGTGACTCGGTCCATGGCAAAGAAAGCTGAGGTTGATAACAACCTCAATTGTGTTGATTTAAACAGCAAAGCTGAGGATAAGAACTGTCACAGAGTTATGGATTCTGAAGACATTGATTTGTCTCAGACATTTTTGAGTCAGTGTGATGACTCGTCCAGACATTGTAAAGAGGCCACTACACCCGAGAGTGATAGGGGGACCTCCTTGAATGTCATTTCCCGGACATCTTTAATTCAGGAACAGGAAAGTGATCCTGACCTTGCCGAGCCACGTGAAAAGGCTCTAACAGAGACAGAAGCCCAAAACTCCCCTGTCTGTTATTTTAAAAAATCTGATGTACTCATGAGGAAATGGCGACCACCAGAAGTACCCTCCAATAGTGACTGGGAGGTTATTTATCAAATAGTTGTCCCCACTAAATACCGGAATGAAATAATAAGCCTGGCTCATGAAAATCCAATGGCTGGACATTTGGGAGTTAGGAAAACCTACTCTCGTATTCAACAGTGTTTTTACTGGCCCAAGCTTCGACAGGATGTTGTCGAATTTTGTAAAACCTGCCACACCTGTCAAATTGTAGGAAAACCCAACCAGAAGATTCCTCCTGCTCCCCTTCAACCAATCCCTGCTTTTGAGGAGCCATTTAGTAGAATTATTATTGATTGTGTTGGCCCTTTGCCTAGAACAAGATCTGGAAATGAATATCTTCTTACCATCATGTGTGCTTCTACACGATTTCCTGAGGCCATTCCTCTAAGAAATATTAAAACTAAGACTATAGTTAAGGCCTTGATAAAATTTTTCACGACTTTCGGTCTACCCAGGTCAGTGCAATCGGACCAAGGCTCAAATTTTATGTCAAACATTTTTCAGCAGGTGATGTATGAGCTCAAAATTAAGCAGAACACATCAAGTGCCTACCATCCCGAAAGTCAAGGAGCTCTAGAACGCTTTCATCAAACACTGAAGACCATGATAAAGGCATATGGGGAGGATAATGAGAAGGATTGGGATGAAGGAGTACATCTCCTCTTATTTGCAGTCCGTGAGACTGTACAGGAATCTCTGGGGTTCAGCCCTTTTGAATTAGTGTTTGGACACATAGTGAGGGGTCCACTCACAGCTTGGAAGGAGAAATGGCTCGAAGAAGAGCCACCTGAAATTTCTCTTCTGGATTATGTGTCCACTTTTAAGGAAAAATTGCACCAGGCCAGAGAAATGGCAAATAAACATTTACAGAAAGTCCAGAGTCATATGAAGACGTGGTATGATAAAAAGGCAAAATTTCGCACCTTTAAAGCTGGGGACAAGGTGCTAGTATTATTCCCTTTAAAGGGCAATGCTTTACAAGCAAGATATTCAGGCCCTTATATTGTTAAGCACAAGATCAGTGATACTGATTATGTTGTTGAGACTCCCGATAGACTCAAAAATACTCAGCTGTGCCATATAAATATGTTGAAAACTTATTATGAGAGAGAACCAAACTCTCTACCAGTCTCAACAGTCACCCACATGGATGAGCTGGAAAATCCTGTAGAGGATATTCATGAAGGCGGCAAAAATGTACCTCTGAAGTTACAGAACTCAGATGTCCTGAGAGATCTACAAAATAAAACAGATTATTTACTGCCTGACCAAAGAAAAGATTTAGTTGATTTAATTTTCAAATATCAACACTTATTTCCTGATGTGCCTAGTAGGACATCTGTTATTTTTCATGATGTTGATGTAGGAGAGGCAAATCCCATCAAACAGCATCCATATAGATTGAACCCTTTCAAAGCTGAGATCATGCGAAAGGAAATACAGTATATGCTGGACAATGATATCATAGAACCTAGCCATAGCAACTGGAGTTCGCCCTGTATACTCGTCCCAAAACCTGATGGCAGTTACCGATTTTGTACGGATTACCGAAAGGTGAACAGCCTCACCAAAACAGACAATTATCCAATTCCAAGAATTGATGACTGCATTGACAAACTTGGCCATGCTAAATTTGTGACAAAATTTGACTTGTTAAAGGGTTATTGGCAAGTCCCTTTAACAGAAAAAGCAAAAGAAATATCTGCTTTTGTTACACCATTTGGATTGTATCAATATAAAGTTACCCCTTTTGGCATGAAAAACTCTCCGGCAACGTTCCAGCGCATGGTTAACCACTTAATTGCAGACCTAGATCACAGTGAAGCTTATATTGATGATGTTATTATACACACAGATACAAATTGGGCTGATCATCTAAAGCATATTCAAGAATTTTTTGACAAAGTGACCCAAGCCAACCTAACTATTAACTTGGTAAAATCAGAATTTGGCAAAGCAACTGTAAATTATTTAGGTCATGTTGTGGGGCAGGGGCAGGTGAGACCGATTGCGGCTAAAGTTGATGCCATTGTAAATTTTCCAGTACCAAACTCTAAAAAAGAGCTCATGAGATTCTTAGGCATGGCTGGATATTATAGAAAATTTTGTTTAAATTTTTCAGATGTTGTCTCCCCTTTGACCAGTTTATTGAGCAAAAGGGTTAGGTTTGTTTGGACTGAGGAATGTCAGAAATCCTTTAACAGAATAAAAACTTTATTAAATAATTCCCCTGTCCTGGCCAGTCCCAATTATGAAAAGCCCTTCAAATTATTCATAGATGCAAGTGACAATGGAGCAGGTGGGTATATTGCCCAGGAAGATTCCCAAGGTATTGATCACCCTGTATGTTATTTTTCCAGAAAATTTCTCAAACATCAAAAGAATTACTCTACAGTAGAAAAAGAAACTTTGGCTCTAATTTTGGCATTAACCCATTTTGATGTGTATCTAGGAACCACCCAATGCCCAATTACAGTTTACACCGATCATAACCCCTTAACATTTATCAATAAAATGAAAAACAAGAATCAAAGATTATTGCGGTGGAGTTTAGCCCTTCAAGAATATAATTTACAGATTAGGCATATTTCGGGAAGAGATAATGTTGTAGCTGATGCTCTTTCCAGAATATCCTAATTTAAAATGATATGATCGGTCCCTATTCACTTCAAGCGTATATATGTTTATTAAAAAAAAAAAAAAATTGTGAAGATTATGGTGTGTGTGTATTGTAAACCAGTCAGAGTCTGCTAAAATTATGTAAAAAGTTTTCAGTACCTTCAAACTTTTTCTTTTAAGGCAGGGTGTGTTATAGCCCCCATATTATATTGAGATTGATATATCCTTAAGTTGATAATTATGTGAGAAAGATTTTTTTTTATTTCTGCATTTTCTGACTGGTCTAACTCTTTTGCACTCAGTGACCTTGTTTACATCTTTGTTACACTGATATATTGTACATATAGCTGTTGATTGTTTAATTGTTTAAATAGGTCAATGACCTTGTTTACTTGAACTTTAACAGAATCCCCCAGAAACAAATAGAACATTGCAGAAACTTCCTCTTCTGGGACATTCTATCTGGTTACTATATAAAGGTTTGTCAACAGAATTCAAAAACTCATTTTAGAAAGCCATTTCAGAAGAACTTATTTTCACAGCAGTTGTTTCCATTGGAGATTATTATTGTTTCAGAACAGTGCATTTATTATAGAAGCAGTGCTTCTTTGTGAATTTGGAAGATTGATTCCAAAAGAGAATTTTGAAGAGAATTTGTTCGTCTTGGAAAAGAGAATTTATACTTTTTGTGAAACAGAATAATATTTTGTGAAAAGCCAGGATTCTACTGGATTGTTTGGAAATTACCTGTGGCGCCAATACTTCTTGGATTTTTACTCCATTTGAATTTTGCGGAGAATTTTATTATATTTTATTGGAGACTGCTGAAAATTCTAAGTGAAAATTTTATTATAAATCTACGGGATACTGTTTCTGAAGAGACATTCTTGGATTTAATACTACATCTACCAGCTGGTAACTTTCTTCAGAAGATACTTCACCACTGGATTACTGGATTCTGTCAAACTGTACTTTGGACTAATTCTATAATTGATAAGTACCATTGTTTTTTTTATTTTCTGTAACCCAATTAGTGTAAAAGATCTTTGTATCATTTTTTTTTATATCAATTTTTTTTTTTTATTAAATTTCAGAATAGTTAAATTCATAGTTTTGTTGCTGATTCTCAGATTTCTTTCTGTTACCAATATCATTGATAATTCCACACCGTAACACTCTGTAGTGTTGAACCATGACTAATTGAATGTGACCCAAAATACTTCTTTGAACCACTTTGTCAGGTGAGCGATTAAGGCCCCTTGGGGCCTCTTGTTTATTAGATCATCTGACTGCAAGTCAGTGTGAGCTATCGCCATCACTTGGCAACTGTCGTCCGTTAACTTTTGGAAACTTCACAACCATCGAGCCAAATTCAAACATATTGCACAGACCATCTATGGAGTATACCCTTTCTATTTTCTTCAAATGAAGCAGCTGCCATCTTCGGGCTCTGATTAATACCACAAAAGCTTAAAAATCTTTTAAAATCTTTTCATGAACCACCAGAGAGAATACCTTGCTATTTGGTATGGAACATCCTTTGGTGTTGGCAGATTAAAGTTTGTTCAAGGGATGTTGATAGGTCAAATCAGTAAATCGATTTGAACCAAATTTTGCATGTAGTATAAGTGGGTCCTAAGTAATTGATTGATGCCTGAAAAATGTTTTTACAGCCCTGTCAGGGAATCCCAGGAGCTAAAGATAAAAAAAAATTAAAACGCCCATAGTTCCCAAACCACATGGAACAGAGAACTGTTATCTGGTATGCAGCATCCTTAGGATCAGTAGAATGGAACTGTAAAACAAAATTGCCATCAGTTGTGTCAAGGTGTAATGTAAGGGGGCATTGCAAAATGATGATTCCGCATATTTGCAAAAATTGAAAACAATTTTTTCTTCAGAACCACTGATCAGAATCTTTTAATAATTGATTTACAGCATTCATAGGTGGACAGATACAAGTGTGTTAAAATTAAGCCCCTTGGTTAATATTTGGGCTCCCTATGGGAACCCAAATAGTAACTTGGTGCAAAATGGGGAATAATCTTGAAAAATCTTATTCAGATCCACCAGTCAGATTCTTTTGATATTTGGCATACAACATCTCTATGGGGTCAGATATTTTGAGTTGATATTTGGAATACATCACATATAATACAGGATTTTTTCTCGTGCAGAAATTTTGCAAATTAGATGAACTTTTGATTTATTCAGTGCTACTTATACACAGTAAGTGCACATGTTAATACGGCTCAGGCTAGAGGCTATATTTGTGAACCGATCTTCATGAAACTTCTTGGGTACCTTTGTTAATTGTTATCACCTTTGGGACAGGAACAAGTGTTTTTGGGTGCCTTTGTTATCACTGCTATGAGAACAAATATTTTTGGGTTCAGTCAGACCCACTCTGGGACTCAAAAAGGGAGATAATTAATAATCTTTTTCAAAAACACCAGACGAAATAATGATTCTTGAATTCAGCAACCCTAGGATGTGTATATTCAAATGTGTTGAAGCTCCTGTGTTAATAATTGTTGTTTGTTTGTTTGGGGGGGGGGGGGGGGTGGGGGTAAACATTATTAGAACAACCAGATTTAAAAATAAAACCCTCACCAGTGGGAACCCTATGAGCTAAAGATAAAAAATTCAAATACCTATATTTTAAGGACTAGACAAATATTTATTAATTAGTATGAATCAACCTTAGAAGGGTTTGAATCAAACAGGCCAAAACAGTTGCTTACATTTGGCTTATGGTGTTCCATACAAGGATCCCCATTGTAACATTAACCCCATGAAGATTTCTTTTCTAGTTTAGCATCTAACTGTCACCCACCTTTACAATACTTTACCTATACATTTGTTACTGGCTACAGGCAGCATTTATATACAGACTGTTACAATGCTTTATATGTACCTTTGTTATTAGGTCCTTACCTCGATGTGTGTCATTGCTGTGTCACATAAAGTACTATACATGTACATGTCTTACACAAGTTGAGCTACAGTGTCATTGACACTTTCATTTGGTTATGCATTATTGGTGTCTATAGGAAGCTTCCTTTCAATTTTGGTCCAGCTAGCCAGTTCAATATTGCCTCCATATTGAATTTGGTTTCTGTCCAACTACTAATGAATGCTGACTCAAATCATTTTTATTTTTAGTCGAGTTGTGACGAAGTCAAACTCGACTTTTTGTGTGATGAAAAGTGGGCGGGCGTAAACAATTGGTTTCCGGATGATAACTTGATAATGGTTCAACCCATGTTCATGAAACTTCATAGGTAGGTTGGTATCGGTGAGAGGAAAAACCCTATCAATTTTGGACTTGCCTGGTCAAAGGTCAAGGTCATGGTGACCTTGAACATAGTAAATTGTAAACAGTTGGTTTCTGGATGATAACTTGATAATGGTTCAATGCACATTTATGAAACTTTGTACGTGTGCCTTCGTGAGAGGAAGAACCCTATTTATTTTGGACTCCCTAGGTCAAAGATCAAGGTCACAGTGACCCTGAACATAGTAAATCAAAACAACTGGATTCCGGATGATAACTTGATAATGGTTTGACCCATGTTCATGAAACTTCATAGATGGGTTGACATCAGTGAGCGGAAGAACCCTATTTGTTTTGGACTTGCTAGATGAAAGGTCAAGGTCACAGTGACCTTCAACATAGTAAATCGTAAACAATTGGTTTCCGGGTGATAACTTGATAAATGTTTGACCCACATTCATGAAACTTCATAGGTAGGTTGGCCAAGGTGAGTGGAAGACCCCTATTTATTTTGGACTCACTAGGTCAAAGGCCAAGGTCACAGTGACCTTAATATAATAAATCGTAAATAATTGGTTTACAGATGATAATTTGACAATGGTTCCACCTATGTTCATGAAGCTTCATAGGTAGGTTGGCATTGGTGCAAGAAAGAGCCCTATTTATTTCAGAATCACTAGGTCAAAGGCCAAGGTCACAGTGACCCTTCACATAGTAAATTGTAAACAATTGGTTTCCAGACGATAAGTTGATAATGATTAAACCCACTTTTGTACTGTCACAACTCGACATTTGATCGGTGATCCTATCGGCATTTTTTAATTATGCATTGTTTGTGTTCACAGGAAGCTTACTTTCGATTTTGGACCAGTCAGTTGAACCAAGATGGCCACCAGTGGCCAATTCATTGTGGCTTCCATGACAGCCATCTTGAATTTGGTTTCTGTCAAATAACTAATGAATACTGACTCGAATCAATTTAAATTTTTGGTTATACATTATTGGTGTCCAGAGGAAGAAGCTTCCTTTTGGTTTTGGATCAGCTAACCAAATCAATATGGACGCCATGGTGCCCTTATTGAATTTGGTTTCCACCCAATAACTAATGAATGCTGACTCAAATCATTTTTTTTTTTTTGGATGCGCTATGTCTACAGGAAGATTCCTTTTGATTTTGTTATGCCCCAAAGAGACTTAACCTTCTCTTTTATGACACCGATGGGAGCATATGCCATGCTTTGCATTGCTCTTGTTCTCCATTAATCTGATACAAATGTTTAAAACCCTTTTTTATTCTGTCTAACAAAAAGAAATCACTTCATGAAAATGACTGTGTGTAAATATTCTGACCCTATTACTGTACAGTGGAACCCTGTTAATGGAATAGCCACTTTGCCAATGAAAATTATTCAATTAACAGGAGTATTCAATTAACAGGGATTGTGTCACTTTCCTGTATTCTAGAGATAAACTTAGCATTTATTCTATAATATCTTGTTTGACAGAGCTCAATGAGCTCTGTCAAACAAGATATAATAGATTAAATGCCTGCATTGTGTGTGCTGAGCCCACATAGGTCTATAAACAAAGGAAAACAGGGAAGAGTCAGGGTAATTTCTCAACATGCTACAAGATTTTTTATTCAATTTAACAGGAGTTTTACTCTACAACCTTTTTTCAATTAACAGGTCACATTTGTGTTGGAGGTATGGTAAATGGTTTAGTCTTAGGAAATTATATTCAATTAACAGGGATACACAATTAAGAGATATCCAATTAAGTGGGCTCCACTGTTGTTACATGGAATGTATCATATTTTGGGAGATAAGTTATATTCTTAGTTTTTCCCACAGAAGACCCGTAGTTTGTTTCTGGGACAGCCTTGTGACTTTTTTCTTCCTTTTTCTTTTTCAGGGTCTTCCAAAAAAACCCCCAAAACATGGCTCTTTATACAAATTTTGATGAGAGGTATGATGTCGATAACGTGGAAGTAGATGGAAATTCCCTTCTCCCTCTCTCCAAGGGAAAGAAATCCAGGGTGGGAAGATCTAGATTCTCCCTCCTAGATTGTGGGGTGTCCACAAAAAACTCCAGGCTTACTGCTTCTATATGCATTTGTCACTTCCACTCTGGGAGAGGATAGATGCCTCAAATTGTGATCCAAAGTTGCTGTGTCACCGTTTGTGGTACCTGGAGGTTTTGGCAGGCCACCTCACAGGGAGTAGGGACGTGGCTGCTCTGATGACTGAAGTCGGGGTGTGAGATTGCCATCAATTGTGGTAGTCGCGCCCTCCTATCTTCAGTCAATGGAGCAGCTGTGTCACCATGCCAGGTGTCCGCTCTCAAAGAAAGACATCCTCTCTCCTAACTCGCCAGTTTCACTAATCCATTGGAGGGTGATGCAGGCATTTTTGGGGAGATTGTCAACTGAGCAACGAAAGCTGTTCAGGGAACTCTATCCCCCCAGGGGAGAGAAGGTGGGTAAAGTGGGAGTAATGTCTGGACAAGCTGTGGAGGTGGACGATCCACAGCCTTCCTGTTCATTGCTAGCACCCTCTGGAGAGGGAGATACTGCCCAGCCAGCCATTGAGGCAGCTAAGGTTGAACCCTCTCCCTCAGACTACTCAAGCCATTAGGGTTGTCGTAATGGGGATTCTTTGGAGATGAGTGATGACACTGGCTGCAGCAGTGCAAGCTGGTTTGACAGATTAAAAACACCCAAGTCACCACCCACCCTTGAAGAAAGGTATCCAGCCGATTACGTGAATGCCAGTCTGGACATACCCTGTCTAAACTAGAGTCCAGAAGTGATCCAGCCTCAACATTCAGATGGGGGCAATGTTGGAGTGCCTTACACCCTGTCAGTTTCCCCCACTCTGAAGGGAGCTGGGGCGAGGGGGCATCCAGATGTGGGAATGGCTGCCCATGTGGCTTTTTGTTTCGCAAGACACAGCCATTTCAGATTGGACAGGAAGACCTTTAGGGCTCTTTGGGGCCTGTACTTGCACCTCTTGATATTTAGAAAAAACTAGTCTTTTTGAGTGGATACTGAAAAATTAAATTGTTATTTTCACTTGCGCAACTGCTCGTAAATTATAAACATTCGTCTCTGTCACTCATGAGATAATTTTCGGTATCCACTTAAAAGCTTTCAATCAATTTATAACTTCTTGCATGCTGCTGATATTCCTGCCCAGGACAAAATTTCTCTTGCCACTGAAATATGTATAATTTGGGAACATTTAATTGTACATTGAATGGTTTTTTGCATCAATGATTTCTTAAATAAAATTTAGATGAATTTTTCATCAAATCTTGTCATGGCTGCTTCCAGGCCTGGCATTCTTCACGAGTGCAGGAGTGCTGCTCACCTAGAAAAAATTGAGGAGGGCTATTGTTTGCATCCCTTCATTTTCTGGAATGCCAGACCTGTTTGGGACTGTCTTTAAAATCTATTATGATTTATCAATGTTGCATTGATTCTCAATAATTCATCGCCCATTCTGGCTCGCATTTCAATACATTTTGAGTGTAGACGAAGACAGTCACATAAGAACTGAATGCAACCTTTTGAATAATGGGAATATGAGTGTGCCAATTTTTCCAGTCTGTAGCTGAATGTAGTATAATTTTTCAGTCACAATAGTAATACCTTGAAGTGAAAATACATAGTGTGTAACTGTATTGTCAATGAATCACCTGTGGAGAGAAGTTTTCTCTCAAGCAACAAATGCTAATTTGATGCAAAGCATAATTAGCATAAGCAAAGTTTCAGCCAATAGACCTCCGGATTAAACCTGGAGGTACATTGGTTGAAACATGGCTCGTGCTTCTTGTGTTTCTTTACAAAAATTTGAGAGTAGTACCTTGTTTGATACCTCCACTCCATAGATGATTGACACCATTGAGTGACAATCTATCCTTCACATACTGCAACCAAAATAGCATACAAGTACATGTATATGTACAAGTATATGTATTGAAAATTCCAGGAGTAGTTGAACTCCCAAACAATCTGAGGAGGGCAGTTTTGCACTCCTTGATTTTCTTGACCGTCAGGCCTGTGCTTCACAGCAGCCAATACTTGGCTTGTCAGGCCTGTGCTTCACAGCAGCCAATACTTGGCTTGTCAGGCCTGTGCTTCACAGCAGCCAATACTTGACAGTCAGGCCTGTGCTTCACAGCAGCCAATACTTGACTGTCAAGCCTGTGCTTCACAGCAGCCAATACTTGACCGTCAGGCCTGTGCTTCACAGCAGCCAATACTTGACCATCAGGCCTGTGCTTCACAGCAGCCAATACTTGACTGTTAGGCCTGTGCTTCACAGCAGCCAATACTTGACTGTCAGGCCTGTGCTTCACAGCAGCCAATACTTGACTGTCCGGTCTGTGCTTCACAGCAGCCAATACTTGACCGTCAGGCCTGTGCTTCACAGCAGCCAATACTTGACTGTCAGGCCTGTGCTTCACAGCAGCCAATACTTGACTGTCAGGCCTGTGCTTCACAGCAGCCAATACTTGACTCAGGCCTGTGCTTCACAGCAGCCAATACTTGGCTTTATGAAAAATGCCTTGAAAATACTCATTAGGTTAAGAGTTAATCCTTGAACTCTTATGTTAAAATGGCAAAGTTTGCAGCAATTTTTTCCCCAATACAGTGTGAAATTATTTATTTACTTATTGGTGTTTAAGGCACATATTTCTGCACAATGGCTAACCATGACCGTGACAGTTTAACGGGTGAAGGAAGCCGGAGTACCCATAGAGAACCACCGAGCAACGGCAAGCAACTGTCAGCTCCCCAACATACCAACTCCACATAAGCAGGGTTAGTATTAGTTGAAGACAGGTGCACCATTGACGTGCAGTACGCCTTAATGCACAGCGTCACCGTGCCCCCCCCCCCCCCTCCCCCACCCCCCATGTGGACAATGGAAGTGTCTTGCCCAAGCACACAATGCAGTTGCCGCAGGTTGGATTCGAACCGAGGACCTCTTGGCTTGCAGCCTGTGCCTCTACCAACTGAGCCACCGCACCCCCTACAGTGTGAAATAAAACCATTTTCCAGGTACCTTGTTTGACAGAACTCTGTGAACTCTGTCAAAAAAGATATAATTGTCAAATTCATAGTGTAACGTGAGAAGAATAGAATCACTGAAGAGGATTCAAATATATTACTACTGAGATAGGAGTTAGCTCTTAACCCACTGAGTATTTTCAACATATTTATCATCATATCTAGTAATGCCTGCTCTGAAGCAGCCATGACTTGACTTATGAAGAATTTGTCTAAATTTTACCCTAGAAATCGTTTGTGAAAAAAACCCATTTAACCCTTTACCTAGCGAATCGCCCACATCTGCCTGCGTAATATGCAAATTCAGCAGTTGAAAAAATATCATTTGTCAAAATATTTCAACAAAACCATATCATATGACCTCTCGTTGGAACAAGCTCATCGAGCTCGTTCCAACGAGGGGTAAATATTTCAACAAAACCATATCATGTGACCTCTCGTTGGAATGAGCTCATCGAGCTCGTTCCAACGAGGGGTCATATGATATGGTTTTGTTGAAATTTTCTGAATGCTTTTAAAAAATGATATTTAAAATAATAAATTTTGATATCGTCTGCGTTGGGTAAAGGGTTAATTTACAGGAGAAAAAAAATTGATTAAACATGTACAAATCATACCTATTACACTAGCAAGAGAAATCCTGTCCTGGGCAGGAATATCTGCCAACAGCCAGGGTTCGATATAAGCCGTAACCTAGAGGTTAAGTTATGGGGGAGGTTAGGTGTTTCTATAAACTCGAGACCTATTATTAGGTTACGAGAGGAAACTGATTACCTTAATAATTTACCTTATATTTGCACTACGGAAACCAACAGGTTACGGTATGCTAGGCACACCTTAACCTATTTTAAGGTTACAGTGTGTGAAGCTTATATCAGTCCCTGGCAGCATGCAAAGAGTTAAACATTTAGGCATGTCTGACACCAGATGGATTCACCATTTTGGAGGTTGCAGGTTAAATGAATAGTTATTTTGTGCACACCTCATTATGTTTAAAATTTATAGAAAATATTTTATATACAAATTAAACACAAACCTACAGGTCATTATTTCAAAGCTAAGTAACACTGAAAAGCAATTGAATTCTCAGCTTTTGCCCAGGGCATTCATCAAGACACTCAAGAAGTAAGCAAAGTTTTTATGAATATCGATAGTATATACAACTTTTTTGTCATTGTTACGTTTTCTTGTCAAGTACTGTGACAGACATCTGTAAGATGACATCGAAACAAACTCTAGCGTTCTTTTTATTGTACTCCGGCATCTAACAAGCCATAGTCTTATTCATTCTGTCCTATTTTGTTCTCTGCGAATTGTCCAAAAGCTTCATTCAGGTACCCATCTTTCAGAGAAGATGAATGCCTTGAATGGAAAATTGGTTCAAATTTCAAAATAAATATTTCGTTTACAACAATGTTTTTAGAAAAGAATATAAAAGAGAATATTGTCGGTATTGATTAAGATTTCAACAGGCTCTTAGCTTTAAAATATTGTCGCTTACAAGTAGAATTTGAAGAGAACTTTACAGAGAATAACATGTATCTTGTGTATATAAATTTATACAATGTAGATTGTAAAGAAACCTGTCCATTATATGGCTTATGAAAGGCCCATGTGTACATACTGTTGTTTCTTTACCTGACACTTTTAGTTCGTTCAGTATAATTAGGGTAGGATTATTAGATCTTCTTTGTCAAGTTTTATTAAATAGCCTCTGTTAGTTGGGTGTATTGTCAAGGTATGGGGTATTATCTATGGTGTCCAATATTGTTTTGACCTGTGATATAGTCTTGCAAAATATTTCTGAATATCTTAACAATATGCAGGCTTATTTACCAATTTACATACCTGCAAAGACCTTTAACTGGCATAGTGCTGGAAGCCCATATTTGGGCTTTATTCTGCAGTGTAAGTACCACAACTTAAAGGCTCCATATTCGGTGGATGTCCTTCATATTATTTCTGAAGTGAAATTATTTAGTCTGTAGGGATTTCCCTTGTTACAATTTATGGGAGAGTGCGTATAGGCACTCCCCCATAAATTGTTACAAGACAAAGTCATATGAACAAACTTTGATGACCAAAAATAATTTGCCACTCTACCAGTTAACTGGTAGGGCTGGGCGGTTTATCGGTTTTTCGGTTCGGTTCGTTTTTTTTTTTTAAACCGAAACCGAACCACCGCCTTAACAAAAAAACGCGACTTTCGGTTTCAACAAATTTCCCAGAATTGGTTAAGTTTATGACCACTCATCCGCACGCCAAAGGCTTAAATGTCGGGCAAAGGTAAATGCTGTGCCATTTATACTTACTTCAGGAGGACTGACAACAAATCCCCCCCTCCCCCCACAAATAGTGGTAGCAAATTTCTTGTATCTTAAACAATATCTACAGAACCACCAGCAGATGGAATATGAAAAATTAAAAAGTCTTAAGTAAAAATCCACACATGCAATTCAAGAATTGTTAAGTAAATTTAATGAACCGGGCACATCCTACCAAAGAGGTATTGCAAGTTCCCTGACAATATATGGTGTAAAAGCTTTATAAATTACCTTTGACCCAAAATCATCTGCGTACGGCAAGTTGTAAATTAGATTGGAGGTAAACATAAAATTTATTGAGTTTTAAAACCTCAAAGTTCACAGGGGAAAAATGACGAGTAAATTATGTTGATTACTGGCACGTTCTCCGAAGTCACATGCTCACAGATAACGCTGCGCATTGGCAGTTATGTTTTTTGTCAACAATAAAATGGTTAAATTAAAATAGAACACATCCTATTAAATGGATGGCAGGTAACTATTGAAAGTTTTTTTTAAACTTAATTGGGAATTGTTTGTATAATATTTGAACTTACTTTAAGGAATCGCGCAGAACTGCAGGACTGTCAGGTATACACGCTACATTCCCAATACGAAGATGTTATAATCAACACGTGTCATGACCATGTGCATTTTGTAAACACAACAAATCCCAAGATTCAATATTGCAAACTTTCTTTCAAATCCCATTATACAGCAGTCTCCCTTCAAAAACATCAATCGCCTGTCTTGACTGAGATAAAATCAACGAAGGGATCAGCCAAGAGGGCAAAGTAAAGTTGGCATCGCTCATTTCGCCCAATTTCTATGTTTGGGCAGAATCAAAGTAAAAAACGAACCTCTACAGTCGAAATTAGGAGAGATATTGTGAAAGCATTGGAGTGAGTTACCAATAAAAGTGATTCGTATATCACGACTTACTTCAACAATAGTAATCAAAATCAGAAGAAATATGATTTGTGTTCCTCTTATTCCACTGTCATTTGAAGCAGGAACCATCAAGAAACACGGGGCACGTCTATTTTCAAGCGATGTGATAATTACCAAAATAAGCACAACAATTGCACATTAAACCACCAAAACCAGGGTGAGAGCTTAGCGACTCCATAAAAAATAGGGAAATGTTGATTTTTGCTAAAATGTAGCTTCTCTTGTGAATTTCTGCATCTTGTCTTGACAAGGCCCCAAATCTCACTGTTAGAACAAGGCAGCTCCCACCAGTTGTGGAGCCATGGTTTGAAATCCTGTGGACCATGTGGTGAAGATTTTTTTTGGGGGGGGGGGGGGGGGGGGGTGGGATCTCAGGACTGAGGGCAGGGAATCACAAAGAATCTTTTCAAATTTGGGGATGGGAGAAGCAAGTGGGATTTTGAGTGGGGGGGGGGGGGGGGAGGGGGTGGGGCGCTGGTCTCCCTAGATACCTCATGGCTCCACCACTGTTGCCCACTACAGTAGCCCAACACAATATGTCCATTAGCTGAGAAGAGTGGTGAACACTGATTAACCCGAATGGCTCCACACGTTATATGAGCCTCATGACTTGGATGACAAATACAAAGAGATTTTATGTGTACATTACCCTCTAAAATTTCAACAATATATTTTGAAAAACCGAAAACCGAGTTTTTGTACAAAACCGAAACCGAACCGAAATGCAAATTTCAAAACCGCCCAGCCCTCTTAACTGGTAGTCAATTTTGATACTCACAGTTTATCAAAATTGTTTTACAACTTTTTGAAGAGTCCTAATAGGAACTTGCCTATAAATTACTCCCTATGACATAAAAAAGAAAGTTGCTTTTGAACCTTTACCTTGCATATTGTCCAAAACCAAAACTCACTGTTCAAATATTTTTAACCTGGGGCACGGTGGCATTTCAGTAATGCATTGTGTCCTTGGGCAAGGCACTTAATCCCGATTTCCCACTTTGTGGCACTGTGTACTAAGGCATAATGCACGTCGATGGTGCACCGGTCTTCAATCAATGCCAGCCCTGCTTATGTGGAGTTAGTTCATTGGGGAGTCTGACAGTTGCTCGCCATTGCTCGGTGGTTCACCCATAAAACTGTACGTGGTGACCCTGCCTGTAGAAAGTGTTGTTAAACTCCAATAAATAAATCAAGGGGTTAAAATGTTTTATCTTAAAAAATGGCTTATGACCCCTCATTGGAACAAGCTTCTTGAAAGACAGAGATATTTCAGTTATTCAAGGAGGGATTTTTTAAGTGCTGTTGACTATTCATATTGAGTAAAGGTTAATCCTGTACCTAACATAGCAGCCGGCGGCCAATTAGACAAACTTTGATTTATTCAGTGCTACTTATACACAGTAAGTGCACATTTCAATATGGCTCTGACTAGAGGTATCTAACTGTCACCCACCTTTACAATAATTTACCTGTACATTTGTTAAGGCTGCGGTCAGTATTTATGTACAGACCTTTACAGTATTTTACATGTACCTTTGTTATCAGGTCTTTACCTAGATATGTGTCACTGCTGTGTCACATGTTATACATGTACATGTCTTACACAAGTTGAGCTACAGTGTCATTGACACTTTCATTCATTACAACCCAGATAGTTATATCCACCCATGGGATGGTTAATTCCTGACCTCAGACAGATTGCAAAGGCCTGTACAAATATTTTTCTCCAAAAAGAAATTTCTTTTTTTTTTGCAACTGTAACTAGCAGGGATTTTTCTTCGGTGACCATGGGCCCAATATTGTCCCCTTTCCAAATGAGGTCCGGGTATATTTCTAACTTTCTAGCCTCAAAATCCCAATCAATCAATCTTGACAAACTTACAAGTCTGAAGGGTATAAACCAGTTTTTCAATTTTGAAAATGGGAGGCACGCTGTATACAGCTCACTATAATTTAAAGTGAAGCGCAATGTTGTTGAGTCCCAGCAACAGGAAAACATTTTGAAAAAAAACCATTAGTGAACATCTGCACATCATTCACGCCACTGGTCAAACCTGAATATAAGCACCCTGTCATTTGCAAAATGGGGTTCCCAGAGGGTGAATTTGCTGAACATTGCTATCCCATACAGTGGGCCAATTTATCCTCGAGGTACATCTTTCTGTTTTGGCTTGAAACCTTGATTCAGACTGAGGTTCACTGAGGGTAAAATTTTGCAATGCTACTCTGCTATGCAGGGTAGCATCACCAAATTCACTCTCTGGGGACCTCATTTTGCAGATGAAAGTCTGCTTATTTTCAGGCTTGCCGCTGGTGCACAGTAAGCAGAAGATGTTTTTCAAAAAAATATAACCTGATGTTTTGAAGAAGTTTTTCGCAGCAATAATAATCAAATTTATTTGAGTTCGGTATAATATATGGAATGTAACTTCAATGGAGCAATCGTAAGTCAATCAGAAAGTTCTCCACAGAATACATGAGCGAAAAGACTGAGTAGCATTACTGGCCTTTGAAGTTTGTCGAATTACGTTGTTTTCTTACCAATTCTCAGAAATTGAAGATTGATTAGCTTGAAGTCTTGGCATGCTGCAGCTTAATAATTCATGGTGTATTGTTCACATTTTCGTGCATGCATTGTATTATATTGCTTAGTTCCCACAAACAAATGGCTAACCCTTTACAGAAAAGCACTTGTTATATTAATATCCCCCCCCCCCTGGTCCCTCATTAGACGTGAGCTCTACGATCACATGACATGGTCTTGTTGAATTTTTTTCTACTGCACAATTTGTATATTGCGTGGCAGTTGCAACTGATTCGTTAAGTAAAAATTAATCAATCTCGTCAAATGCGAAATGGAAACAATTGTTGTTTCCATGCAGGTTCTGTCAGGCCAAAATCACGGAAATGAAATACAGGTTCCCACAATTTTTTTTAGCATTTTGCTTTTCATCAAGGGGCACTTAAAATACACACAGGGTTTGCATGTGGGTCCTGAAACCTTGAAAGTCTTGGAATTTGGCCGTTTTAAATTCCAGGCCTGGAATGTCATGGAAAATGAACGTTTTTTTAGGCCAGTCCTTGAAAGTCCTGGAAAACCCGGTCAAAATTTTAGGAGCACTGTCGAACATGCTCCATTTCACCGCTTGCTTTTTTCTGTTTTCGGTCTCGTGTTGTCGTTTTTTTTCTGTGCATTTTGGAAAAAAAATTATCTTGTGTTTGCTTGTTATGTCTTTCTCAGTTTCATATTAAAATACAGGAAAAGTGTGTGTTTCAAGAAAAATGGACCGATAAGAAAGAATATAAAGAATGGATTACGAGTGATTCGAAAGACCACCATAGGGCAAAATGTTGAGCGTGTTTAAGGTCGTTTGACGTAGGAAATATGGGCTAGTCGGCACTGATTAGCCACATGTGTAGTAAATATATCGCATATTTTTTGTTATTACAGATACAAATGTTGGTCATGGAAATTCGCTTTTTTGGTCCTTGAAAGTCCTGAAAAAGTCCTTGAATTTCAATCTTGATTTGGGATACGAACTCTGTACACAAGTTTTCTGCCAAGATAAAAAAAATGGTATTATTTATCATTGATGAAAAAGTTGTTCGATTAGTAACAGTAATAATGGTACACCTGTTTTGACAGTCTCAATCGAATCAGATTGTTGAGCATGAGTTTTGCCATAGGGCTGTCATGATTAATCGATTAATCGATTGTTGATCGGTGACAGGGAAATCGATTAGTATTTTTTGTTGTCGAATGATCGGTCAATTATATCCCGTTTTAGACGTTTAATAATTACAAGAAAATATGTTGAAAAACCTATTGTTTCTAAAGGTAAAGAGTTAAGAACATCGATGTTAAACCCCAAGAAGTTATTGGAAGCATTTGTCTTTCAGGTACATTCATCAAAGCTTTGATGTTCTGAACTTTTGAACCGTCAGTGTAATAATCAAGACCGGTTGGCAGTTGCGAAGTTCGCAACTGCCAACCGGTCTTGATTATTACACTGACAGTTCAAAAGTTCAGAACATCAAAGCTTTGAATGTCACTTAAAGAGGATCGTCTTCATTGTTTACTTGAGGTAGGGCAACTGACTTCAACTTCATTTTTATCGACTTCAAAGAGAAGGAGATGGGGGTCATCTAGGTACGATCAATCGATTATCATCGATTATTTGCAACGATTAATCGATTCCTAAATTAAAAAATCGTGACAGACCTATTTTGCCAACAGTGTCTGATTCTCAATTACTAAAATCAAATGCACCCAATTTTGGCGAGTTTGACAACAAAACCTTGTGAAGCCAAACAGACGAAACTGTATCATTGAAAACAACAAAATCACATTTTATCACTGAAACTGAAAGATGAAGAGAAAATTTCTTTACTAAAATGCAAGATATGTTCTTCCATTTTCACAGTGCTCCTTGCAGAATCAAGGAGATGAGGTGCAGTCAAGCTTTATTTATATCCAAGGTTAACAGACATTTCATCACAATCAATTCATTATTGTTACCTTCGGAAGCAGGAAACTTCACACTTTGGATGATTCGCCCTTTCCGATTCAGAATGCACAAAGAATTTTTATTAAATTATTTTTTCATTTGTTCAACTGTCAAGTAAAATACAAAATAATTATTTCATTGTCCTACAGTTATGATTATTTTTGCTGTATTATCCTTTTCGGTAACATCCGCCCACGTAATATGCAAATTCAACAGCTGAAAAAATATTATTTTTCAAAATATTTCAACAAAACTATATCATGTGACTCCACTTTGGAGCGAGCTCATTCCAATGAGGGGTCACATGGTATGGTTTTGTTGAAATTTTTTTTTAAATTTAAAAAAATGATATTTAAAATAATACATTTTGATATCGTCTGCATTGGGTAAAGGGTTAAACTGAAACCAGGATAAGAAAATGGGTAGAGAATTGATAATAGAATAAATAAGAAATATAAAATTCTTAATAGTTCTTCTTGGAACCCAAAAGTAGGTTCCATAGGGTCCCCAGGCATCAAATACATGGAACCAGTTTTCAGGTTCTGTGAATTTCTGAAATCTGCATGCCTGTAGGTGGAACCAGGGCACACTGTTTTACACTTCCAAAAAAGTAAAAAGTACAGGTGTGCTTGTGCGTAAGAGCAACTGCTGGCCTCATAATCAAAAGATTACATACAAACACAATTATTGGATGTGTTTCATATACATGAAGTAACAAGTGCTCTTTTCAGTGCATTCTGTGACTAACAGAAATTCCCAATTCTGGTCATCTATGGCTCAATTTTCCCAATTCTAAGGGCCTCCAACCAAGACTCACTCCCAGTGCCTGAAGTGTGTGTGTGTTGTGTGTTGTGTGTGTGTGTGTGTGAGGGGGGTGTGGAGAAAAAACCCCAATTTGTGAGTTCATTATATATTATACCATATTATACCGCTGCAACAAAGTTGGGAGGATGAAATGGTTTCACCATGTCCTTCAGTGTGCAGACAAAATGCTTTCTGCTCTCTCCATGTTAGTTATGAAGTGTTTTGTCTGGAAAGATGAAATTACACATGCATGTTCCTGATGGCACAAGAACTCCTATTGATCTTGAGAGTCAAGGTCGTCATCATCCCATTCGTCTTCAGACAATGCTTTTTGCATGCCAAGGCAAGAAGTGTTTCACCAATGAAAAGAGAATATGATATGATATAATGATAGTGTTAATAAAAACTCATGATAGTCTACACCCCCCCCCCTTCCCCCCACCCCTCTTCCCGGAACCTAGGAAGTGAAGCAGTGCTTGTTTACTGTGGTAAACAAGCTCTATTTTATTGGTAAAATAGCATCAAGTCACCAATGCTTGGGGTGAAAGTCTTCTAAATTGGACAACATGGGTATAAATGATTGACTAAAGTTGACTTTATCTCTGTGCTGCAGTCACATATTTGTTCCATTGGGACAGCTCTAGTTGGAACTAACTCTTCACAGAGTTTTAAAAGTGGGTCTTCTGTAAAAACAATACTTGTAAGTTTGGCTGATTTGGTAAGAAATAATAGTGCAGAACAGAAAAATGCTGCTGGGTTGATAATATTGGTAAAATATTGGATGGAAATGAGAGGAGTTATAAATGCTGTTTGAGATGATCTGTTATACAAGAAAAAATGTACCTTTTCAACAAGCCTGAATATAAGCAACCTGTCATTTGCAAAATGAGGTCCCCAGACGGTGAATTTGTTGATGCTATCCCATACAGTGGGCCAACTTACCCTCTGAGTACATCTTTCTGTTTTAGCTTGAGACCTTGATTCAGTTTTAGCTTGAGACCTTGATTCAGAATGAGGTTCACAGAGGGTAAATGTTGTGATGCTACCCTGCTGTGCAGGGTAGCATCACCAAATTCACCCTCTGGGGACCTCATTTAAACAGATGACAGTCTGCTTATATTCAGGCTTGCTTTTCAAACATCTTTCCACTTTTGTGAGAGAATAATTTGGGTAGAATCTTCCAAGTTTGCTTTATATTTGTAACAACATTAGCTTTTTTTTTTTTTTTTTAGCTCACCTGAGCAAAGCTCAAGGGAAGCTTAAGTTAGCACTTTCTGTCTATCTGCTGTCCATCCGTCTGTCATCTGGCATGTACTTTACTTTTTCGACTTCTCACAAACAAGTCTGAAAATAAGCAGACTGTCATATGCAGAATGAGGACTCAAGAGGGTGGATTTGGTGATGCTACCCTGCAGAGTAGGGTAGCATCACTAAAATTACCCTCTGCAAACCTCATTTTGAATCAAGGTCTCCAGTCTGAACAGCAAGAGGTACCCAGAGGATACATTGGCATACTGTATGGGATAGCATCTTCAAATTCACCCTCTGGGGACCTCATTTTGCAAATAACAGATTACTTTTTTCAGGCTTGCTCATAAACCACTGAGCTGAATTGAACTAAATTTGATACACATGTTCCTTATCTTTAAAACATAAAAAAGTCTCCAGAAGTACCAGAATCTTTTGATATTTGGTGTACAACATCATTAGAGGGGTCAGATTCAGGTTTGTCCCTGGGTTATATTCTGGCTCCCAATGGGAACCCAAATTTTAACTTGGTGCAGTATGAGGAAATGTATTTAAAACTCTTCTTCCTCAGATCTACCAGTCAAAATCTCTTGATATTTGGTATACTGCATCTTTTGTGGGGTCAGCTTGAAGTTTGTTCAAAGCAAGTCCCTAGAGTCACATTTGACTCACTGTGGGAGCCCAAATTTTAACTTTGAACAATAAGAGGAATATTCTTTAAAATTCTTCTTCAGATCTGCCGGTCAAAATCTTTTGATATTTGGTTTGTAGTATTCTTAGTGGGCTCAGATTCCAGTTTGTTGAAATCAAGTCCCTGAGTTCATATTTGGACTCCTTATGGCAACCTCAATTTTGATGGTGCAATATGGGGAAATTCTTTTAAAAATCTCATCTTCATATCCACCAGTCCAAATCTTTGGATATTTGATATGCACTAATCTTAGGAGGTTCAGATTTCAGTTTGTTCAAATCAACTCCCGTTTAACTTAGTGCAGCATGAGGAATATTCCTGAAGATCTTATTCAGATCCACCAGGCAGAAACTTTTGATATTTGTCACATAGGATTAATATCTCTAGATTGAAGTTTATTCAGAGTGTTATGGTTGACTGTTTTTGGTGGGCAACAGAGAGGTTTGAAATACAACATAGAAACCAATGTAGAATTTAGGATTTATATACCACTCAAAGAATTGTATAGTTTGCATCATTTATTCATCAATTACAAGCATAAATGAGGGGTGATGAAAGCATATGTACAAATTTACAATGAGCATGAACATAGGACGGCACACATAGTATTTACTCTGAGATATTGGGGTAATGGGGCTCCCAGCTGTCACTGGGCCTGCTCCCAACGAGTTGAGGGCAGTCCCAGCTCCCTAATATGAGTTATCCTGTTCTGAAATGAATAAGTGTTCCTCAGTTATCTTTGACCAGCACTAACACATTTCAGGACAGGATCACGTGTTGACTGAATGGGGGCCTATGAATGTGAATTCCGCCCAAACGAAGCTGAGATACCATATCAGCTGGGGGCCCCCATGAGGGAAACTCAAACTGTATACCATGTTAAGTTAACTAAGGAGGGTGTGGAGACTCGTGTGTGTAGGTGCGATGCCGAGACGTGTTGGAAATATGGAGATTACCACATGTGGGAGTGATCATAAACTGGCGAATGACCATGCGAGAGGGCATGTGCCCCGAAGATGGCAACCGAGGATATGGACCAGGGAAACGGGACTTGGTAAACCCTGCATGGTACGCTGGGCATACGAGGGAAGACGCGAGCACCATCGAAAGCTACATGAGTTGGCGTGGCGATGCAGAGAGCATGGCATGAAGGTCTAAGAACATGTGAGCATAAAACACGAGCGTGACAGCAATGTCGCGGCGAAACATGAATCGGCTAGAAAACGAGATATGAGCATGTCAATAGCTATATAAGACCATATTTGATATGATGGTAGGCAGATTGCAAAATCTGCGAAGCGAGCAGGAGTCGTGGAATTAATGATACATGTAAGTCATGAGGGGAGTGGTGTGTAGGGTCACACGAGTCGGCAAGATGTAGAATGACGTCAACATGGACATGAAGTCAAGTAAAGAAATCGTTGAGAGCCATGTTGCTGGCAGGGTCCTTTACGTAAATGAGGGCAGTGGTGTGAAGGGTTGAGCCAGGACATGATCGAAACGATGTTCCAAATGGGAAGTGGACCAGAGTTAGTTATGTATGAATAGTGTAAGTACGCGTTTCTGCCTGATGGCCGATAGGCGATAAATGCTACAGTAGCTGCTCATTAATACCATCGAACTCAATGGTGAAGAATGCGAGAAGTGCAAAGGGCTTCGTGGGCCTGTCGCAACACATTGTTTGGTGTATGGATGTAGCACATGTAGCAGTCTGACCACCAGCGGCCCATGGTTTGAATGAGGTGATCTTCTAGGCGTGCTGCGCAAGCCGAGGAGGCACCACCTGACAGAAAACTGTGACCAGAGTAGGAAGAGGAAGGGAAACCACATTGGGAGAGAATGTGTCTAAGATGCTGGACAAAAAAGGCCCAAGTGAGGGGGAAGCCGGATTCGGTGATAAAAAGTGGATGTTCTGGCTGGGTGAGGTGGGGGCGTGGATTTCCTAAGGGTGATGTAATGGTCTAAGAAGCGAACTGGGCAGATGGAATTGCACAACTGGAAAAATTTGATGGCAATATCACGTCTCAGAGGATCAGTTTTGGAATGCTTGAGTACTAAAGTAGCCATAGATCTGTCGGGGCTGAAAGTGACGTCTCCCAAACAAGGGTGAGAAGAAAGGTCAAAGGAGGTGGTGGGTGTAGTAATCTCGCCGCAACGGAGAAAGCCAAAAAAGGCTGAACTATAAACAAGCTTTGAGCATGAGAGAAAATTCCCATGAATAGGAGCCAGATTCCAAAAAGGAAATAATTGAGGAGAGAATGGGGTACGTAATCGGTAAGCGGGTTCGACTGGAAGGTGGCTGTTGTTTTTTAATGGCTTTGAGAATGGATGTGACGTGGGGTCAGGGGTGACCCGGTGAGATCTCTAACGGGTTTGGAAGGCCTGCGAAAAACATAAAAGTGATGGATTCCTGATAAGTACAATTTGATGGTGAGTGTGAAAGATGCATGGGGCCGTAGCAGTATGCAATAAAAAGTGAAAGGAGCGATTCTGAACAGGATGGTAACTTAGTGCCAGGAAGGAATGGAACACAATTCATGGTTGCAAAGTGTTGACAGCAGGATAGCCCACAAACATAACTGTTTTTGGTTTGTGTCGTGATAGATGTGTCCAATAAACTGAAGGATGGCTGTCAGGTCTGCATGATGTCTTCCACTGATGGGCATGGATGAGGTAACGGGTCTGCTTCTGGAGCCAGAGTATGGAATTCCTGTGAAAAACGAGACAAAGAATCAGATATTGTGTTGCAATGACCAGAAATAAATTGGGAATAAAACATGAATTGATGTTTCAGAGCACATTTAGTAAGACAGCGCATGAGTCATAATTTGGGGGATTGGAGAAGGGCCCTTGCGAATGATATGAACGGTAGCTTCATTATCACAAATAAATACAATTCTTTTAGAAGACCAGTGATGCCCCCACAAGACAGCAGCCACAACAGTGGGGTACAGCTCGAGAAAGGCCATGGACCAGCGTTGTTTAAGAATTTTTTGGAGTTCGGGGGGGGGGGGGGGGGGGGGGGGTGGCACCTTGATTGGAACCAGTGGGGAGCATAGTAACCACCAAACCTAAGTTTGGAGCTGGCATCTGTTGTCAGGGATATATCACTAGATAAGATCATTTTACTTACCAGGAAAAAGGACACGCCATTCCAGGATGAGAGAAATTCAAACCACATACGGAGGTCTTTTTTACATTCAGCAGAGATGTTAACGTGGTGCCATAGCTCGGATACGGAATTGGAGAGAGAAATAAGATAAGAAATGAATGAACAGCCCGGGAGGATGACCCGACACGCAAAACTCAAATGGCCGAGAAGGCTGAGGAGCTCGCATTTGGTACAAGTCCGTCTGGAGAGAAAACTTTACAGGAGATGAGTGATACGAAGCAATTGGTCCTGGGGCAGATGACTTTCCATTTTTTCGGCGTCCAGAATGATACCAAGATATTCCAGAGATTGAGATGGACCTTCTGTTTTATCAATGGCTAAGGGAATGTGCAGATCAGCAAAAACTTGGAGCAAGGATGACATAGCTGTATGGGGATCTGATTCAACTGGGCTAATAGTTAGGAAAACATCAAGTAGATTTAGGATGTTTGAAATGCCGTAATGAGTGCGTGCAATCCAGCATATGGCCTGCGATAGCTGGTCAAATATGAAGGGTGAAGAGCGGCAGCCAAAAGCTAGGCGATTGTGAAAGTAAATGCTGACTTTCCATTTAATGCCATAGAAGGGCCACAGGGAGGGGTGAATGGGCAGTAATTTGAAAGCCGATTTGATGTCGACTTTGCATAGCCAAGAATGGTGGCCAGTGTCCTGAATGATATTGATGGCATGATCGATTGTGATGTATGAAAGGGAGAAATCTGTTTGTCGATAAGTGAATTGATAGAATAGTGGGATTTGGAAGAATGTGGGGCTGAAAGGTCCACAATAAGACACTGCTTATTAGAGAATTTCCTAGTAGCGAGGCCGATGGGATTGATCTGGTAGATAGGAAATGGTGAAGTGGAAAAGGGGCCGAACGGGAAACCATTGGAGAGTTTCTCGACGAGCTCGTTCCAACGAGGGGTCACATGATATAGTTTTGTTGAAATTTTTTGAAAAATATCTTTTCAACTGCTGAATTTGCATATTACGTGGGCAGAAGCAGCCGGTTCATTGGGTAAAGGGTTAACAAGTCTGGGTGACCCTGTAGGTGTTTCAGCCACTCTGGGGGAGGAATCTGGGGTGAGATTTATGGGTTGTGAATCTCAAAGGAATGGCAGAGTAGTATATTGATAGAGTTTTAAGGCTTATTTACCAACCAACCTGATTAGGACTGTCATGATTAATCGATTGTTGATCAGTTACGACGAAATCGATTAGTATTTTTCGTTGTCGAATAATCGGTAAATTGTATCCCGCTTTAGGCGTTTAATAATTAAAAGAAAATTTGATGAAAAAAACTATTGTTTCTAAAGGTAAAGAGTTAAGAACATCGATGTTAATCCCCAAGAAGCCGTTGGAAGCATTTGTCATTCAGGTACATTCATCAAAGCTTTGATGTTCTGAACTTTTGAACCGTCAGTGTAATAATCAAGACCGATCGGCAGTTGCAAAGTTCGCAACTGCCGACTGGTCTTGATTATTACACTGATGGTTCAAAAGTTCAGAACATCAAAGCTTTGAATGTACCTAGAAGAGGATCGTCTTCGTTGTTTACTGGTGGTAGGTCAACTGACTTGAACTTTTATTTTTTATCGACTAAAGAGAAAGGGAGGGGGGGGGTCATCTGGGTACGATTAATCGATTATTGTCGATTATTTGCGACGATTAATCGATTCCTAAATTAAAAAATCGTGACAGCCCTAAACCTGATTTGTTCAGATCTCTTAGTCTCATGGTAAATTGGTGTCTTTGAGTGCCAGGCATAGTGGGTCTTAGGGCTGCATGATATTCAGAACTGAATGCCGGTATCGGTATTCAAAAAGATACCGTGGTATACCGGTATATCAAAAAATGTTCAGATATATGAACACAAGTGCCACAATTGAGACGGGGCATCACAGTCGGAACGAATTAGCATGCCTTGATGATGTGGTTCCAAACACCTTTACCCAACGTAGACGACGACAAAATTTATTATTTTCAGAATTAATTTATCAGATTTTCCCCAAAGATTTCAACAAAACTATATCATGTGACCCCTCATTGGAACAAGCTCAATGAGCTCGTTCCAATGAGGGGGTCACATGATATAGTTTTGTTGACATTTTTAAAAATTATTTTTTCAACTGCTGAATTTGTTTATTACGAGGGCACAAGCAGACGATTCCTTGGATAAAGGAATAATATTATTCATTTGGGGCTACAGTTAAAAAACTCAAGACATCTTGAAAATTAAATTGTGGGTAAATAAATATTGATGATAAACTGATATTTTTAGACCCCTACGGGAACCGGAAGGGGACTATAGGATTGCACTCCGTCCATCCGTCTGTCCGTCCATCTGTCTGTCCGTCCGTCTGTCCATCCGTCTGTCTGTCTGTCTGTTTTTTATGTTACCACCTCACCCTCCAACATGCTTTAAGCTACACTTTTTATATTTGGTACATGGATAAATGGTTCTGAGGGGATGATGCACGCTCAAAATTTTTTTTTCAAAATCCAAGATGGCGGAACGGCAGCCATTTTTGTTCTGTTTTTTAAGCTTTTTTTTCTCTATTTTCATGTTACCACCCCTCCCACCAACATGGTTCAAGCTACACTATGCATATTTGGCACATGGATAGAGGGTTCGGAGGGGATGATGCACGTTCAATATTTTTTCTTCAAAATCCTAGATGGCAGCATGGCGGCCATTTTTGTTGTGTTTTTTAAGCTTTTTTCTCTATTTTATGTTACCAGCCCTCACTCCAACATGGTTCAAGTTACACTTATTATATCTGGCACATGGATAGAAGGTAGTAATGGGATGTTGCACGTTCAATATTTTTTTTCCGAAATTCAAGATGGCGCCATGGCAACCATTTCTGTTATGTTTTTTAAGCTTTTTTCTCTATTTTATGTTACCACTGCTCCCTCCAACATGGTTCAAGCTGCACTTTTCATATATGGTACATGAATAAAGGGGTTGTGAGGGGATTATGCACGCTCAATATTTTTTTTTCAAAATCTAACATCTGTCTGTCTGTCTGTTTTTATGTTACCACCTCTCCCTCTAATATGCTTCAAGCTACACCTTTCATATTTGGTACATGGATAAATGGTTCTGAGGGGATGATGCACAGTCAATATTTATTTTTTAAAACCAAGATGGCAGAATGGCGGCCATTTTTGTTGTGTTTTTTAAGTTTTTTTTCTCTATTTTATGTTACCACCCCTCCCTCCAACATGGTTCAAGCTACGCCTTTCATTTATGGTACATGAATAAAGGGTTGTGAGGGGATTATGCACACTCAATATTTTTTTTTCAAAATCCAAGATGCTTATATACTTTAGTGTCTTCTGTGACAAAAACACCTTATGTCACAAAAGCGCCATAGGGGACTAATACCACCTCGGTGGTCAAACACTTGTTGTAATTACACCGGTATTCAATCGATATTGGTTTGAATACCGGTATATATTGGTTTATCGATATGCCGTGCAGCCCTAGTGGGTCTAAGCCTTGGTTTCCTACTTCTGTCTTGATCTGTTATACATTATGTAAAGTGTTACAGAAAGGGTAAAACCTGTATCAGATTCACATTGGCAAAGATACATATCGTATGAAACCAGCAATGACAAAGAAGTCATGAACTCTATACCACATAGCATTTGCTAACTTTCAACAATAATTGTTGTATATTATGTTCTGTAGTCTTGTTTCTCTATGTTGCTTACATCTTGTCATTTGCTAATCCATGCTAATAGTTGAAGCAAATTGCTACTAATGATCCCTAATCCATGTAATTATGGCCTACCTGAGAAATCTTACAATGGCTGTGAATAAGTCTCCAGCTGTAGTGATTACAAGGTACCCACTAGGGAACTACAGGTATAATTATCAGCCATGCCATGTCACCAACCAATCTAAGTAGTATATTATTATAAGGCAGCTGTGAAAATGGCCAACCGTACAATCAAATTCACATTTAATTAGTTTTTTCCCTGTGGTGTTTGAAATCGAATCACTAAAATTTACACATTGTGTTATAATTTCTGTGCAACATTGAATAAAATATTCTTTTTTTTCCCATTAGCTTATTATGATAAAAAAGAACATTTGTTGTTGAATTTGTGATGCATACATTATGTAAGTACAAAATGTTGTATGCTCTGTGTTCTTCTGTGTTCGATTTAAAGAAATCTTTGTGTTACATATCAAGCTCAGTTAACTTCTTATGAGCCATAATTATCTGGGAGGATCTACACTTACTGCCCAGGATCTATTCTTCCTAGTACCCATCAAAATAAGCCGAACTTCTCAACCATGTGTTTGAAAACCACACAAATTAATGTTCTTATTTTTTTTCCATTCTAAACACAATGCTACTACTGTCTCTACTCCCAGGAGGTTTTGATTTTTCTAATTCGGTTTAAGGAATAAACCTCGGTTTTGGTTCAGTTTCTCAACTTGTTAAGAACAGATAGTAAATAATACTTTAGGCTCCTTAACTATGAAAAAAATCCACAAAAGTTTGTAAGACACCATTCAGCACAGAAGACCTGTCTGTAAGTATCCCCATTGACAGGGTTCGTACGTGTCAATGGAATCCTGGAAAAGTCATGGAATTTTGAGAAAAAAATTCAAGGACCTTGAAAAGTTTTGGAAAATGGGCTGGAAGGGTTAAAGTTTTGGAAAAGTCATGGAATTTGTAACCAGGTTTAAAAGGGATTGATTTTGTGTAAAAATTTTGCGTGACTAGCGCAAAAATTATGCAAAAAATGAAGCTTTTCTGTTTGGGTGCGAACTAACCCGGTCATGGAATTTTTTGGGAAAGTTTTTTGAAAGGTCATGGAATTTGATTCTCTGAAAAGTATATGAACCCTGCATTGAGTACTGTATAACCTCCCTCTGATCCTTTTAGGGGTTCCTGGAGATCAGTTGCATAACGTATTCAGTGAGAGAAAATAGAAATCGGGGTAACAAACGAATAAAGTTCATCTTATCAATGTTGTGTTATCATTGTGACATTTCTTCCATATTGACTCGTCCACAGGACGAGTCAATAAGGGAGAAACGTGACAATGAGAACACGACGTATTTGCCCCTATGCTGGATAGAGTGATGTGATGTGAGAGTCCATAGGAGCCACTAGTCCAGGTCTCTCCCATTAACCCTTTACCCAACATAACGGCCAAAACCGGCTAGTGCTGTTCACAAAAATCACCATTCAATTTTCATTATTTTTTCATTTTTTGTCTCAAAAACATAGCTTATGACCCCTTATTGAAACGAGATCGTTGAGCTCATTCCAATGAGGTGCCATAAGCTATGTTTTTGATGCAAAAAAAATGAAAAGTAGCTATTCAATATTTTTATTTGCAAGTGTCGTCTGCTTTTCAAGTTAGGTAAAGGGTTAAGATGGTTTGATCAGTTTATGCACAAACATAGTAAAAGCCGGTTTGTGGTGGGTCTTGCGGTTCAGTTTTCTGGTTTGCCACAAAACCAGAACCGAACCAGAAAACTGAAAAAACTCCCAGCTCTGTTTCCTCACGAGAGCAAGCTTATCGGGTTGGCAATTCATGGCACAATAGTTGTGAGGTTGACAGTGTCCATTTATCTGTCTGGAGGGGACGCGGTGGCGTTGCGGTAACCACTTCTTATCAGATCACCAAAGTTAAGCAACGTCGAGCCCGGTTAGTACTCAGATGTGTGACCGTCGGAGCGACTGATTCGGACTCCCGCGTTGAGTCTTTGGGCAAGGCACTTAACCCCGGTTGCCCACATGGGTGCATGATGACGCTGTGTACTAAGGCATACTGCACATCAATGGTGCGCATGTCTTCAACCAAACTAACCCTGCGTGTGCTGCAGTGCGGAGTTACGATGTTGGAGAGTTGGCAGCTGCTCGTCGTTGCTCGGTGGTTCTCTCCGGGTACTCCGGCTTCCTCCACCCGTAAAACTGTCACTGTCATGATTAGCCATTGTGCATAAGTATGTGACCTTAAACACCAATAAATAAATAAATAAATATCCAATACAGGTATTTAATCTATTATATCTTGTTTGACAGAGCTCATGGTTACCCAACATTGTATCATTTGATTTTTGGCCTACAACATCCTTAGGGGATCATATTCAAGCCTGGAGGAAATAAGCAGACTGCAAAATGAGGTCCCCAGAGGGGGAATTTGATGATGCTACTCTGATTCAAGGTCTCAATTCCAAACAGAAAGAGGTACTCAAAGCTCAAGGGAAGCTTAAGTGAGCACTTTCTGTCTGTCTGCTGTCCACCCATCTCATCTGGCATGTACTTTACTTTTTCGACTTCTCATAAGCAAGTCTGAAAATAAGCAGACTGTCATATGCAGAATGAGGACCCCAGAGGGTGGATTTGGTAATGCTTCCCTGCACAGCAGGGTAACATAACTAAATTTACCCTCTGTAAACCTCATTTTGAATCAAGGTCTCCTGTCTGAACAGCAAGAGGTACCCAGAGGATAAATTGGCACACTGTATGGGATAGCATCAGCAAATTCACCCTCTGTGGACCTTATTCCAGGCTTGTCATTTTGAAAATTGCAGGAGGGCTATTATGGTTCATCTCAAATCACCCCAGGAGGGCCATTTTGGGTTCACCTATGATTTGCGGAGGCCATTTTATTTCAACTGATGGGTAGACAACTAATATCATTTTTAGGTACATGGTTTGTGTAATTATGATGTACGTCATCACGGAATGTATAGATGCAGGCTTGAATATTTGGATGCAAGATACCAGGTTACTCATGACACTCACCAACGGTTAGTGTTATAGTTATCTTGCATCCAAATAACCAAGCCCGTATCTATACATCACATGACTGTAAAAGCCAGTGCACTGTGCTCACTGCCAGATGCCGATAACTTGGGACGAATCAATTAGATTCGGGGGATGAAACGTCCCAGGCAAATTGTCAGGGGTCGAACTGGCTTGAGATGTTACATCCCATAATCGCGCGTGACACGGGAGTTGTTTCAGTCTGATGTACAATGTAATAACTAATTACAACTTTGGAATTGGTAGACCTCCCGCTCATATTTGGAATGTTACGTACTGTCTCTGGGTGGCTGCGTAGACGTCACACTACGAACTTCACAAATTGCGCTTTTGTTACATGTACCTCCTTCAATCTGCAAAAACTGCTGTTTGAGGTGGCCGATTTTGAGGTGCCTTCAACTGAATTAATGGGCTGCAGAAAATCGGGGTTAGGCGGACGTTTACCGTCCACGGAATATTGAACTTAGGCAGGCGTCTGTGGCCCGGGGCGATTGCCCACCTCAAAATGACAAGCCTGTTATTCTATAAACGGCAGATTGCTTATTTCCAGGCTTGATCATTCATATTCAAGAGAGTTGAAATCAAGACCCAAAGTTCATACTTGGCCTCCACACAGGAACCTGAATTCTGGAAATGGCTTTAAAAATCTTCTTCAGCTAGAATCTTTTGATATTTGGTATGCAACATTGTGGGGTGGATCTGATTCAAGTTTGTTCAAATCTGCCCTCTGGGTTCATATTTGGGCTCAGTATAGGAGCCCGAATTTGAACTTAGTGCATTTCAGGCAAATTTCTTTAAAAATCTTCTCAAGTTCCAGCAGGCAGAATCTTTTGATATTGGGTATGCAGGATGCTTAGGGGGGTGAGATTCAAGTTTGTTCAAGCCAAGTCCCTGGGTTCATATTTGGGCTCACTGTTATAACTTAGTTCAAAATGAGGAATTTTCTTTAAAAATCTTCTTCAGATCCAGCAGTCGGAATGTTTTGATATCTGGTATGCAGCATCCTTATGGAGGTGAGATTCAAGTTTGTTCAAGCCATGTTCCTAGGTCCATATTTGGGCTCATGATGGGAGCTCAAATTGTAACTTAGTTCAAAATGAGGAATTTTCAGAAAAAAATCTTCAGATCCAGCAGTCGGAATGTTTTGATATTTGGTGTTTCAAGTTTGATATTTGGCATGCAGTATCCTTAGGGGGGGTGAGATTCAAGTTTGTTCAAGCCAAGTCCCTGGGTTCATATTTGGGCTTACTGTGGAAGCCCGAATTATAACTTAGTTCAAAATGAGGAATTTCTTTAAAAATCTTCTTCTTCAGATCCAGCAGTCAGTAGAATGCTTTTGATATTTGGTATGCAGCAATGTCTCTAGGTCCATATTTGGGCTCACTGTGGGAGCTCGAATTGTAACTTAGTTCAAAATGAGGAATTTTCTTAAAAAGTTCCCTGTGGAATTATAACTTAGTTCAATATGAGGAATATTCTTTAAAAATCATTTTTTTTTAGATCCACTGGTCAGAATCTTTGGATATTTGGTATAAGCTTTTCTTAGGAGGGGCAGATGCAACTTGTTGAAATCAATTCCCTGGGTTGATATTTAGTCGCGGGCAGATGCAACTTGTTGAAATCAATTCTCTGGGTTGATATTTAGTCTACCTTGTCAGGTGAGCACCCTCAGGCCCCCTGGGGCCTCTTGTTTTTATTACTTGTTCACTAAGAAATTGTGTCCGTTCGAGCCAAATTTTGTCTATTCAGCCTGTATCTCGGGTATCGAATGCTCTATTGCAATGAAATTTGATGTGGACACTGCTTATGGTATAGGCTTTAAAAAAAGGATTCAACGATATTTCTCACATTCTCCTTTTTAGAGTTATCCCCCTTTTTTGACTTAGAAATTGTAGGAAATAGACATTATTTGTCTGTTCAGCCTGTATCTCAGGTATGGCTTATCAGATTTCAGTGAAATATGGCATGCAGTTTGCCTATGACAAAGGCTTTTGCGTCATTGCATAATACTTCCAAACACCAAACAATTTATCATACCTTTTGACTTAGAAATTTGTTGGAAATTGTTATACCCCCACTTTCGAAGAAAATGGGGCGTGCACTGGATTACATGTGTCCGTCCATCCCTGTGTGAGTCCGTCCGAGAATATTCATAACTTTCATTTTTCTATAATATTTGTTGGTCATGGGTATGCCCACACTAGGCGGTACACCACGTGGGGGTATGCACCGGACGACAGTCCAGCTCTTGTTTCTATCACATTTATGGACTTGTCACCAACAAGTTTTTTTTGTCACCAACGAGTTTTCAAACACCATAACTCCTAAAATACTTGATGGAATTACACCATGCTTGGTATGCAAGTGTATCTTCATGATGTCTGCACCCTCTCAATAGTGCATGTCATTCGGATAATTTCTGTCACATTTATGGAATGGTCACCAACAAGTTTTTTGGTCACCAACGAGTTTTCAAACACAATAACTCCTAAAATACTTGATGGAATGACACCATACTTGGTATGCAAGTGTATCTTCATGATGTCTACACCCTCTCAATAGTGCATGTCATTCGGATAATTTCTGTCACATTTATGGACTTGTCACCAACGAGTTTTTTTGTGACCAGTAAGTTTTTTTTTAGCTGCGACGAGCAGCTCTGTATGTGGCAATGTCGGTCGGTCTGTCTGTCGATCGGTCTGTCACCAACAAGTTTCGAAAACACCATAACTCATAAAATACTTGATGGAATGACACCATACTTGGTATGCAAGTGTATCTTCATGATGTCTACACCCTCGCAATAGTGCATGTCATTCGGATAATTTCTGTCACATTTATGGACTTGTCACCAACAAGTTTTTTTTGTCACCAACAAGTTTTATAACATCATTGGTGTTGCACGAATCGTCGCAGCTTCGGCACTGTGACAGTGCGCTCTAGGAACCGCTTTGCCACAGTAACCCAGCTTGGCAGTAACCTTCAGAATGCATCCGGGGTAAATGTTTCGACGCAGACTATCCGGGCAAGGTTGCACAAAGGTGGTCTCCGATTGAGAAGACCGTGTATTCTCATTCCGCTGTCCCAGAACCACTGCCAGGCACGATATGAATGGACCACGTTGGATGGACCAGAGATTGGCGACCTGTCCTTTTTACAGATGAGTCAAGGTACTGCCTAGACCACACAGATAGGCATTCTAGGGTATGGAGAAGACCAGGAGAGCGATTCCATGCAGCCAACATTGCTGAGCATGACCACTATGGTGGAGGGTCAATCATGGTCTGGGGCGGCAGGGATGGACGTACAGAGATCTGTGTCCTTGAACGTGACACATTGATTGATGAGATCCTGGATGTCAGCACCAGATTTTATTATGCCAGTAATTGTTATTGACCAATCAGCTTCAATATCTAGTGACCGTATATGAGACTGCGTATCATCGAGCTGATTGTGTACAGAGCTTTTTATACAGTCAGTTCCGACATTTTTTTTTTGACATCCGTGTTTTTCCTAATTTCGCGTGTTCAACGAACAACAAATAATTTTGCGTGTGTGTCTGTTGAGCAACGTACAACTATAATACGTATCTTTCAGTCTTTGTGAAATTTTAATAAACAAATGTAAATAAATACAATTAAATTAACCACTAAAACGACATGTATAGAAGGCAACTTGCACTGTCTGAGACGAACTCAAGCGAGAATCCTTACCCGAATAATCTGCCCTTCTCAGTTCATGCAAATATTTTCGAGTTACTCCCCTGGACTGTAAATTTTGTCGTCTTGTTTTGTTTTGATTTGAGTGATTGAACTTGAAGGTTGATCAATATCGAACATAAATTACACTTATGGTTGTGTCTGTTTCAAAGGACTGGCATAATAAATACGTTATGGGGCTTTCAGTGGGCGGATATGGTAGGCCTCGCCTAATATTGATCTCACTTCGCCTTATATCACACCATATTCACCCACTGAAAGCCCCATAACTTACAGTATGCAGGTGCAGTGGGTGATAGATTCATTCTGATGGACGATAATGCCGGTCCTCATGTTGCCCATGCTGTCGGGGAGTACCGACAGAGAGAGGGGATTGAGCATATGGACTGGCCAGCAAGATCCCCTGACCTCAATCCAATCGAACATGTCTGGAATGAGTTGCAGCTTGCAATTACAGCCTGTCCAGTCCAGCCAAGAAGTGTCCAGGAGCCCTGCTGGTCCAAGAATGGAACAACATCCCACAAAGGACCACCAGGAACCTGATTGGGAGCATGAGAAGGCACTGTCGAGCTGTAATTAACAGTAATGGGTCTCATACTCTATATTGAACCCATACCAGTTTGCTCCCTCAACTTTTTGGCAAATTGAAAAATTTCCTCTTTTACCAATAATATCCATTTTCCATAATTATCGTAATCAATAGCTAAAAAATAATGTCAAACACAAATAAAATCTTAATTTCTGCACTTAAATCTTATTAAAGATACAATTAAATTAAAAATATATACACTTTTCATCACAATTTTTCAACTGAAACATAAAACAGGTAGTTGGATATACTTGGTGCTTAGTAAACTTTGATTAGAAAACAGGCAGTTGGACATACTTGGTGCTTAGCAAACTTTGATTAGTATATATAGAAGCCAGCAATGAAAAGTTGCCTAACTTGTGTAACTTTATTACTGTCATTATGTGTATGCATATGATTCAGTATGCATGTCTTGCTCTTGTCATAAAGAAAGTACGTTGGCCTCAAATCTGTGTCAGGTGAGTGTTTCAGGCCTGCCAGGACCTCTTGTTACAAAAAAGATAATTATAGTTACAAACAAGATATAGCATAAATTGTGCAGTCTTTCATATTTATTTATTTATTTGTGTTTAAGGTTACATGCTTCTGCACAATGGCAAATCATGACCTCATCATGGAGATAAAGTCAAGTTTAGTCAATCGTTGATATCCACATTGCACATTTTGCCTATTTTACTAGTAAAACCAAGCTTGTTTACCACAGTAACAAGTACTGCTTCACTTCCCAGGGTTCCCACAGGGGAGTCTTTCATATATTAGCTGCTTTGTTCATCTGCCTTTCCATCAGTCCTTTTTATATACGCCCGTCATTTTTTGCCGGACATATTATGTTATGGCGTTGTCCGTCTGTCTGTCTGCCCGTAAACAATTTTTGTGTCGCCTACTCCTCCAAAGGTTTACATGCTATATTGTTCAAACTTTACAAACATGTTGATCAGTAATTGCCATTGTGCATGTGACAAGAGCAGGTAATGCTGTTTTGTATTTCCAGAGTTATGCCCCCCTTTTAGTACTTAAAACATTACAGTATTGTGTTGCCTACTCCTTCAACATTTTACATGCTATATTGTTCAAACTTTGCACACATGTTGATCACCAGTTGTCGTTGTGTATGTGTCAAGAGCAGGTAACTCTTTTGTATTTCCTGAGTTATGCCCCCTTTTAGTACTTGAAACATCACAGTATTGTGTGGCCTACTCCTTCAACATTGTACATGCTATATTGTTCAAACTTTGCACACATGGCGATCAGCAATTGCCGTTGTGCATGTGACTAGAGCTGGTAACTCTGTTTTGTATTTCCAGAGTTATGCCCCCTTTTAGTGCTTGAAACATCACAGTGTTGTGTCTCCTACTCCTTCAACATTTTACATGCTATAGTGTTCAAACTTTGCACACATGGTGATCATCATTTGCCGTTGTGCATGTGACAGGAGGAGGTAACTCATTTTGTCTTTCCACCCTTTTAATACTTAAAACATTACAGTATTGTGTCGCCTACTCCTTCAACATTTTGCATGCCATATTGTTCAAACATTGCACACATGTTGATCACCAAATGCCGTTGTGCATGTGACAAGAGCAGTTAACTCTGTTTTGTATTTCCAGAGTTATGTCCCCCCTCCCCCTTTTTAGTACTTAAAACAATACAGTATTGTGTCACCTACTCATTCAACATTTTACATGCTATATTGTTCAAACTATGCACACATGCTGATCACCAATTGCCGATGTGCATGTGACAAGAGCAGGTAACTGTTTTGTATTTCCAGAGTTATTCCCCCTTTTAGTACTTGAAACATGACACTATTGTGTTGCCTACTCCTTCAACATTTTACTTGCTTTATTGTTAAAACTTTGCACCCATGTTGATCATCAATTGTCGTTGTGCATGTGACAGGAGCAGGAAATTCCAATTTATTTTTAAATGACGAGAATCCTCACTTTATAGCTATTATGATCCTCAAAATATCCTTTTCCTTGGTAATACCTATCGTCAATCGTTATCAATGAAGTTAGCCTGTCAATGAATGGATGCTACCATTGAAAACGGCGAGGAGAATCTTCAGCACCTAAAAATTGTTTGCATTTCCATTCTGCATACTAAAATTTCACAAAAACAATATGAAATGTGTGGACACAAGCATACAATTCGAAACCCTTTACCCCAGACAGGGCAGGGGAATGGGCAATGATTGGAGGGGTGGGGGGGGGGGGGGGCAGACATAGTCGAGTCAACAAAAATTTCAAACTTTACCCCAGAGAAACTTGTGCATGTTCCAATTTTGACGGGCATATGTTGCTCCGTTAGGCTATGCTCTTGTTAAACTTTGTCTGGTCCATAAAAAATTAATAAATGGAACAATTTTGTTCAAACTTCAAACAATGTTTGCTCACTTTTGCCTGCCTAATAATAGTGTCAACACCATTATTAATTTGGGAGAAAAAAGGGAAAGAAAGTGAAGAATAGAGGGAAAATGTCATCACTATTATTTCCAGTCAAATATCCTGACCGGTCACTATTGACATAAGGCCATGGCATCAGGCCAGAAAATAAGCAGCCTGACATTGGCAGAATGAGGTCCCCAGAGGGTGAATTTGATGATGCTATCCTGTACAGTGGGCCATTTTATCCTCTGGGTACCTCCTTCTGTTTAGTTTTGAGACCCTGATTCAGATTGAGGTTCACAGAGGGTAAATTTAGTGATGCTACCCTGCTGTGCAATGTAGCATCACTAAATTCACCCTCTGGGGACCTCATCTTGCTGATGTCAGTCTGCTTATTTTCTGGCTTGCATGGTATCAGGGTCACAGACTGTTCATTCATTTCTCTATTCTAACTTTGTCTGGTCCATAAATTTTTTTTTTTTTTATATAAAAAACGTAAAAGGGACCAATCTTCTCATAGCTTCAGGCTCAAGGTCACAGACCATTCATGTTTGTTCGCCAATTCTATTTTGTCTGGTCCTTAAAAACTATTCAATGGACCGATCTTATTCATATTTAACACAATGATTGTTCATGTCTCAAGAGTGTCATCACCTTGACCCAAGGTTACAGTTATGGACCATTCATGTGTTTGTAGAGCTGGGAGGTTAACCACAACCACTGGTTGATCGGTTTTGAGAGACTACCGAAAATCGCAACCGCACTCCAATAAACACAAACATCGCCATCGAGAAGACATATTGATACTTCTGCAATTTCTCTGTGCATCCCCAGAAAACAATAGCCACTACTAAATTGAAAACCAGTCTTGTTATAAGAGGCAACTACGTTATAGGGAAAAAGTTGGTTTAGGCAATGAGGCCGCCAAGCGGACATGCAGCCTCCCTAGCAGTAACCCTGGCTTTATCTAACATGTCTTGAAGATGACACTAGCAATACATGTATATCAATTCCTTGAAAATTTAGAAATCCCTTGTGAAGTCTGGAAAGTCCTTGAATATTTGAATTTTTATTGAAAATCCTTGAATCATCAAGTATCGAGCATTGAGAGGAAATTCATTGCTGCGATATTCAGCTTGCTGAGACGCAAACAAAATAATGCTGGAATGGATCTCTGCATAATACAGTACAGTCGCCGTGGAGTGGTCGTGATCCATGCGTGGGCTGAGATGTTCACGCATGCATTTACCAGATAACAAAAATCATCATCAACAAAATTTTAATTAACGAAGCACCGGGTTGTACCTGGTGCTTCATTAATTAATTTTTTGATGTTTATTCCTTTTATTAGTGTTTGGAATCTGATATTATTGCATCCGTGGAAAGTGACCAGTCCACGGCGGCCGTACTGTACAAGGTCTGTCGAATATATTAGATTGTGGGTATGGTTATATAATATTATAATAGGAAATATTAAGCATTGTTCATGTTCATGTAACTCGGTAAGGCTCATGGATGTGAGCACCCTTTTTTTCCTCCAGAAAATCTTTGTAAATCCATCTCCAGAACCTTGAACACACTTAAACATATACAGAGAAAGGTTCTGCAAACTCACCCACACCTAGGAACCCGTAAATAATTGGAAATTTTTTTTGTGCATACAAAGCATGGGGAACTCATTCCAATGAGGGTTCATAAATCCTATTTTGGAAGAGAAAATTGAAAAGATAAACAAGCAATTTTTATGTATAGCCTGAGGGCAGTTTAACTCTTAACCCGCTGAGTATTTTCAAGATAATTTTCATCAAATCTAGTCATGGCTGCTTTGTAGCAGCCATGACTAGATTTGATGAAAAATTGATCTCAATTTATCTCGAGAACTCAATGGTGAAAAAATCCATTCAGTTTACAGGAGTAAAATTTGATTAAATGTACCAAAATTATACTTATTTCGGTGGCAAGAGAAATCCTGTCCTGGGCAGGAATATCCGCCAGCAGCATGCAAGGAGTTAAGCTTCTTTATTAGATGAAGAGTGAAAAAGAGTTCTTCTACCTCAAAAAAGGATAATAATCTCATATTATTTGCATTTTCTATAGCTTTAGCAAAGAATATTTTGTTAATATAAATTAAGAGCTGTGTCGGTATTTTCGGTGTAGTTTCGGTTATGGACCACCACCAAAAAAACGCATCACATTAATTTGAAAACACCGACATTTTTGGTGGCAGGTAAAGTCCCTTCTCCATTCCGCATTTTTAAAATTTAGATATTTAACAGTGGTGGAACAAGCTAAAAGTCTGTGGGTTATTGTTTGGCATTGTTTCCATGGAAACAATTTCACCAAATTTCCGACTCGGAGACGTTTGGGTTTAAAGAGAGGCCAAAACGTTAACGAAACATTATTGCTAACTTTTTTTTACCTTCTGCCCCATATTTTTAATAGGGCAATGCATTGTGGGTATTTTCAATCTAAATTTAAAGATATATTTACTCAGGAGAAAAATACCCAGATTGTTAAGGAAATTCATTCCGTACACAGCAGAATACTTTTTCCGATACCTGACACTTTCCAAATTCTCTCTGAATAATATTAAATTTTCCAGTGTTTTATAAGTTCTTCCATTTTCCCGGATCGGAAAGACACTCAAAGGAAAGTCCGCATTTTCTCCGAACGGAAAGTTAAAACCTAACCTGAACTCTACAAATTTGTGTGTAATTTGAACTTTACAGTATACATCAATAAACCAAACATTCTTTTCAGTTCTATTAATTTATCTTTGTCAAAGACTGACGACGTTGTTCACACACTGCACTGGGTAAGCAAGTATGCAAAATCAACCTAAATTCGATGAATGAACTTTGCCTGTTCCACCATCGATAATAGCACCGCAACCGCAGTTTTACTTCTTAAAAAACACTGACTGAAAATTCACCACCAACCCACCTCTAATATAAATATGATTTGTAACATGTATTGGAGAATGTTTGGAGCCCAATGACTTTTTGCTTAGAGCATTAGACTTGAACCCTTCACCTAACGTGAAAGGCAGACGACACAAACAAAATTCTTTAATAACTAATTTTTTCAGTTTTTGCATCAAAAACAAAGCTTATGACCCCTCATTGGAATGAGCTCGATGAACTCATTCCAGTGATGGGTCATAAGCTATGTTTTTGAGAAACAAAATGAAAAATAAGGCCTAAAAATGTGTTTCTCAGGCCCTCTTGCATGGTCCTTTTGGCGGCCGCATGTTCTCTTCTTATAACCAATGTAAACTTTTAAAAAAAAAAAAAAAAATTAAATTGTTTGTCTGATATTTTACCCAAGTTATTAAAATTGATAAATATGTCCCTTTGTATTGGCATCTTGCACTCAACGGACGAAATACACCCACCAATGCTATTCTGTAGATTATGAGGCCTAAAACATGAAACAAACCAAGAACATGAACTTTTGATGGCAAAGAAATAATTACAAAAATAAAATAAAAAACTCCCTTCCCACATGCAAGTTTACAAAAAATGGCCTGAGAAACAGATCTACTTTGTGGGGCCTAATGAAAACTGAATTGTAATTTTTGTGAATAGTGCTGGCTGGTTTTGTTCATTACGTTAGGTAAAGGGTTAAACCGAAAAATCAAAGGTTTGATCCTGACCTACCTGTGTTATCTGCTCTCTATCCTTTAAGATGCTTAATCCTGATTGCCCATGTGGGTGAACAGTGGTGCTGAAAACTTAGGCCTGGGAGGTGGTGACAGAGGGAGTGGTGGGGGAGGGGGGGGCGGTCAGCACTACCCACCCCAATCCTGGCCAAAATTTCCTATAGTTGGAAATTTGGAGGGCAAGTCATGAGTAGTTGGAAATTCCGTCTATCTGTATTTTAGAGCTTCTTTGGTGATGCTGATGTCTCCTACACTTCCCTAAATTCCAACTCGGTTTCAAATCGGCAAAAATTCCAAATGTTACTATATACAGCTACAGTGTATGCAATATCAAGCTTCATAAGAATGCATGATGTCAATCTGTATGAGATTTCTCTATACTACGTTTACTAATCGTAATAAAAAAAAAATCATCATCGAAATGCATTTCAGGAAAATCACACCGTGTAAAATCGTTATCCTCAGTTATTTCCAGCATTCACAGTTACAAAATAATGAAACATCGAAAATTGATCATTCCTGCAAAAGATCTGATTTAATGTTAGGACAGTGTGAATTGATCAAAGGTCTAAGCTTGAGCATTTGTTTAGCATATTCAATTCCCAGAAGAATACCAAATAATAATAACCTGATAATTCTATCATAAATGTGTTGGCATTTCAGTTACTAGAATCAATTTATGTCCCCTTTCATGGCTTCATTTTCAAAATCTTTCTCGGTATTGAATTTCCCCTTCCCGGTCCCTCCCTCTAGTTGGAAATTCACTACTCTACACCCCCAATCGGAAACCTCTAGCCATGTCCCTGACGAAGGCACACAGCACATCCATATTGAACTTGGCTTCAACGCCTGCTAACTGTTGGTAAGTTGGATAGTCTGACAGATGCTTGCCACTGCTATGCAGTTCTTCGACTTCCTCCACCCACAAACTGTCCGATACATACACAGAACGACACCCGTGTATGAATGGGTTGATCGATATGACACGAGTTCCAGCGTGAAAGGATCGAACGAGAGGCTGCATATCAAGAGTGCCATATTGATTAACCCATTCACACACGTGTGTCGTAATGTGTTTATTACATGCCTTCATGTCTACAGGGTTGGGGTATGCGTATTCAGTATTCGTATTCAGTCGTATTCGAACACAGTTTATCAAGTATTCACATGTATTCAGTATTCACTGAATGTTATGAATACATGTATTCGTATTCAAATACATTTAAATTTGAGCTGTATTCATGAATACATTTTGAATATTTTCTATATTTTGGATTTAAAGAACCATATACTGAATAAAAGGTATTCACAGATCAAGCCGGACTCCAGACAACAAATTCACACCTCGTATCAATATTAAAGACTTGATGAAGATGAATATTAAAGACCTAATGAGTTAAACACAAGACGCCGAAAGGAATGGTTTCGCACGCCGAAGATGCGCAGGGACGGTATGGGGGACAAGCCCCTTTCGACCTTATGAAGACCTAATTAATTATCAGTTAACTTGTCACAATACAACCTATTTATGTAACAATAACCACATATCCCCATGGCTTTTTAAATTGTTGAAAACATGGACAATAAAAATAAAAATAAAAACTTGCGTTATTGGACACAATTCAGTTATTCAATGATATTATATTCTAAAATTTTTGGATTTATTTAAAGTTTTTCTATTTATCCATTATTTCACCGTGAAAACACATATTTATTTATTTATTTATTCCTGTTTAAGGTCACCTCTGTTCTGCTCAGTATGTCTAATTATAATCGGTGAAAGTACGTAAATGTTATAAAGAAAATACTACTGCTGTTAGCAAACTTTCAGCCAATAGACCTCCAGGTTTAACCATGAAGTGCATTGGCTAAAACTTTACTGGTCCTTCTTATGTGGTGTCATTGCAATTGGTACTTAACGTTCAGAAGGAAACGCCAGTCTGTGATTTCTTAGAGGTAATCCACTCACATTTTGTGATGTGTTGTCCATGGAGAGTAGTCTAATTACTATGACACCCATAGAGTTTATTTTCCATCAGGTAATTACTTTAGTTTTCCAACAGAGCATGGTAAGCACAATTAAAGCTTCAGCTAAAGGACCATCAGTTTAAAAATGACTTTTAACCCAACAAACAAAAAACTTAAAGGTGTTGCTATAAATACTTCTAATTTAAAAAGTATTCAAGTATTCAAAAATGTATTCATGAATACATTGTAATGTATTTGTATTCGTATTCAAATACATTTGAAAATTTGTGTATTTGTATTTGTATTCATATTCATGAAATTTCAAAGTATTTGTTCTCTTTTCCTCTCCCTCTCTCTCGTTCTCCTTTTCCTATCTCTCTCACGTTCTTTTTTTTCTCTCTCTCTCTCTCTCTCACACAGCACAACAGTTCCAATACAGCTTGTACAGAACATTTCACATAATGTCAATCCCTCCTTCTGAAATGTGAATGCTGAAGGTGAAAGGAGACGGCTTAAAATAAGCTCAGGCTTGATGCTGAATCCTGTTAATATCTCAATTTTCCATTATTCAATTATGCTTAACTTGTGTTGATCCCCGTGGGAACCCCGGGAAGTAAGCAGCACTTGTTTACTGTGGTAAACCAGTTCCGCTTTACTAGTAAAATAGGACCCAGTCACCAATGCTTGGGGTGAAAGTCCTCTAAAATGGGCAACATGTTGATCAACGATTGACTAAACTTGACTTCATCTCCATGTTGTGTCACGATTAGCCATGGTGCATAAATATGTGACGTTAACCACCAACAAACAAACAAACAACTTGTGTTGATGTTCCTATTATTAAGTTGTATATCTCCTTATAGTATATGTTTTGCATGTGTTTACTTTTTACTCTGAATAAAATACTGTTTAAACTAAAGTATTTGTATTCGAATACATTTACAAAGTATTCACCCCAAGCTTGCATGTCTATAAACACAATTACTAGAAGGACACTCAGCAATTCATTTGATAACTATCAACAAAAAGAACACATTTTATCACTGACCAAATTTGCAGGGGAACCTGTTTTCCTATTTCATCCCCTGAGTTCCAATGTCTTCTATGTGCCTACTGGCACATAGAAGACATTGGAAATCATGGGACAATTTTTAACTATCGCTAGCGATTGAAATAGTAATAGCGTTTCACGATTTGTAGAAAATTCCAGTGAAATTTTGCTTCTTAATAAAAATGGTCGGTCAATGATTTCAGATTTTCATTTTCCGCATTGTTTAGTGTTGCTGTAGATGAGGATTACATAGAACAGGCATGTAATAAAATATTGCCCTTGCTGTTGATAGTGTTGCTAAATCTGGAGAGACAAACAATTGGAGAATTCCCACAGTCAGATCACAATAAATGATTGATTAATTTTCAATCAACAAAAGTAATGTAGCACTCATATAGTTCACTGTCAGTTAGGCCCCAAATTGCATGTGGGCAGGCGTTTTTTGTTTTTTTTTATTTTTGTAATTATTTCTTTGCCGTCAAAAAATCACATTCTTTGTTTTATATTTTAGGCCTCATAATCTACAGAATAGCTTGGGTGATAGGTGTAAAGCATTGCAAAGCCTTGTTGCACTCTAGGGACAAATTTATCAATTTTATTAACTTGAGTAAAATATCAGACATACACCATTTAATTTTTATTTTTTTTAAAGTTTACTTTGGTTATAAAAAAGAGAGAATGCGGCAGCCAAAAGGACCATGCAGGAGGGCCTGAGAAAGAGATTTTTAAATTTTTTTAGGCCTTATCTATTTCTAAATAGTATTTCCTGTCGGCTTAGTCGAACCAAGTTTATAAAATAGTACTGGGCATCAGGTTTTGAGAATGTTCAAGCCTTGGTAGTCAAGTCTTTATACCATGATTACCTATTCTACTATATATAAAAAGCCTATGACATAAATTTTAACTTTACACACCAACTGTGGTGAACACGCCAACAATGGGATTTATTTCATTAGTTAAAATTTACACCTACAGTGGAACTACAACCAAGCTGACCTTTGGTGACCTTGACCTGAATGCAAACTTGTCTAAATTTATCGCTCGTCACCTCGCGAAGAGTGAAATGAAAGCAGCAATTACTATGCCCCGACTTGGTCGGAGGGGGTATCTGGTGGAGAGCTGTGAAAGTTTGTGCGTAATGCAAATGTATCTGTCCAACATATTTGCTGCTCTGGCATGGTCATTATTTGTTGGATTCAAATAATTTTTCCCATGCTTGTCCGTCAACATGGGGGAACGGATCCTACAGCAGAATTAACATCTTCACGTAAACATTTACAGAGTTATTTTCCCTTGTTTAACTTAGGGGATTATTATTGAAAAATGTGTCCATCCAACATATTTGCTGCTCCAGCTCTGTCATCATACGTTGAATTCAAATAATTTTTACCGTGCTTGTTCCTCAGCATAGGGGAATGGATCCTACAGTAGAATTAATATCTTTGCATGAGCATTTACAGTGTTATTTGCCCTTGTTGAACTTAGGGGATGATTGAAAAATGTGTCCGTCCAACATATTTGCTGCTCTAGATCTGTCATCATACGTTGGATTGAAATAATTTTTGCCATGCTTGTTTATATTAGAACAGATTGCTGCCCGCACATGTCATACTTTTGATGGCATAATGCTATCCATGGTATTGCAGGAGGGGGCATATGCCACGCTTCGCATTGCTCTTGTTTATTATGTTTTTAAATGAGTTTACCTCATAATTTACCAAAAATTAACAAATATGCGTTGTCTCATGTTAATAAAGCATCCATTACTCAAATTAGTATGTTATAATGTTATTAAAATGAAAAAGGCCCCATAATTTGTGCGTTTCGTTTTCTGTTTTTGATTCGGCGATAAAATTGCCAACGGAAGTACCAACCACCAGTGCTCATGTAAACAAAAACAGATTCGCACGTGTGAATATTGATTTATTTAACATTTAAACTCTTATTAATCTGGCGATCATGGTATAAATAAAATATACTCAAAGTAGCTTGGTGTACCAACTGTTCACCACTTGTGGTGAAGTGGTGTTAACCGCGTGCCAAAGGCTCGCGGTTAACACCACTTCACCACTCGTGGTGAACATTTGGTACACCAAGTACTATGGATATATTCTATATTTCTCTCCTGAATACAATTGGTATCCAACTGATTACAAATGCACCTTTGTATTGGAGATGGGAAGGTTGAAGTGATGAAGACGTAGAGCTTATGGGTTACTTGACTGACTCCTCTCATCCACTTACAGTACCATGAACATAGAGCACTGATAACTGATACAACAATAACACAGCAACTTTTATCAATAGAAAGGTATTTGCCCATTATAGCAAAAAGGACAAGTTTTATTTGACCAGTGCAAACAAATTTTATCAAGAAAAATAACCATTATTTTTAATTCATGTTTAATAAGTCAAAGAATTTGTTTCATGAAACATTGCAGTGGCACGTACAGCAAATTTGGATACACACTCTTCATAGAACAAATAAAATTTTAGTCTGCATTGAAATGATAGTTGAGAACAATCTTATATTATTACATAACCAATTTCAGTTCAACCTGAAAGACAAACATAGGCTTCCTACTGACTCACTGCTCTCGGATGTCTAAAAAAACAAATTTTTCAGATGCAAACCTTTTCTGTAATGTAACTGGCAATAACCAGCTACATATATCTTGTTTAACTTGTAGAGTGCTGGAAACGCATTTGAAGTTTGTTCTGGAGTGCTGGTACTGCAAAGTAACGGTTTCATATTCTGTGGATCAAGCCTGTAAAAAGCAGACTGTCATCTGCAGAATGAGGTCCACAGAGGGTGAATTTGGTGATTCTTCCCTGCATGGCAGGGTAGCATTACCAAATTTACCCTCAGTGAACCTCAGTCTGAATCTAGGTCTCAGGCCTAAACAAAGAGATACACAGAGGATGAATTGGGACTCGAGCCCACTCTTTGGGTCAGCATCAACAAATTCACCCTCTGGGAACCTCATTCTGCAAGTGACGTTCGTATTTTGGGTTAATGTTGCTGTAATAAGATTGGTCAGAAAACCAAACGTCATATAATGATATTTACTATTGAATGAAGTTTTACAATACTCGCATTACATAGTGCACATACTGTTCAAACAAATCACACTGTTTAGTCACGTGATGTATTTAATATTCAATGAGGCTATTGTTTATAGTTTGTGAAGCTTTTCATTGGGGATGATTAAGTTATGCAGGTCATGGAACAATCACGTCATCAGAGTACACTTCTTCAGTGACATGTTTTCTGCTTTCAAAGTTTCTTAGCTCAATAACAAAGTGTAGAAATTTCTTATTAAACCACAATATATACAAGGGAATTTGGGGGGAAAAGTTTAATTTTGCTTAAAAATATTTGACAGAACCGAATATTGGAGCACCGAAGATTTATTATTAGACCAATTTATTTTTTGCGGCACCGGTTGTTGGGTCATAAGGACATGGAGAAATCTGCTTCTGTAATGTCGCGCAGTTAGACCCATTAATTGTATCGTAATTTGGAAGCCATTCCAGCCAATGAATTTAGTTAAAAACCAGTTTTGTAGAATTTATTGCTTAGTTTAGCATCTGACATTGCATAACCGATTAATCGTAGACTACTACCCGCTGATTAGTCGATTAGTAAAAATCCAAATGGCATTAATCGTTTCAACGCTAGGTAAATGACTCTTCAGGCTCCTTATCTTGGACAAAATCTGCAGTAATTTCTGGGACACCACTCTCCACAAAAGCCATCATTATACCCCCACTTTCAAAGAAAATGGGGGTATACTGGATTACATGCGTCCGTGTGCGAGTCCATCCGAAAATATTCAGAACTTAAGTAAATTATTATTTTTTATAATATTTGTTGGTCATAGGTATGCCGACACTAGTTATTTTTTTTTTTTATTGTTTTTTTTTTTCATTACTTGTTCACTTAGAAATTGTGTCCGTCCGACCCAAATTTTGTCTGTTCAGCCTGTATCTCAGGTATCGAATGTTCTATTGCAATGAAATTTGCCATGAACACTGCTTATGGTATAGGCTTTAAAAAGAGGATTCAACGATATTTCTCACGTTCTCCTTTTTAGAGTTATCCCCCTTTTTTGACTTGGAAATTGTAGGAAATAGACATTGTTTGCCTGTTCAGCCTGTATCTCAGGTATGGGTTATCGGATCTTGGTGAACTATGGCATGCAGTTTGCCTATGACAAAGGCGTCTGCCTCATTGCATAAAACTTCCAAACACCAAACAATTTACCATACCTTTTGACTTAGAAATTATTGAAAACTTTCAAAGAAAATGGGAGGGGGGGGGGGTATACTGGATTGGGGTTATCAGATTTCAGTGAAATGTGGCATGCAGTTTGCCTATGACAAAGGCTTCTGCCTCATTGCATAAAATTTCCAAACACCAAACAATTTACCATACCTTTTGACTTAGAAATTGTTGAAAACTTTCGAAGAAAATGGAAGGGAGAGGGAGATATACTGGATTGTGTCCGTCCATCTGTGCATCCGTCCATCAGTCTATACAAGAATATTCATAAATGATATTTGTTGGTCATAGGTATGCCCACACTAGGCGCTACACCACGTGAGGGTATGCACCGGACGAAAGTCCAGCTCTTGTTAACCCTTTACCCAAAGCAGACGATATCAAAATTTATTATTTTAAATATCTTTTTTTAATTTTTTCAAAAAATTTCAACAAAATCATATCATGTGACCCCTCTTTGGAACGAGCTCAACAAGCTCATTCCAAAGAGGAGTCACCTGATATGTTTTTAACTGGATTGGCATAGCGATATTCAAAATATTTTTCAACTATAGCTAATCAATTTCACATGACAAAAACATATAACTAAAAAAGCAAATGCTAATCAAAATTTAACCCAAGTTAGTAAACTGCTATTCAATTTTTAAAAATTAAATCAACCCCTGGTTGCTACGCTTATTGAATCGGATAAAAACCCAAATTAGGGCAATGAATGAATCGAGTTCGTCGAATCTATGCTGTGTTCTCATTGTCACATTAGAAAATATGACCATGAGAACATGACATATTAGCACCTTTGTCAGATGGAGGCCTGACAAAATCCCCCTGCCAAATCCCCCCCCCCCCACCCCCCACATAATTCCATCTGACAAAATCCCTCCACATGTATGAGACAAAATACCCCCATAATAATAAATGACTGACACAAAGTTTTAATTTTTTTATTTATGCAAACTATAAAAAAGGCCGTACCAAACCAAAAAAATTAACATACAGGCTTTCAGGCCATGTTTGGACTATGCCCTCCCCCCCCCCCCCCCCAAAGGCTCTGACTACTGTGCCAACAGTTAAGAAGGGGGATGTATCGTGAATGAAGCTCTGCACTTGACCAACAGTTGCAATTTTGAACTGCATGATTCTATGGTTCCATTAACATATGAAAAAAATATCAATGAACTTAAATATCTTGCCGCTTTATCATTTTGTAAGGCAGATTTTGTCGAGGGGGATTTTGTTTACATTAGTAGAAAGTTGGGAGGGATTTTGTCGGTGGAGAGGAATTTTGTCGCGGGGGAATTTGTCTATATCCCTTGTCAGATAGACTAAATGATGAGTCTATTGGGGGTCACTAGTCCAGTTATCTTCCAGAAAGATAGTTTGATCAGTTCATGCACAAATATGGTAAAATTATTCAGCCAGTTTTTTCTGGGTCTTGCAGGGTTTGGTTTTCTGGTTTATCACAAAAACCAAAAACGAACTGGAAAAAACCAAATGTCCAGCTCAAGTGAACAAATTTTGACAACCAAAAATAATTTGGCATTTTGCCAGTTATTAGAGGTCTCTGAATTCTGTCAAACAAGATATAAATGGTTAAATTCTTGGTCCTACATGGGGAAAACAGTGTCGTGGAAGAGACCTTGATTATTTTATCACAGTGACAGGAGTTGATTCACCAGCCAGTAATGTTAATTCAGAAGCAGAGCACACCTGTTCATTGGTTAGTGAATTGGTCTTGTGATCAAAATAATGTTGAAGTAACAAGTTGATTGCATGCCCTCTAGTGGATCGTGACAAGCTTTTTTTGTTAAAGTTTCCTCTACTGGTTAACCACTCTTTCATAACAGAGGTGTGAAATCTTTTGTATTATAAGAGAGTCCACTTAATTGGATATCTGTTAATTGAATAACCCTGTTAATTGAATGTAACCTTCAACCACTAAAACATTTACCATATCTTCAGTACAAATTTGACCAAATTGCACATAAGTTATAGAGTAATCTCCTGATAATTGAATTAAAAAATCTTGTGATATGTCGAGAAATTACCCTGACAATCACCAAATTCCTCTTGTTTGTAGATTTACAGTAGAATCCTCTTAATTGAATATCTATTTTGCCAGTGAAAATTATTCAATTAACAGGAGTATACAATTAACAAGGATTTGGTCAGTTTCCTGTCTTCTGGAGGTAAACTGAGCATTTATTCCATTATATATTGTTTGACAGAGCTCATAGAGCTCTGTCAAACAAGATATAATAGAATAAATGCCTGTACTGGATGTAGTGAGGCCAAAAAGGTTGATAAAGAAGGGGAATTTGGTGCGTGTCACAGTAATTTTTTCGACATATTACAAAATTTTATATACAATTAACAGGAGTTTACTCTACAACCCCAATGCAGTTAACAGATCAAATTTGTACTGAAGGTATCATAAATGGTTTTGTGTTTGAAAATTATATTCAATTAACAGGGATATACAATTAAGAGATATCCAATTAAGTGGGCTCCACTGTATTTGGACTTGGTACATCCAGTAAAAACATTTAATCTGTTATATCTTGTTTGACAGAGCTCCATGAGATATAATAGAATAAATGGAAAGTTTAGCTCAAGAATACAGAAATATGCCCAGATACCTGTTAATTGAATACTCCTGTTAACCCCTTTACCCAATGAATCAGCCGCAATTACCTGCGTAATTTATAAAATCAGCCCTTGGAAAACAGTTATTTTTCAGAAATTTTCGACATAACCATATCATGTGAATCCTCACTGGAACAAGCTCATTCAGCTCGTTCCAATGAGGGATCATGTGATACGATTATGTTATGTTTTACATGGGTGTAATTTTAAGCTCACCAGACTGAAAGTCGTCCGTCGTGAAGGTGGGGTTTGGGTCTTTTTCTCCCACACCACTAGCCACATTTTAACTGCTTGAGTGCTAGGAGCCACTATCATGGCTCTATTAAAAAGTGCTGAAAGCCACTATAGTGGCTTTATACCTCAGGCTCTAGCTGTTGGTTTGCTGGGCAGTATCAAGAAAAATGTTAATATAAAATTGTTTTGTTACAGTATATTGGAGAGTACCAGAGGGCACTCTCCAATAAATTGTTACAAAACAATTATTTACGAACAAAATCTTGCTCAACTAAGGCTCCGCTTGTTGGTGGCATGGTATCTTTGAAAAAAATATACGTGTTACAAATCACGTTTGAAAAATAATTTAGCACTCTACCAGTTAAGGAAATTTCACATGAGTAGTGGATATATAGGGGCATTTGGGTTTTTCTTCTAATTGGGTTTCCGTTCATATTGAGGAGGGGGTGGGTGCCACAATGCCCCAATTTTTAAAAAAAATCTTCTCACGAACCAACTGTAACAGACACTTGATATTTGGTATACAGCTTCCTTTTGAGATGTGGACTCAAGTTTGTTCAAGAGAAGTTTGAGGGGGAATATTTGTCGTCGTAATGGGAGGGGCAAGAATTTTTGCCCCGCCAAAAATTTTTATTTTCCAAACCGAGAGGCCAATTTGAACCAAATTTGATATCATGTATTAATGGGTCATAAGTACTTGATTTATGCCAAAAAACTTTTTCAATATGCCCCATGAGAACCACACAAGCTAAAAATAGAAAAATTATCAAACGCCCATATCTCCAAAATTACATGGCACTGAGAATTCTTATTTGGTGTAAAGCTTCCTTAGGACCAACAGAATAGAATGGTCCAAAAAAATTGCTATCGGTTTTATCATAGGGTACTTTTTCGGGACTATGAAAAAATTCTGAGTGAGCATTTTTTAACACTGTGGGTGATGGGAAAAACATTCAAGCCTCTTCGTCTCCCAAACCACTGCTCCAAAAGCTTTCATATTTCACATATAACATCTTTGGAAGATTGTTTCACACGTTTGCGGAAATTAAATCCCTGGGTCCATATTTGGGCTCTCTATGGGAGCCCAAATGTTTAAATTAGTACAGTATGAGGAATATTCTTTAAAAATCTTCTTCAGATCCACCAATCAGAATCTTTTGGGGGGTGAGATTCAAATTTGTTCAAGCCAAGTCTCTGGGTTCATATTTGGGCTCTCTGTGGGAGCCAGAATTATAACTTCGTTCAAAATCAGGAATATTCTTTAAAAATCTTCTTCAGATCCAGCAGTCGGAATGTTTTGATATATGGTATACAGCATCTTTTGGGAGGTGTGGTTCAAGTTTGTTCAATGTTCAAGCCAAGCCTCTGAGTTCATATTTGGGCTCCCAGTGGGAGACCGAATTATAACTTAGTTCAATATGAGGAACCTTCTTTAAAAATCTTCTTTTTCCCTGTGGGATTCCAAATTATAACTTAGTTCAGTATGAGGAACATTCTTTTAAAATCTTAACATCCACCAGTCAGTATCTATTGATATTTGGTATACAGTATCCTTAGTGAGGTGAGATTCAAATTTGTTAAACCAAGGCCCTGGGTTCATATTTGGCCAAATTATAGCTCAGTTCAATATGAGGAGTATTCTTTAAAAATATTTTTCTTTAGATCCAGGAGTCAGAATCTTTTGATATTTGGTATACTGCATCCTTGGGGAGGTGAGATTCAAGTTTGTTCAAGCCAAGTCCCTGGGTTCATATTTGAGCTCTCTGTGGGAGCCCAAATTATAACTTTCAATAGTTCAATATGAGGAATATTTTTTGAAAATCTTTTTTTTTTCAGATCCACCAGTCAGAATGTTTTGATATTTGGTATATGGTTTTCTTAATGGGGCAGATGCAAGTTTCAAATCAGGACCCTCGGTTGATAGTTGTCAGTGTCAGGTGAGCACTCTCGGGGGAGCCCCTTGGGGCTTCTTGTTATTTTAAAGCTTTCACTCTTTACCAAACGAAATGGCCACATCCGCCCGCGTAATATTATTTTTCAACAAAACTATAACATGTGTAACCCCTCATTGGAATGAGCTCATTGTGCCTGTTCCAATGAGGGTTCACACTATATGGCTTAGTTGAAATTGTTTTAAAAAAAAGTTTAAAAAATATTTAAAATACTAACTTTTGATCTGATGTGTGTTGGGTAAAGGGTTAAAGTTACTTTATGACAATGTTTGTCAGTACCCTTTTGTGTGATAACTCTTTACCTTACTAATTGTTTGCATCCACCCGTGTAATATGCAAATTTAGCAGTTCAAATATACTATTTTTCAAAATGTTTTCAACAAACGATATGTGAACCCCCTCATTGGAACTTGTTCGCTGAGCTTGTTCCAGTGAGGGGTCACATAATATGGTTTTGTTGAGATTTTTTGAAAAATTATTTAAAAATGATAAATTGTGCAATCGTCAGCTTTGGGTAAAGGGTTAAGTTGTGTTTTTATGCCCCCCCCCCCCCCCCCACATAAATTTCAGAGGCGCATAATGTTGCTGCCCTGTCTGTCTGTCCATCCAAAGCAAACGGTTTCCAGATAACTAGTTTGAATTGAGGTATGACCTTATAATTTTGCAACATTACTTCCTACCATGAAATGCAGTACAAATGGGATTTCAACCATTATGGCATTTACCATTCCAGAGTTATGCCCCCTGTAGTTGCAAAATGGTTAAATCAAAGGTTTCCAGATGATAGCTCTAGTTCGCTTTGATGTATGACCGTATAATTTTGTATCTTTACCTACCATGAAATGTAGGTCAAGTTTGATTTTCACCATTATGGCATTTACCACTCCAGAGTAAAACCCCTTGAAAAGTGGCAAAATGGTAAAAGTGGTTTGCAGATAATAACCAGTTTGCTTTGATGTACATCCTTATATTTTTACAACATTGATACCTGCCGTGAAATGCAGGTCAAGTTCAGTTTTCACCATTATGAAATTTACCATTTTAGAGTTATGCCTCCTGAAAAGTGGCAAAATGGTAAAATCAATGGTTTCCTGATGATAACTTTAGTTCGATTTGATATACGACCTTATAATTTAATAACTTTAGTATATAACATGAAATGCAGCTCATGTTCGATTGTCACTGTTATGGCACTTTACGTTCCAGAGTTATGCCCCTTGAAAAGTTGCAAGATGGTAAAATTCATTTTTTCCGGATGGTAACTCTAGTTCATTTTGATGTACGACCATGTAATTTTTCATCATTACTACCTGCCATAAAATGGAGGTCAAGTTCGATTTTCACTGTTACGGCATTTACCGTTCCAGTGTTACAGCACTTGAAATGTGGCAAAATGGTAAAGTGATAAAACATTTCTTACGGTGTCTTATTAAATGCCCAGGGCATGTATAATCAAACCTGCTTATACATTCACCTTAATTAAGCAGTGACCTGTCTTCAAAGGCTGGTTTAATCTCCTTCCCAAGGAACTTTTATGGCAGGTTTACTGTATACTGTTACCCTTGTCCTGCCCTTGCACATGTTTTTGACTCCGGCTTTTTTTCGTTTCCAGACTCTTAACTTTCCTTACAGTCGGTGGATTTCGATGAAATTTGGGTAGATCTCTTTCATCAATTGTGGGTCCAAGTTCGAATATGGGCATTTTCCGCGCATATTTAATTAGGTTGCAGAAATTTGATTGGCTGATGGTTTCCAGACTCTAACTTTCCTTAAAATCAACCGATTTCGATGAAATTTCATGTATGGATTACTTTTATCAATACCCAGGTCAAGTTGGAATGTGGGAAATTTTGTACCGAAAATCTGTCCGCCTACCTGTCCGTCTGCCCCGTGCATCAATGCACCTCAGACTAAAAGCCGTATTTATGAACCGATCTTCACGAAACTTCTTGGGCATTTTTGTTGTCGCCCCCCAAATTTTTGGGGGGACTATAGAAATCAGCGGTGTCCGTCCTAGTGTTGAAACGATTATCCGACTAATCCGAGTCGACGCGATTATTAAATTAGTCGATCCCGAAATCTGCTAGTCGATTAGTCGGGAAAAACCACCACCTTCACGCAGTCAGGTCATCAGTGCCGTTGAACGTTATCGGGACACATGATTAATTTGTTAAAGCCTCAATGCATTGTTGTGTTGATGATTGCCACTGCCGACAGTCTGTGGGGTGATCTTGGTGACCCGAACTGAACTCAAAGTCTCAAACTTCAAAGACAAGTGTCTCTGCGGTTTCATTGTTTTATGTTGAATCGTTGATTACATACAGTGCCAACTGCGACCTTGACCTTGTTTATTTTGCTGTGATGCAATTCATCTGATTCATCTGAGTGATACATCTAACTTGTCACTGTGCCTGTGGCACGTGCCGCATTTGCCTTTGATGTGAGCACAATCAATGAGGGTCAGGGACTACTTGGTAGGGTATGATGGAACCTGAGACAAATGTGATATTGACATCTTGACATGTAACTCATGTTCTATTCAAAGGTTTCACTATAACAGCACCGGTGTAGAATCTCAGTGAATAGCCTCGTTTTGAGATTTGTGTATGCATGGTGAACAGCTGATTTTAAAAACCCATGTTATGATATGAGCCAGTAAGCTGCCCGTTTATTGGTTTATAAGTGACCAAACACAACTGCTTAAGCAAAGTAAATATATGACTAACCACTTTCAATTGTGTCGGTTTAGCATTTGAACGTTACGTTCTGACACGCAGAGTTGGTGGATACTCATAACTTATGAAAATATCAATGCCACACTGCCCATTTCATACTGTGGGCACAGAAATGGAAAATTCCTGGAGGGGTCCGACTAATCGACTAGTATTCAATTACCACTGTCGACTAGTCGAATCCTGAAAATCCCTAACCGTTTCAACACTAGTCCGTTCGTCTGTGCATCCGTCCCACTTGGTGTCCCCATGATAACTCCAGTTTGGATCATTTGATTGGAACCAATTTTGGTATGTGACCTTAGCCCAAACCACAGGTCAAGTTTGAATATGGGTTCGGCCAGATTATTTTTATTAGAGTTATACCACTTTTTCGACTTAGAAATTTCAAAATTTGCAGTGTCCAGATGATAACTCCAGTTAGGATTATTTGATCGGAAAGAATTTTGGTATGTGACTTTCTGGGGTAATAATACAGGTCAAGTTCGAATATGGGTTCGGACCGATCATTTTTACTAGAGTTATGCCCCTTTTTCGAATTGTTTTTTCAGGGACATGTGGCCGAGCGGCCTTTTAGTATCATTGTGAGACCATAACATGTGTTTGGGGTTTGGTCCAAAATTCAAGATGGCCACCAGCGGCCATTTTGTTCCAACATTGGGTGTAATCAGTTTTTTGTACAGAACTTTTATATGCAAGTTCGGATTTGAATAAATTTTTGTATGAATGTTTATTAACATGCAATACATCACATATAATTTGTTCTCGTGCAAAAATTATGCAAATTAGGGAAACTTTGATTTATTCAGTACTACTACTAATATACACTGTAAGTGCACACCTTCCGTGTTTTTCGTTTCCAGACTTTAACTTTCCTTACAGTCAGTCGATTTTGATGAAATTTGGGTAGTAGATCACTTTCATCAATTGTGGATCCAAGTTCGAACATGGGCATTTTCCGCACATATTTAATTAGGTTGCTTAAATTTGATTGGCTGATGGTTTCCAGACTTTAACTTTCCTTAGAGTCAACCGATTTCAATGAAATTTCATATATGGATTACTTTTCACATCAGTTTAATGTAATATGTCTTATACAGTCTTAATTTTTAGTGATTCTCACAGTTGATACTCCACATCACTTTACTTGCTTTGAAGGTGACATCTGTGAAAATAAATCTGATAACCACTGTCTGAAGCACTGTCTCTTCTAAATAACTTCCATTTGCAACTCAACTATATTCCACTAGATGTATTAATTCCCCTTGAAACTGCTGCCCAGCAGGAGACATGAATTCACTGAATTTGCATGTTGTTTTTCTTTTTATATGATTTAACCCTTTCCCCAATGCAGACGATATCAAAATTTATTATTTTAATATTTGTTTTTTTTTTCAAATTTTGGAATTTTTTTTAACAAAACCATATCATGTGACCTCTTCTTGGAAGGAGCTTGACGAGCTCGTTTTAATGAGGGGGTCACATGATATCGCTTCATTTGAAATTTTTTGATATATATATTTTGTTTTAAGTACTTAATTTGTAAATTACGCCGGCGGATGCGGCTGATTCATTAGGTAAAGGATTAAACCATATCACAGTTCTGCATTTGAATAAATCAGAATTTTGTTTCCATCAATTTTCATTTCAGGGAGCATCTGTTGGTTGTGCCAACTTTTTACTTGTTATATATTGTCGTGTATGTGTCATGAGTGATTATGGATTATTAATGCTTTGTGTACCGGAAAAAATCACCCAACAGAATAATGCACTGTTCTGCTCTGAGAAGCATGATCAGTCAAGTAGTGTTCTTTTAACCCTTTACCCAATGTGACAACCAAAACCGACCAGTGCTATTCAAAACAATTACCAATTAATTTTCATTATTTTTTTTCATTTTTTGTCTCAAAAACATAGGTTATGACCCCTCTTTGGAATGAGCTCATCAAGCACATTCCAAAGAGGGGTTATAGCCTATGTTTTTGAGACAAAAAATGAAAAAAATAGTTTTCAAGAATTTCTTTTGCAAGTGTCGTCTGCTTTTCATGTTAGGTAAAGGGTTAAAAATCACATACATGATGATGGTCCAACACATTAGCATGCATCCAATTCAAAAGACTTTTTCCCTGGTAAAATGGAGTCCTGTAACTATCGCTCTCCCTGGTAAAATGGAGTCCTGTAGCTATCGCTTTTCCTGGTAAAATGGAGTCATGTAACTATCGCTTTCCCTGGTAAAATGGAGTCCTGTAGCTATCGCTTTCTCTGGTAAAATGGAGTCCTGTAACTATCGCTTTCTCTGGTAAAATGGAGTCCTGTAGCTATTGCTTTCTCTGGTGAAATGGAGTCCTGTAGCTATCACTTTCTCTGGTAAAATGGAGTCCTGTGGCTATCGCTTTCTCTGGTAAAATGGAGTCCTGTGGCTATCGCTTTCTCTGGTAAAATGGAGTCCTGTGACTATCGCTTTCCCTGGTAAAATGGAGTCCTGTAGCTATCACTTTCCCTAGTAAAATGGAGTCCTGTAACTATCGCTTTCCCTGGTAAAATGGAGTCCTGTAACTATCGCTTTCCCTGGTAAAATGGAGTCCTGTAACTATCGCTTTCTCTGGTAAAATGGAGTCCTGTAACTATCGCTTTCTCTGGTAAAATCGAGTCCTGTAGCTATCGCTTTCTCTGGTAAAATGGAGTCCTGTAACTATCGCTTTCCCTAGTAAAATGGAGTCCTGTAACTATCGCTTTCCCTGGTAAAATGGAGCCCTGTAGTTATCGCTTTCCCTGGTAAAATGGAGTCCTGTAGTTATTGCTTTCCCTAGTAAAATGGAGTCCTGTAACTATCGCTTTCCCTAGTAAAATGGAGTCCTGTAACTATCGCTTTCCCTGGTAAAATGGAGTCCTGTAACTATCGCTTTCCCTGGTAAAATGGAGTCCTGTAACCATTGCTTGGAGTGGAAGTCAGGGTTCTTAGGTCATTTTGCTCCCCTTTGGAACTTGCGGAAGTGAGGCAGTACTTGTTTATTGCGGTAAACAAGCTCTGTTTTACTGGTAAAATAGGATCTGGTCACCAGTGCCGGGTGTGAAAATCCTCTAAAGTGGGCAACATGGGTATAAACCAGGGTTCCCATTCAAATGAAAAGTCTTTGAATTTCAACCCCTTCCTTGAGATGTGCTTAATTTTCTTTCTATCCTAGAAAAGTATTTGATTTTCTTCCACCTTCCTTGAAAAGTAATTTAATTCAATTTACCTATAACCCCTGAGACAAGAAGATTAATGATAACCAGGCATGTCAAACAGTACCTGTACCGGTACTGCCGGTTTCCTCATGCTCCAACCGGTACTGAAGCTTTTGTCCCATTGGTACTGGGACAAAATTATTTTATACGGAAATTCAACGAGCGTAAATGGACTGATAATCGTGTATGGCACACTTGCACGACATACTTTCAGCTTATTTGTGAATAAACATATCAAAACACTCTAAATGTGCATGTTCTATATGCACAACAACCTCGCTAAGGTCGTCCATTTCGACTTTTCAAACGTGGCATAAAGGCAATGAAAGCGCCGTCATCGGTTACTTCAAAGAAATTATTCTGTGGCAACATCAAAGTAATCATAAAGCACGATTTTCGTGCTTTATGATTACTTTGATGTTGCCACAGAATAATTGTACGAAGCCATGTTTGTCTTTGCGATCTTGGGGACTGGGTCAGTTTGAATGTGAATTTCTCACATCTGATTGTGATATGTCACCCAATTGTTGATTTGTACCGGTACTGGTTTCGGTGGGACAGGTTTTGTCCCATCCCGGTACCAGTTATGTTGGTGCAGGCGGTACTTTGACATGCCTGATGATAACCCAGCTCAGTCTGGTTTATAGATTCTAGACCTTTGTAATTTATTTCATGCATTTCTGTCAGTAATCTAATAATATGCTGTGCTGTAATACACTGTTGTAAAGAGCTCAGGTAGCACTTTTCAACAGTGTGCTACATACCAGCATTTCATCATTATGTCATCATAACAGTAAGTTTTATCATTACAATTTAGATAACGATTCTAGGATAGTTAAATAAAATGGCAATTCAAATTAAGATATTTTTTGAAGTTCCAGTAATGCAGTTGGAACGAAAAAATAGTCACCTTATTTTTAGGCGGACAGCAGGCAAATGAAATTATCATTTGCCCAATATGTAGTGCTGAAAGTCCTTGAAAATCATCATCAAATTCCTTGAAAAGTGCTTAAATAGTGCTTGAATATGATTCTCTGATATCAGTGGGAGAACCCTGCAAGCAATAGGCTGGACCTGACTTAATGTCCAAGTTGCAGTCATTCTTAGCCTTTGTGCGGAAATATGTGACCTTAAATAAATAAATAAATATGCTGTTTTGAACTTCTTGGAAAAAGTATGTGTCAGTTTGGAAAAAAGCATGAACAAGGCTTATATTTCATGTAAATCTGGAAGAATCCATTTGGATTCTTGCAAAAATGGTTGCGAGAATACATACCTGCTATGAGTGTCCCAGGATTCCATGAGGATATCGTGGTTCAACTCCTGTTGTATACGGATAAATAACTCATGTTAACTCTTTGCCCAACACAGTTTTTGTAATTTAAAAAAAAAAACCCATCAAATGAATTTTTTTTAAAATAAGCAATACGTACCAATAAAACTTACAATTATGGACGTCATTGGAACCGGCTCAATGAGCCGGTTCCAATGACAGCCATATTTGTACAATTTTATTGACAAAAGGTATCAAGACTTGCAGGTCATGTTGTCCTTATACTGGTTAATTTGCTGCCGCTATGTTAGCTAAAAGGTTAAACTGACTCAATTGTTTTCACGCGAATCCTAGTAAATCCATACATGGATTCTCGCTGGTTTCTTTGCATGAATCAATTCTTGGATTCTCGTCGAAATATAAGCCCTGATGAAAAGAAGTGGGAAAAGAGGTAGTTATGCCTTTTGGGTATTGAAAACGATGGAAAATAATTTTTTATTTTTTTACAAACTTCAAATCAAATGAAATAAAAGAAATACCATTAAAACACCCTATAATAATGCAATGGAAACCAGTTAACCCTTCACTCAACGAATCAAGACAAATCTCTGTTTGCCTAAATTACAAACTGAGCAGTTCCTCCGTCGAGTCCAATGCCTCCAATTTTCCCCAAGTTTCAGGCATTGAAGGTCCATGAATTAAACCAAGTGTCTTGAAATTCACTCCCAAGGTCCAGCGATCCCTTTGTTTGAGGTGAGTCTGAAGTCACTTGGGTGAAATTCCCTTGTTAAGCCAAACTCACCAAATTAGGCAACCATCACTTTAAAACGCGTTTGCAGATATTTATCGTTGTTCTTTACCTAACATTGAATTCTTAGAGAATTACAAAGGGGTCCCCATTTTCATTTGACACCAAACAAACATGTTTGCCATATGTCGTTTTTATTACATGCCTGTTCTGTGAAATCCCCATCTCAGCAGCACTAAACCATGCAGAAAATGAAAATATGTTCCACACATATGTGCAGAACGGAAATAGTTCACTGTTTTTAAATAGAAGCAAAATTTCACTGGAATTTTCTACAAATCGTACAGCGCAATTACAATTTGAATCGCTAGCGATAGCTGAAAATCATCCCCTGAGTTCCAGTGTGTTCTATGTGCCTGTAGGCACATAGAACACTTTGGAACTCAGGGGATGAAATAGTAACACGGGTTCTCCTTGCAAATTTGGTTGGCGATAAAGTGTGTTCTTTGTGTTGATAGTTGTCAAATGAATTGCTGAGTGTTTTTCTAATAATTATTTTCATAGACATGAAGGTGTGTAATAAACACAGAACGACACACGCTTGTGAATGGGTTCTGTGTATATAAAGAGTAATCAGGTTGTTTTGAGCATTACGGTAAATAATTCATCTCGAGACGGGACTGTTTCGTAAATCACGCGGGCTACGCCCCGTGATTTACTCACGTCCCGTCTCTCGATGAATTATTTACCATAACGCTCTAAAAAAAACTACTGTTTATTACATGACATTTGGAATGAAGAGGTCTTTTACTATAATAATTCAACCCAAACTATTGTCAGATATAATCCAATTTAGAGTAAACACGGAAACATTTCTAAAATTAGCAGGAAGGAAATACGAAATAGTCCTGTCTCGAGGCGAATTATATACCGTAACTTGCCGTAAGAATGGGTCACTCTCTTTAGTAAATGACATTTTAGACCAAAATGTCTTTCATTAAAAATAATTCAACACAAAATATTCACAAATGCAACTCTGAAATACTTCTGAAATTAGTGCGTATGAATACATCACTTTCTGTGTCAAATCTTCGATTGGAAAGGGCCCAGTTTTATTTTTGTGACTTTCGTTTTATATTTTACTATTTTATGTGGCATTCCAGTCGCATTTGGGGAATGGCATTCAGCCATAAGATAAAACATTTCTATTTGGATTTTGTCAACTGTGGTAACGAACCTGTTCATAGAGGTAAGAAAGGATTTTTAAAAATATTCAGAAGGAAAATTCATTTTAATTAACTGATGTGGAACTGGAATTTAACAAAACATCAACAAATCGGTGGGGGCGTGGCTTATATACATCAGTCGTTCCAAAGTTACTATTGAAGTGACATAATTCACTCGTGACATTACCACTTTTTAATCAACATTAAATTCAATGCAAAACGAACTGAGGAATGTAATAAATCCCTTTATCAAACACATTGGCTGCATCCACCTACATAATATGCAAATTCAGCAATTAAAAAAAAAAATATACCAAAATTTTCAGCAAACCCACCAGTGTGGGAAACCCAAGAATTGAGGCAGTGCTTGTTTACTGTGGTACAAAAGCACTGTTTTACTGGTAAAACAGGACCCAGTTATCAATGCTTGGTGTTGAAGTCCTCTGAAATGGGCTACATGGAAAAAATGATTGACTAAACTTGACTTTATCTCCTTGTTGCAGTCATGATTAGCCAGTGTTCAGAAGTATGTGACCTAAAACACCAATAAAAAATAACAAATCCACTTCATATGACCATGCAATGGAATTAGCTTGCAAACTCATTCCAATGAGGGATCACATGATACGGTTTTCTTAGTTTTTGAAAAAACAATAATTAAAATAAATTTTTGTGTCATGTGTGTTAGGTAAATGGTTAATTGAATAGCTACTTTTCCAGTGAAAATTATTCAATTAACAGGGATATGTAACTTTAATGTTTTCTGGAGATAAAACTTAACATTTTTCTGTTATATTTTATTTGACGGAGCTTATGAACTCTGTCAAACAAGACACAATAGATTCAATTCCTACATTGGAAGTTCTGAGCCCAAATAGGCCTATTGTGCAAGCCTGAATATGAGCAGCCGTTCATTTGCAAAATGGGGTCTACAGAGGGTGAATTTGCTAATGCTACCCCATACAGTGGGCCAATTTATCCTCTAGGTACATCTTTCTGTTTGGTTTGAGACCTTGATTCAGACTGAAGTTTGGGACCTCATTTTGCAGATGACAGTCTCCTTATTGTGGTTTTGTTAAATGATTTAATGGGTACTTTTTAAAAAATTGTGGCTTATTGTCCCTTTAACAATAGAGTATGCCTTAGATTTTTGTAGTCTAATGGATATGGGTAGTAGGTTGACTCGTCTGGAAAAGGTATGAAAGTTTAAGTGCAAGAAACTAGGATTGAAACAGTTGGCTCATTTTCGTAACTGACTGAGAGCTATAACCGGATGATATCCGGTTATCCGTGGCCAATATTTCACTGAATGTGGGATCAAAACTATAGAAATTGAAACACAGTATTCTCAAACTATTCTGTAGTGTGTATACAAACGAACGTTGTCGAGTACTCGACAACGTTCGTTTATATACACACTGCAGAATAGTTTCTGTGATTACTCATTCCTCACGGAGACATTAATGAAGTCTTGAACGCCAAAGTCAATTATTTCTAAATATACATAACGCGTCTTCGATGTGTAATCTTTCACAGAGAAGAAGCGGTAGAGATTTACTACGTTTTATCGTGGAATGACGATTCACCATCGATATTTCGGATAACTGGTTGACGGTTTTTCTAATCGGTTAGGTAGCTAGCTGATTTCAAACGGATTATCTGGTTAAGGCCAAAAAAAAAAAATCAATTGATTCTCAGGCAATTTTTTTTTCAAATTAATGAGGGAGGGAGGATTTTATTTTTATTTTTTATTTTTATTTCTTCCAGATGGTGAGAAAGGATTGAGAGGCAAAAGTCACTTTCTGATGTCTGTTTTTACCTGAAAAGCATGGAAAGTGCATATTGTAAAATGATATACAAATAAAACTAATTTTATTGAAAACTAAAACTGTTTTTCTTTATTTTCTGATATCACCACTTTTTGTATTTAGAAACAGAACTCTGACTTCACTTTTAAACTTTTACAAAGCAGAACTATTTTATGAATACTAGATATTATTGGCCACCCTCGTATTATTTTGGTATCATTGTGAGTTATTTTGATTTTTAGTATGACCCATGGTGAGAGTGTTCTTCTCTGTAACAGAAGGTATATTCTTTTTAAAAAAATATTTAAAGTGTTTAAAATAAATTTCAAGTTCATATAAGAAGCTGGGTCATTCATGGTTTCTGAATACCCTAACTGAGTTGAAAAGCATAGTTAAAAAAGTTTTCGATATTCTTCGTAAATTAAGCGTTATTAACAATTTGAGTTAATTAATTTCTTTGGTAAATGACAAAACATTTCAGTTGTCTCCCTTTCCGGCTGCGCTGGGTAATAATACACTGTTCAGAAAACTGACAATTTCTGCCAACCATCTTTCACTGACACGTGCGATTGGTGCTTTGAAGGTCTGCCATTCTTATCCATCCAAATACCTGTGATTTCTATTGCAGCCTTATTACATTTAACCCCCTTCCAACAAACTTCACAAATTTTCAAAGAAAAACATTCAATGCAAATTGCGGGGCGAATTTCAATGCAGCCAATTTTTCAGTGGAACAGAGCGTAACCGCAAGCAATTTCGATATGGACGAGTCTCTAATACATTTTTTTTTGTTTTGAAACGGTGGTTAACTTTTAATAAATTCTAATTAACCCTTTACCCAACGTAACGGCCAAAACCGGCCAGCGCTATTCTCAAAAATCGCCAATTAATTTTCAAAATATCTTCATTTTTTGTCTCAAAAACATAGGTTATGACCCCTCGTTGGAACGAGCTCGTTCCAACGAGGGGTCATAACCTATGTTTTTGAGACAAAAAATGAAAAAAATTAGTTATTCAAGAATTTTTTTTGCAAGTGTCGTCAGCTTTTCATGTTGTTAGGTAAAGGGTTAACTCGATGCGTGTCTTGTGTGATTCGTTGTTTTGTCTGGTACTTTGTTTTTAAATAGCCATTTTGTGCTGGTTGCTATCAGTTGGGGCGAATTGTTCGAACGACTACGCCATTGCAATTCTTTTCAGAAATATAAAATTGGGCTAGTTTAGTCTATTTTCATAGCCGTGTGACGGACTTTAACAGCAACCGTGTTTACTGTTTTTTGCGGAAGCGTGTGTTTTTAAAAAATAAAACATAAGAAAATACAGTAAACTGCCATGTCTCCCAAGGAAGTTTAGAAGGGCGACTTGAATTTCGCCCCCAATGTAAGCCAAGGCCAGAGGCTCTCACACTTAACACACGCCTGTGTATATTTACCTGTTTATTCGTTGGTTTTGGGCCTTAAAACCAATAGTCCCTTTTCAATTTCCCTGTTTCCTATTTTCTTGCAATGACGGTCCAAATAAAAAGGCCCAACGCGGGCCATTTTTTTCAACGCGGCGGTGCCTGAGAATCAATTGATTTTTTTTTTTTGGCCTAACCATTTCAGTACTACAAGAAACTTGTAAAGTGAGCTGTATAGGTATAAACAATTGGCTAAACATGAACATACCTTTATACAGTCCCAAAACCAGGATCTTTCAATTTTCTGACATGATGGGGCGAGAGTTAAAATATATTGGCTGACAGTGTTTCTGGGTTGTTGACCATCTGAACGAACTTGAAACTTATCTTAGTTTACTTCTTTTCCCCAAATCCGCCACATCCTCCAGGTAATTGACAAATTAAGCAGTTGGAAATTTTTTTTATTATTAAAAATTCCCACAAAACCACATCATATGACTGCTTATTGGAACAAGCTTGTCCCAATAAAGGGTCGTATGATATGATTTTATGGAAGATTTTTGGAAAAATATGAAAAAGAAATAATTAAAATAACAAATTTGATATTGTGTGTGTTGGGAAAATAATTGAAAGAGTTACTTTTTTCAAATTAGTGGCTTTCAGAGAAAATGTTGGTATTCGAGTATCCGGAGTTTTCTGATGGACAACAAAATTTTCTGCCAGACATCATGATGTGGCAAAATGCACCCCCACCCCTTTTTCATCTCCATTAGCTTTGGACCTGCTTCTTTTGCAGTCATGATATAGCCACGGTTGCTGAAAGTGATCTTAAATGCCAATAAATAAAGCAGTTTTACATGAATATTGAAAAGCTGAAATACCACATCAGTCCAGACGTGGATACCATACAGTTGTCACAATTTATTTAACACTCTGACCAGTTTATACTGATTCTACGTTGCAGCATTTAAAGCTCACCACAGTATTCAAATAAACTGGCAAAAAAATACTTATTTTGGAGCACCAAGTTTTTTTTTATTTTCAGATGACGCTTGACTTGATACAATGTCTTGGTCTAAAGGCCACAGAAATTTTTTTTTTCAGGCAGTTTTTTTTTTTCTGAGGTAGTTTTTTTTTACAAATCAGTGAGGAAGGTTTTTTTTATTTTTATATTTTCTTGCATATAGTGAGCATGGATTGAAAAACTTTTGGCTGTCTTGTAACCCTTTACCTAACAGCTTTTTAAAAAAATAAATTTCACATTTTTCGAAAAATGTTTTCACAATTCTTAATTGGTAGAGTGCTGGAAGCCCATTTTGGGGCTTTATTCTTTCGTGTCGGTACTGCAATATAAAGGCTTCATATTCTGTGGATGTGCTTCATATTATCTTTGAAGTGATATTATTTTATCTGTTAGGATTTGCCTTGTCACAATTTATGGGAGAGTGCCTACTGGCACTCTCCCATAAATTATAACAAGGCAAAGATGCATGAAGAAATTTTAACGACCAAAAATAATTTAGCACTCAACCAGTTAAATAAAACCATACAAACATGGATATTATTAGAACCGGCTCAGTGAGCCAGTTCTAATGATATCCTTATTTGTATGGTTTTATCGAGACATTTGGAAGATATTTTAGGCTGTGGTAGGCTTATTTTGGTAAATTTCCTTACGTTTTTGGCCGCTATGTTAAGTAAAGGGTTAACACAGAATGTGTATATAGAATGTGCATAATTGTACACATGAATAAACTCATTTAATTTTCAAAATAAGACTTTTTTGCATCTTTAGTTATCCTCTTCAGCTAGCATTTTCATGCACCATTCAGAAAACAAAAAAGTTTTGCAGGGTTCTTGCAGGCCTTGAAAAACCTTGAATTTGAAAATCAATTTTCAAGACCTGGAAAGTCATTGAATTTCCCCAACACTCCAAAAGTGGCCTGGAAAATCCTTGAAAACAATCTTTCAAAATATAATAAAAACCATCAACATTTTCCTGTGATTATCCTACAACTTATTTTCTCTGGTACTGTAGTCTCAATTTTTAATCGATAACCTTGAAAAACCTTGAATTTTACTTCTATGAAGCTTTGAAAAAGCTTAACTATGGCATGGAAATGGCCTTGAAAAACCTGGAATCCACTTGCTAATTAGCTGCAAGAACCCTGCTTGAGTCTCCAATTTTGTAGTAATAATGGATGATACAGGAAGGCAATAAAAATGTCCAATGTTTGGGTTCATTTTCAATGAGGAATTCCCGAGAATCAAAACATTTTTTTTTTAAGCTTAATCATTTTTTATGTTCATTTGTTGTTTGAGTTTATAGAAATGAAATTTCTTTTAGACCTATGCAGTTTGTGGATCACAGCCTAGAAAAAGTCTCGCTTTGTCCTGCTTCATAAATCACCAGAATGAGTGGGTTCTTGGAATTTTTGTATATGTTAATGATTAATGTAGTCATTGTTATATTTTCAGGTAAATGGACAGAAAAAGAACGATGAAGTGGATGGTAGTGTATGGAGCTATAGTTAAGTAACTGTATCTATAAAACTTGTAGAAACAGATTGATTTTTTTTAATTGAATAATTACTACTTTCGACAGAGAATTCCAATTTAAAGTCATTGTGTTGAAGCTAATTTTGGTAATTATGCAGCATTTCATTGACGTGCATATTGATTTGTCACGTTATTCTGATAATAACCAGTAGTTAAATGAACGAGATGCATGTCGTGTCGACATACCTGATGATTGTTGAATAAGAATTATTGATTCACTTGATTCATGGATAAATCATTGTAGATTACTAACAAAATGCCGTGTCATTTCAGGTTATTTGAGGTGGTTTTTCTCTGGATGTTTCATCAACAAAAATGTTTTCTGAGTACCTTAACCCTCTTCCTAACACAATTTATTGATTACTATAAAGTCAGGGTTTAACTCCTATCCTGGGAGTGTGGTGGCTCAGTGGTAGACTGTTGGACTTCCGGGATGACCCACATTGTCCTTGGGCAAGGCACTTTATCCTGGTTGCCTACATGGGGGCATGATGACGCTGTTTACTAAGGTGTACTGCATATCGATGGTGCACGTCTTCAACCACTGTAACCCTGCTTGAGCGGAGCTTAAACAGAGTAAGAATATTGCGGAGCTGACAGTTGCTCGGTGGTTCTCTCTGGGTACTCGGGCTTCCTCCACCCGTAAAACTGTCACGATTAGCCATTGTGCATAAGTATGTGACCTTAAACACCAATAAATAAATATAACTCCTATCCTGCTGATTATTTTCAGTCTATTTTTCATCAAATCTAGTCATGGCTGCTATTAAGCAGCCATGACTAGATTTGATGAAAAATTCATCTAACTCAAGTAAAGAAATCATTGATCAAAAAACCATTCAATTTACAGGTGGGAAATTTGGTTAACTGGTAGAGTGCTGGGAGCCACTATCGGGGCTTCACTGAAAAATGCAGGGTCCATCACAAGGGCTTTGAAATTTTGGAATGTGCTTTGAATTCAAACAAAAGAAATCGGCATTCCATTCATCAATAATTGTTTTGTTTCAATTTATTGGAGAGGATTTCTAATCACTCAAATAGATTGTAACAAAACAATAATTAATGAATAAATTTGGGTTCTCGAGATGGCACGTTGGATTTTGCTATTTATTATGGCAGAAATTCTGCGGAGATGTAAATAGCATGTCACTTATTTGGTATGTGGATGCAACGTGGAGCCTTTGAGTCAAGTTCACACAAAGATTTTCTGGTCTGAGTGGCAAACGTAAGATTAGAAATTTTAATATATGTTTTATTCAGGGTTCGTACTGGCTATTGGAAACTCCTGGAAATTTATGGAAAATAGAAATTCCATTTTCCAGGATCTGGAGGAAACTTGATGGAAAAATTAATTTTTAGCTCAACTTGACAATGTCAAGGATGAGCTATTCGGATGGGTTGTCATTCATCATCCATGCGTCCCTCTCTCTGTCCACAATTCCGTTATCACACCCTACAGGCTGCATCTCTCATCTGATCAGTTTCAAATTTTATCATTTCTTTTGGGTAATGTCTAGATGGGAGCTATCAAATTTTTCCGTATTTCAGAAAAATATGACCACCAGTGGCCATCTTGGATTTGGCATAAATTGTCAACAATTCCATAAGTATACCCTACATGCAGCATCTCTTAACCAATCTTTTTTGAATTCCATATGTAACTTTGGTGTAATGTCTAGATGGGAGCTATCAAATTTTTCTGAATGTCGTTGAAATTTCAAAAACATGGTTGCCAGTGGCCAAAATCTTAATAAAATTAAGGCTCTAACTAAGGATAACATGGTATGTTTGAAGAAAATACTTTGTAATAAATCATCTTTGAAAAATATTTCAGCCCTCTACCAGTTAACCCTTTACCCAATGCAGACGATATCAACATTTATTATTTTAAATAACATTTTTTTAAATTTTTCAAAAAATTTCAACAAAATCATATCACGTGACCCCTCGTTGGAACGAGCTCATTCCAGTGAGGGGCCACATGATTTGGTTTTGTTGAAATTTTTTGAAAAATAATATTTTTTCAACTGCTGAATTTGCATATTACGCAGGCGGATGCGGGCGATTCGTTGGGTAAAGGGTTAACATTGGCCTTAATTTCTTGATTTGTGCAGGCCTGAATGAACAGCCATAAGCAATGTTTTTGAAGCAAAAATGGCAAAAAATAACCGTAATCAGAATGGAGATTTATAGTGAATTGAGCTGACCACTTTGGGCTGTTACATTAGGGAGACGGTTAAGTAAAAGGTAAACTGCTGATACTTGTTGACGATGATATGTATTTCTGATCCCGAGCCCACTTAATTGGATATCTCTTAACTGAATAACCCTGTTAATTGAATATAATTTCTCAGCACAAAACCATTTACCATACCTCCAATACAAATTTGACCTGTTAATTGTATATAGGTTATAGAGTAAACTCCTGTTAACTGAATAAAAAATGTTGCAACTTGTTAAGAAATTACCCTGACTCTCCTCAGTTTTCCTTTGTTTATAGATCTATTTGCCCTCAGTACATCCAATACAGGCAATTAATCTATTATATCTTGTTTGACAGAGCTCATGGAGCTCTGTCAGACAAGATATAATAGAATAAATGCTAAGTTTATCTCTAGAACACAGGAAAGTGACACAAACCCTGTTAACTGGTAGCGTGCTGGAAGCCCATATTTGGGCTTTATTCTGAAGTGTCAGTATCACAACTTAAAGGCTTCATATTCTGTGGATGTTGTTTATATCGCCTTTGAAGTGAAATTACTTAGACTGTTAGAATTTGCATTGTTATAATTTATGGGAGAGTGCCTATTGGCACTCTCCCATAAATTTTAACAAGGCAAATATATGTGAACAAATTTTGATGACCAAAAATAATTCGGCACTCTACCAGTTAATTGAATGCTCCTATTAACTGAATAATTTTCATTGGCAAAGTGGCTATTCAATTAACGGGGTTCCACTGGAGTTGAATCAGAATAGAGATTTATAGTGAATTGAGCTGACCAGTTTGGTCTGTTACAGTAGGTAGAGGGTTAAATAAAAGGTAAACTGCTGATACCTGTTGACTATGATATGTATTTCTGTCACTACTCCCTCTGACATTTACCTGTGAAATATTGTACAATTCAATACTTCCTGGGCTTCACATGTCAATTGTTGCTCAGTATTAAGGAATGCATGCCTTTCATACTGTCAATATTAGAACAAGAATTTACAGAGTAATGTAATTTTTTCAAAAGTCAATATGTCCCATCTTTGTAAATGAACTTGTCTGATGTTGACAATAGAATCCTCAGTAGTTTTTGTGAATTATGAAAGTATTCCAATTGGATTATGCTTTCTTTTCAACTAACTGGATTTTATCACTTTATTGCTAGATTGTCTTGCCACTTTGCTCTTATTCAATCCAAGGAAGTTTGGCAGAAAAATCTATATTTTCATTATAGGGAGTTGGTATTGTGTCTATGAAAAACGACTCTGTGAGTGCGAGAGGGCCTGATCTTCAGAGATCCCGTATAACTCTATAGTTGCCTAACCGGTTTCGTTCTAATTTGAACTTCGTCAGAGGCGATTGAACCTCTGACGAAGTTCAAATTAGAACGAAACCGGTTAGGCAACTATAGAGTTATACGGGATCTCTGAAGATCAGGCCCTCTCGCACTCACAGAGTCGTTTTTCATAGTTTTACATTGTTTACGACCTGAGTCTTCAGCTATGGCTTACATGTCTCCAGCCAGAAATTCATTGAGTAACCTGACACTTAGTTCCAACAGCAGTGCCACCACCATAATAGAGACCGAATCTGAAGACACAAGGAGAGCAAAACGTCAAAAGCTGGACGACAATACCACCATGATATTTGTCAACCAGGACAACAAACCAGCATACAGAGTAGTCCGTAACCTCAAAACGAAAAGGACCACGGCACACCAATTGCCCAACTAGAAATTGCATTTACCTGCTTCAATGCAAAATTTGCAAAAAACAGTATGTTGGAGAAACCAAACGTCACTTCAACACACGCCTCAAGGAGCATGTAAGTGACATTAAACATAAACGCGACACCCCTATCGCAATTCACTTTAACCAAAGTAATCATTCCAGCACGGACCTCTCATACCGTATTATACAGGTACTATATACCGACCCGGACGGTGACAACACCACCGAATTACGGCGCCATCGTGAAATACAATGGATATTCACGCTCAAAACACTCACCCCACTCGGCTTGAACAAGAAAGACTTTTGATTTTACTTTGGTATTGTGTCCTTGGCCAATCTTGATAGCCCACGTGAGGCACAGTGGCACTGTACTAAGGCATACTACACGTCAGTTGTGCACTTTCCTTCATCTAATGCTAACCTTGCTTATGTGGAGTTAGTAGAGCTGTAGGTTTTTAAATTTCTTGTTCGGTTTTGGTTTTGGTTTTGGTTTTTCAGGTGGAGTAAAACCTCGGTTCGGTTCAGTTTTCGGTTTGTTCATGAGGCCAAAAAAAATTCAATAAAACTCATTCTTATGTCCGGAGTCATAACTGAATGGTAGTGAAATTGAATGAAACTCAATGAATGCCCGAAATAAGCTTTAATACATGCACGTGAAGAATCAATAAGGCCAATATAATAATTACCTAAATATACAGAACTTTTATTGTGCTTGGCTATTTTTCGAGGTCTGATACCTACACGCAACTTGAGGAAAGCTGCAAACACAACTAAGCTGAAATCTCGGAAATCCACAGAATGTAGCCTTCCCAGAGTAGTGGGAGTACCCAGACACTGCCAATGGCAGTGTCTGGGTACTCCCACTACCCTGGAATGGCTTCATTCTGTGAATTTCTGCAGCAAGAGAGCATTTAATAAAAAACGAAAAACCTTAGATTGGGATGTCGACGGTTTCGGTTTTTTAAAAAAACTAAAAACCTTGGTTCGGTTTCGGTTAACCTACAGCTCTAGGAGTTGGTTCATTAGGGTATCTGATGGTTGCTTAGTGATTCTCTCCGGAAACTCCAGCGTCCTCCACCCATAACAGTGTCCCGTCACAAGGTGACCCTGACTGTGGAATGTGTCGTTAAACCCTGTAAACTAACTTATGAAGTGAACCTTTCCCATTAGTATCGTTTAATTCAACTTCATTTCTGGGCTGTTTTTCTATCTCATTCTCTGTGTGAAGTAGGCAGTAAAATTAATTCGCAATTGAACAAATGTTTTCCCTGACCTGGCATCTACCTGCAATCTCACTCAGTAAGCACAGACTCTAACCCCTAAAAATATTATAGGCATACCAGTAAGCTGACGTAATGTAATGTTTTCACAGGGTTTGTTATAGGGCGATTTACATGGGCAGCTTTAGGAACTTCAGTTCCTGGTACTTCAACAGATCTGTGGTGCCTGGAAATTTGTCAGACGCCACTGATCTTTTGGAGTCCCTGCAATTATGAGAGTCTGCTCGAAGTTGACAGTTTTTGATAACTCTCATGGATCCTTAGTCTGTAAAAGGGCCCTTCCCAGTTTTCACAGATTAAAGTCTGAATGGGAGTCGGGTTAACTTTTAACTGACAGATTGTAAATTTCTATAAATTGCATAAATCCCATGTTTTATGTTTTGCTTTGGAAAATGTTCCAGTGAGTGGTAATCATCTATTGCCATGAAGAAATAAATATTTTTAGTCCCCTACCGGCATCTCCGGAGGGGACTGTAGGTTTGCACTCCGTCCATCTGTCTGTCTGTCTGTTGTCTGTCTGTCTGTCTGTATGTATGTCAGTCTGTCAGTCACACTTTAGATTTTCCGGAGTTTTTTTGGAAACACTTCAACGGAATGATTTCATTTTTGTACGCCCGTTTAAAAAACAGTCATATTATGTTATCAGTCTGTCCGTTTGTCTGTCCGTAAACAATTTTGGTTTCCATTCATTTAAAGTCGAACTCCTTGACGGATCGACATCAAACTTTCAGAAGTTGTTTTTAGCCTTAAAATACAGGTCAAGTTCGATATTGGTGTTTCTCAGTCCATCTGCTGCAGAGATATGGGCCTTTGAAAACACAATTTTTCTAAAAAAATTGGTTTCCGTTCATTTAAAGTCGAACGCCTTGACGGATCGACATCAAACTTTCAGAAGTTATTTTCAGCAATAAAATACAGTTCAAGTTCGATATTGGTGTTTTTTAAGTGAAAAGTTATGTTTTAAAATTCATTCATGTCATAGTTTCAAAGCCCTTTGAAGACACAATTTTTCTAAAAAAAATTGGTTTCCGTTCATTTAAAGTTGAACGCCTTGATGGATCGACATCAAACTTTCAGAAGTTGTTATTAGCATTAAAATACAGGTCAAGTGCGATATTGGTGTTTCTCAGTCCATCTGCTGCAGAGATATGGCCCTTTGAAAACACAATTTTTCTAAAAAAAATTGTGTTCCGTTCATTTAAAGTCGAATGCCTTGACGGATCAACATCAAACTTTCAGAAGTTGTTTTTAGCAATAAAATACAGGTCAAGTTCGATATTGGTGTTTCTCAGTCCATCTGCTGCAGAGTTATGGCCCTTTGAAAACAATTTTTCTAAAAAAATTGGTTTCCGTTCATTTAAAGTCGAATGCCTTGACGGATCGACATCAAACTTTCAGAAGTTGTTTTTAGCAATAAAATACAGGTCAAGTTCGATATTGGTGTTTCTCAGTCCATCTGCTGCAGAGTTATGGCCCTTTGAAAACAATTTTTCTAAAAAAATTGGTTTCCATTCATTTAAAGCCGAACACCTTGACAGATTGACACCAAATTTTTCAGATGTTGAATTTATACACCCGTTTGAAAAACGGCATGTATTATGTGAATGGTCTCTCCACCCGTCTGTCTGTCTGTCCATCCATGGACACATTTCGTTTCCGGACGATAACTTTAGTTGTAATGGATTGAGCTGAGTTAAATTTGGCATGTGGATTTAGTATGACAAAATACAGGATGGGTTCGATTTCCATATCTTGCGGCCCATTTGCAGTAGAGTTATGGCCCTTTATGGGAATTGAGCCCAACTTTTCGTTTCCGGACGATAACTTTAGTTTGCCTTGACCGATTAATTTCAAATTTTCAGTTTTTTGTTTTTGACCACAAAATACAGCTCAAGTTCACTTTTGAACACAATCGTATATATACCTTTCCAGAGTTATTCCCCTTGAATGATTGAAAATTTGTAGATTTTGTGGTTTCCGGATGATAACTTTAGTTTACCTTGACCGATGTTTTTCAAATTCTCAGATTTTGTTTTTGACCACAAAGCCCAGCTCAAGTTCACCTTTCGCCATAATCGCATGTACCGTTCCATAGTTATTCCCCTTGAATGATTGCAAATTTGTGAATTATGTGGTTTCCGGATGATAACTTTAGTTTGCCTTGACTAATTTGTTTCAAATTCTCAGATTTTGTTTATGACCACAAAGCACAGCTCATGTTCATTTTCGGCCAAAATCGCATGTACCTTTCCAGAGTTATTCCTCTTGAATTTGTGCATTTTGTGTTTTCCGGATTATAACTTTAGTATGGCCTAACTGTTGGACATAGAATGCATCAAATATTTGGCTTCCGGATGATAACTTTTATTATTTGTTTTCCGATTGGTTCCAAACTTGGTATGTTGTTTAATCACAACAAATTACAGGTCAAGTTCGAATATGGGGTTGGTCCAAACAATTTTCACCCTCACTCCCATCCTTACCCCAACCCTTCAAAAATACAAAACGGGCGTATATTGTCCCGCTATGCGTTGCTCTTGTTGGTAAACTACTATAGAACGATTACTTACAGATCATGTTTGAGTTTCATGCTGATTGCAATATTCTTGTGTGAGTTATGGCCCTTGGAAATATGGAATAGCGCTAACATTTCAGTTTTCTGGACTTTTTTTGGTAACGCTTCTACAGAATGATTTCATTTTTGGTAACTTACTATAGAAGGATGACTTACAGATCAAGTTTTGAGTTTCATGCTGATTGCCTTATTCTTGTGTGAGTTATTGCCCTTGGAAATATGGAAAAGCGCCAAAATATCAGTTTTCCGGACTTTTTCTGGAAACGCTTCAATGGAATGATTTCATTTTTGGTAACCTACTATAGAACGATGACTTACAGATCACGTTTCATTTACACTCTGTCCATCCATCCATCAGTCAGTCTGTCGGTCATACTTTAGTTTTCCAGACTTTTTTTGGAAACGCTTCAACGGAATGATTTCATTTTTGGTAACCTACTATAGAACGATGACTTACAGATCAAGTTTCACTTGTACTCTATCCGTCCGTCAGTCTGTCAGTCAGTCTGTCAGTCATACTTTAGTTTTCTGTACTTTTTTTTGGAAATGCTTCAACCGAATGATTTCATTCTTGGTAACCTACTATAGAACGATGACTTACAGATCAAGTTTGAGTTTCATGCTGATTGCATTATTCTTGTGTGAGTTATGGCCCTTGGAAATATGGAAAAGCGCCAAAATCTCAGTTTTCTGGACTTCTTTTTGGAAATGCTTCAACGGAATTCATGCTGATCACATCTAGGTTGTAACATTTGTATAATTATTAATGCTCATTAGTCTGGTAGGGGACATTGTATTGCTTCAGCGATACGTGTGCTCTTGTTAAAAACTTGTCTCATTATTTTTCTGTATGTGTACTTCCTAAACACGTATAACTAAACACTTGAATTCCCACCAGCCCACAGCTGTTGTACATCATGAAGTTTAGCAGTGATTTCTACTTATGACTTGGCTGTCTTGACTGAAACCGCTGCCTAGATAATTTACCTGTTATCTGTTGTCAGCAGAACTCCTCATGATGGCGGGTAAAGGGCACCTGTTCTGATGTTGTAAAAGTCGGAAATGAGCCATTAAGCATTAAAGATTGAGTTGCTGTATGTGGTAAGGTGAGTACAGATTTAAGTACAAACAGTTGCCTACACTTGACTTTACTTGTGTGTCATAATTTAGGCATAAATGCTGAAAGTGACCTACCATTTTGCATGTTTAGATGTTTTCTAAATGCAAGTGAAACTGTTTAGCCTTTTTCTCTGAAAACAGCTTGTGAATCATAATGAAAATAGGCTTGTTTTCAGTAAGTGTTTTTTTTTCTGTTTGTTTTTTTTTGGTGTGGGGAGGGGGGGGGATGGTAAAATTCATTGAGTATCTTTAGTGATGAACAGATAATCAGAATCAGAAATCAGAACTGTCCAGTTATGGGACATCGGCCGATTATGACAACTGACAGCTAGAAAATGGCAGTTTCCAATTATTCTATATTTAGGAATGACCATTTAAAAAACTCTTTGATATCTGGCCATTTCAGTGAAGTTTGCCCCTTAAAAACGTATGTAGTGCATAGCAGAATATAAGAATGTATTTGTTGTGCCAGCAATCACTACAAAGTCTCCACTGTTTCCAGCTGATCGAAGTTACAGGCCTTTGACCATGATGCTGCACAACATTGCCTTGAGTACATAGCATTAACAAATAAATATGTATTCAGCCAGCAGTCTGCAGTATTTCATGATAAAATTGGATGAAAAACTCAATATCAATCTATTTTTTTCAATGGCAAATGATTTGTTATGCAACATGTATGTCGCATGGACGTCACAACCATATTTTCAGTTTAAGTTCATTGTTCAATTCAGTTACCACACTTGATGTTTCTTACAAATGTCGACTGCAGAGGAAATTTTGGAGAAACATATCGAGGAAGGTAAAGAGTTGAAAAATGAACAGAAACAGCCCTTTCCTATCGAACTGTAACCCATGCATGGACACAAGTTCACAACAATATTCACATCAATGTTATTAAATTGAGACTCTAAGTATGTGTGCTCAGCATGTTTCTAGTTAATACAGCCGAGTGTATTGTATTCATACACAAAACTGTATTAACCCCTTACCCAACGTAATGGCCAAAACCGGCCTGTGCTATTCACAAAAATCGCCAATCAAGTTTCTTTATTTTTCCATTTTTTGCCTCAAAAACATAGGTTATGACCCCCTCATTGGTATGAGCTCAAGTAGCTCATTCCAATGAGGGATCATAGCCTATGTTTTTGAGACAAAAAATTAAAAAAATTAGTTATTCAAGAATTTTGTCTACAAGTGTCGTCTGTTTTTTCAGGTTAGCTAAAGGGTTAACACTATTTTCCAGAATAAACACAACCTTCACAAGAAAACATTATCATGTGATTATATCATCATTAGTCACAATCTTCTTTCCAAAACAAAAAAAAAAATTGTGAATATTATTTTGGCTAATATTGTTGCCCAGCACTAAACGTGCATACAGTTAAAACTAGAAGTCCTGTTACCAATAGTGCGCTTATCTAAGCTTAATTGCACGTTGGAATTGCGCGCAATTGCCATATCGAATGGCATCCAAATCACGGCAGGTTCTCCTGGTTACTCATAGCAAACACATGCAATGTTTCTGCCAATGGACCTCCGGGTTACCCGGAGGTCCATTGGCTGAAACATTGCTTGTGCACAGGCCATATGTACAGAATTTGATAGCTTTACTTGGGCCATAACGCGTTCATTAACGCGCTTATCTACGGGCTATTTGTGCGCATTTCATGACAGGACTTTTAGTTTTAACTGTAGTCTTGAGAACTTGTGTGCTAATAACCATTTGTAACTAATTAGTGATTTATCAATGGAATATAGTTGTACAGTGGAACCCTGTTAATTGAATAGCCACTTTGCCAATAAACATTATTCAATTAACAGTAGTATTCAATTAACAGGGATTGTGTCACTTTCCTGTATTCTAGAGATAAACTTAGCATTTATTCTATTATATCTTGTTTGACAGAGCTCAATGAGCTCTGTCAAACAAGATATAATAGATTAAATGCCTATATTGTATGTACTGAGGCCAAATAGGTCTATAAACAAATAAAAACTGGGGAGAGTCGGTAATTTCACGACAGGTTACAAGATTTTTTATTCATTTAACAGAAGTTTACTCTATAACCTATATTCAATTAACAGGGCAAATTTGTATTGGAGGTATGGTAAATGGTTTTGTGTTGGGAAATTATATTCAATTAAGAGATATCCAATTAAGTCGGCTTCACTGTATTATAGGTGACAACAGAATTTTTTCTGTGCCCATTCAAACGGTCGGAATTGGCAAAATGTTTGGTGAAATAATCAGTTCATAGTAAATTTATATAATTGATTCATCGCGAAGTATCTTTTACTGACATTCTGGAGTTTCTTTTATTGTACTAAGCAAAGCAGCACAGGATACTCGGTTCATCTTTAGAGTATTTTTTATTAAGTTACACTCCCCATGGGGACCCCGGGAAGATGATTGTGGTAAACAAGGTCTGTTTTACTGGTAAAATAGGACCCAGTCCCCAATGCCCAGGGTGGAAGTCATCTAAAATGGTCAACATGGGTATAAATGATGAGCTTGTTTTGACTTTATATCCATAATTTCTCCAATTAGCCATTGTGCAGATATATGTGACCTTAAACACCAATAAATAAATGACAAGCTAGACAGAGAAATACAGAGAACCTTGCTTTATCTTAAGAGTTGGGCGGTGTTGAAATTTCACATTCGGTATCGGTATTTTTAAAATGATTTTTCCTCGGTACCTGTACGGTATTCGGTATCAACACACATTTACTCATACCAATACCCATATCGAATAGTATTTTTTTTTGGTACTCTGCTTGGTTATGATTAGCCATTGTGCATAAGTATGTGACCTTAAACACCAATAAATAAATAAATAATGGTACGCTGGTCAGATGTAGTTTACCATTTTACAGCTGACAAAGCCGTTGGATTAACAATATGTTTGAAGCAATGCGGTCAATTGCCATCGAATATTTGATGTAACAAAAAATCTGAGAGAAAATACTGCCTGGGTATCTTCTCTCAGCTTCTTTGTTTCATTAAATGACCGATGGTGACTGCCTTTAGAAATACATAGTCCATGGTCTTTTCTTGACATGAAGTTTGCGTAATCTTCTGTTGTCTGTTATTTTATTAGCTCATCTTGACAAAGTCAAGCTGAGCTAATCTCATCGCTCTCCGTCCGTCAACACCATGTTTTGGTCTTCTCCTCCAAAGCCACTGGGCCAATTCAAGTGAAAGTTTGTGTGAGTGATGGTCCCAAAGGGGCATTTCATTTTTGTTCAACTCAGCATGCCCAGCCCCATAGGGAGGGAGTGGGGGACAATGCTCCAAAATATTTTTAAAATCTTCTTCTCAAGAACCAGTGTGTACAATGACTTGATATTTGCTATGGAGCTTCCATATGAGGTGTAGAATCAAGTTTGTTCAAACGAAGTTCGTGAAGTAATATTTGGCTTTGTAATAGGAGGGGTAAGATTTTTGGCCCCGCCCAAAATTTCTATTTTCTGAACCGATGGTCCGGTATGAACCAAATTTGGTTTGTGGTAGTATTGGGTCATAAGTACTTGACCCATGCAAAAAAAAAAATTCCCGCATACCCATGGGAACCCTGGGAGCTAAAAATAGAAATATTTTCAAACACCCATATTTCACAAACCCCATGGAACAGAGACCTTTTATTTGGTATGAAGTATCCTTATGACCAGTAGAATTGAATGGTAAAAAAAAATTGCCATCGGTTATGTTTGGGTGTTCTGTAATGGGCATCGAAAAAATGCTGAGTCAGCATATTTGCAAAAATTTAAAAAAATCTTTTCTCCTGAACCAATCATCAGAATCTTTTGATATTTGGTATACAGCATTCATAGGGGGGTCAGATAAAAGTTTGTTGAAATAAAGCTCATTGGTTCATATTTGGGCTCTCTACAGGAGCCCGAAGTTTTAACATAGGGTAATATGGGGAATATTCTTTAAAAATCTTCTTCTTCAGAACCACCAGTCAGAATCTTTTAATATTTGGTATGCATCACTGTTATGAGGGTCAGATTCTAGATTGTTCAAACCAAGTCCCTAGGTTAATATTTGGGCTTCCAAAGTTTATCTTTGTTCAATATGGAGGGTAATTTAAAAAAATCTTCTTCTTCAGATCCATCAGTCAGAATGCTTTGATATTTGGTATGCAACGTCTCTATGGAGGTCAGATTCAAGTTTGTTCAAATCAGATCCCTAGGTATACATTTGGGCTCACTATGGTAGCCCAAATTTTTACTTAGTGCAATATGAGGAAATTTCTTTAAAAATCTTCTTCTTCAGATCCACAGGTCGGAATGCTTTTATATTTGGTATACAACATCTCTAGGGGGGTCAGATTCCAGGTTGTTCAATTCGAGTGCGTAGGTTAATATTTGGGCTCCATATTGGAACATGAAATTTAACTTAGTACAATATGAGGGAATTTCTTCAAAAATCTTCTTCAGATTCACTTGTCAGAATGCTTTCACATTTGGTATACAACATCTCTAGGGGGGGGGGGGGGGGGGGGCAGATTCAAGTTTGTTCAAATCGGATCCATATGTTAATATTTGGGCTCGCTATGGTAGCCCAAATTTGAACTTGGTGCAATTCGAAGAAATTTCTTTACAATTTCTCTTCTTCAGATCCAACAGTCAGAATGCTTTCATATTCGGTACACAACATCTCTAGGGAAGTCAGATTTAACTGTGTTCAAATCAAGAGCCTGGGTTAATATTTGGGCTCTCTATGGGAGCCGGAATTGGCCATTTTGCTGAAGAATTAAAAATTTTGTATTCAGTACCCTGTAGAGGTACTAAGATTAATCCACATAGGTTGTATCAAGGGGCTTCATAGGGGAGCTCTACATTTTACTTATGATCAACTGAAGAAAAGGCATGATGCCCAGATTATTTTTGTCACTCCTGAGGGACTCAAGGATTGACAGTGTAGCCTATGGAGATGGCTTGCTTAATGTAGACTCACTCTTGGACTCTGTTTAAATTGTGTTCTGTACAAGATGAGCGCCTCAGGCCCCGTGGGGCCTCTTGTTTTTTAACTAATGTCGGAAATATTTTTCAATACCGAAATTTCAGTATTTTGAGATTCTCTCGGTACGGTAAATCAGTACTGGCTCTATACCGATACCGAACAGTATTTACGGTATACCGCCCATCTCTGCTTTATCTTTGGAGTATCTTTTTGATTGACCTAATCAGAGTAGCAGAGAGTCCTCTGCTTCATCTTTGCAGTATCTTTTCCTTGAGCTAAACAGAGCAGCACTGAGTACTTGGCTTCATCTTATCTTTGAAGTAGTATCCCCACGGGAACCCCTTGATGTGAAGCAGTGCCTGCTCACTGTGGTAAACAGGCTCTGTTTTACTTGTAAAATAGGACCCAGTCACCAATGCTTGGGAGGTTCAAACCCTCTCTAAAATGGGCAACATGGCTTATTAACACTCACCCCATGGTCTTCAGTTGATACTCAAGTTGTGGTCATGATTAGCCATTGTGCAAAAATATGTGACCTTAAACGCCAATAAATAAATAAATAAATAATCTTTGGAGTATCACTTCTTATGCTAAACAGTGTTGCACCGAGTACTCTACTGTATCTATGGAGTAACTTTAATTGCGCTACAGTGGAGCAGCACAGAGTACTCAACTTCATCTTTGTGCTATCTTTTGTTGAACTAAATGGAGCAGCATTGAGTACTTGACCTCATCTTTGGAGTATCCTCTGTTGAGCTAAATGGAGCAGCAGAGAGTACCCTGCTTCATCTTTGGACTATTTTTGATTGAGCAAAACAAAGCAGCACAGAGTACCCGGCTTCATGTTTGGAGCATCTTTTATTGAGTTAAACAGAGCCACACAGTGTTCATCTTTGGATTATCTTTTATTAAGCTGAAAAGAGGAGCACAGAGTTCATCTTTAGAGTATCTTTTATTGAGCAAACAGAGTAGCACAGAGTTCATCTTTGGAGTATCTTTTATTGAGCAAAACAGAGTAGCCCAGAGTTTATCTTTGGAGTATCTTTTATTTTTAAAACTGCAGTTCAGAGCCCATCTTTTGGAGTATCGTGGTACACCTGTCTTCAACCAATACTAACTCTGCTTGTGTGGAGTTAGCATATTGGGGAGTCTGACAATTGCTTGCCATTGCTTGGTGGTTCTCTCCAAGTACTCCGGCTCCCTCCACCCATAAATCTGTCTGACATGAGGTTACCCTGGCTGTTGAAAGTGTCGTTAAACTCAAATAAATCTTTGGGGTATCTTTTATTGAGCAAAACGTTTTAGAGCAGCACAAAGTTCATCTTTGCAATATCTTTTATTGAGCAAAACAGAACAACAGCACAGAGTACTGGGCTTCATCTTTGGAGTGTCTTTTATTGACCTAAAATGAGCATTACAGACTAAATCTTTGGAGTATCCTCTGTTGAGCTAAATGGAGCAGCATAGAATACCCTGTCTCATCATTGGACTATCCTTTATTAAGCTGAACAGATTATCACACAGCACTCCACTTCATCTTTGGAGTATGTTTTTTAAACTGAACATCTTGTCCAACAGTAGTTCACTCATTTTGAAGTTTTACACTAATTTCGTGGTACACATAACTGCCTTTGCAGTGGTTTCTAGGAGAGTCTTGACTGCCTTTATAGGTAACCAAGACCTCACTAAAAACATCTTCCAGAGTACATTGTAATTAATAACTTGCACTATAAACTAATTCCAGGCCACATATTGTTTTACCACAAAGCAATACAGTGTTAACTATAACTTACGGATATAGTGTATTAGTGTTGAAAGGATTATTAAATGTAACCTGCAAGATTATCCAAATGTTACATGTTGGGGCACCTGTTCTAATGAGTAAAAGTGACCATACTCAGAATTAGACCTTGGAAGGTTATCAACAGACAACACATAGACATAGACAACCAAGCCTGGAAATGAGCAATCTGTCATTTGCAGAATGAGGTCCCCAGAGGGTGAATTTGCTGATGATATCCCATGCAGTGGGCTGGAATCCCCCAATTGATCCTCTGGGTGCCTCTTTCTGTTCAGGCCCAAGACCATTCAGATTTAGGTTCACTGTGGGTAAATTTAGTAATGCTACTCTGTGCAGGGTAGAATCACCAAATTCACCCTCTGGGGACCTCATTCTGCAGATGACAGTCTGCTTATTTCCAGGCTTGTAGACAACACAATAAACACCTAAGTGGACAATGGAACCAGTGACATTTTTTTTCAATCGTACAGTCCAATATATAGACAATAAACATATAGTCTGTTTTTATATCTGTGTTATACGAGTTGAAATATGGTTTATTTTTTCGAGGCTTCGCCGAGAAAAAATAAACCATATTTCAACGATTTGTATAACACAGATATAAAAACACACTATATGTTTATTGTTTTTATCTGATAACAGACACCCGTCTCGTGCGTCTACCCGACTTATATATGCTTCCCACGGGCCTCCAAAGAAAACCAGTCTACGAGACAAAAGAAATAGGACAAGACGCATAGAGTTGTGTCCCTTACATTACAAAATCGATGACGGCGATTGTAAAGCGCGATTGCACTTCTTGCATCATGTAACTGCGCTGGAACAAAATAAATTTCAACTATTTTATTAACAGTAACAAAACGGTGTTTCAGTAGAGTTATTCTTTTTTTGACATAGTTCCAGTTTTCTTCCGTGTTTCATGCTGTAGTCCCAATATAACAAATAATTTTGCGTTTGTTTACAATTTTTACGAAGTGTTTTTTTTTTCAGGTAGAGCAGACGAACTTTTAATTAGCGCAGTTCCGCGAGTACTTTTGATCGAGGCCGTGAGTATAAATAGTTCGCAGTCGCCGCATACTAATTACTATTAACATTCAAGTAATTTCTACAATGTTTTGAAGCAAAATTTTAGGTTGCCTTTATTGAAGCAAAATAAATAAGAAATGACACCATCAGAGGATTTTGACAAAGTGCAATAAGCGTACAATTAAAACCTGCCCTGTGATATAACGATGTTTCATGAATGAATGAATGAAAATGGAATTGAAAGAGGTCAGAGGTCGTTCGCATAAATTATAATTATATACAACACCCGTTGTATATACTTCAAGTATATACAACGGTTGTTATACTCTATGGTTATCAGATAAAAAATATTGCTAAACCTCCACACAAATGCAAGATAGACTCAACCCATTTCTTTGTATACAGTACTATACAAGATGATTCCATTTGGCATGCCATGTTTAAAGGGTTAAATGTACCTTGTTGCAGACATTTTAAATTTACAGGGACAAGAACATAGAATATCACAGAATTTCATTTAAATTCTGCAAGAGCCCTGAGTTATCCTGTTATGATGGAGTTAAACTGACCTTGGATGAAGAGATTTGAGCCTCTCTCACAATCTTTGGTATGTACCTTCTAAATAAATATGGCACTTTTCATTGTTGATTTCCACTATAGAGAAATACCATCCTCCAATAATACATAGGTGTTATGCCTAGATTAAACATTGACAAAGAGATTTGCTGGACCAAAACAGATATTATCTTTCATGTGAACTTTTATTTATATTTGAAATATGAAAGTTGCAGACAAACTAAACTTTTCAAAATAAGAAGCAAAGATTATTTCTTACACACTCATTTATGCACTTGAGTCTTTATGCAGTATAATAAGCTAACACCCATTTCACCATCTTTTTGGTCACCAATGCTTTCTCTATGCAGCCTTCTAGTTTTCTCTGTTTATGTTTATTACCACGTTCTTTCCCTACCGAGCCAGAAAATAAGCAGACTGTCATCTGCAAAATGAGGTCCACAGAGGGTGAATTTAGTGATGCTACCCTGCAGAGCAGGGTAGCATCACTAAATTTACCCTCTGTGAACCTCAATCTGAAGCAGGAATCAAAACTGGGGTGTGGTGGCTCAATTGGTAGAGGTGCTGGCTGCAAGCCGACAGGTCCTCGGTTGGAATCCCACCTGCGGCAACCGCGTTGTATCCTTGGGCAAGACACTTCACCCCCATTGCCCATGTGGGGGCACGATGATGCCGTTTACTAAGGCGTACTGCACGTCGATGGTACGCATGTCTTCAACCAATCTAACCCTGCCTGTTCTGCAGTGTGGGGTTACGATGTTGGGGAGCTGGCAGCTGCTCGTCGTTGCTCGGTGGTTCTCTCCGGGTACTCCGGCTTCCTCCACCCGTAAAACTGTTACGGTCATGATTAGCCATTGTGCATAAATATGTGACCTTAAACATCAATAAATAAATAAATATAGGAATCAAAACTAAACAGAAAGAGAGGTACCCAGAGGATAAATTGGTCAGCTGTATGGGATAGAAACATCAAATTAACCTTCTGGGGACGTCATTCTGTAAATGTCGGACTGCTTATTTTCAGGCCTGTTCCCTTCTACTTTTTAAGAGATGGGTGGTACTGGAATTTTTAGTTCGAAATCAGTTTCAGTATTTTTAGGATGGTATACCATGGTATTGGTTCGGTATTCGGTATCTTACTTGACTGAGATTTGCTGATAGGACGAAAGGGGAATTCACATCAGGACTTTTGCGATCTCAAAATATGTGTCATTAATGTGTCATCATTAGGAGGTCCCGCTGACAATAGATAAATCACCTGAGCAGTGATTTCTTGTCATGTGTTGGCTACCTGTTAGCCCTTTACCCAACGAATTGCCCTCATCCGCCCGCGTAATATGCAAATTCAGCAATTGAAAAAATATTTTTCAAAAAGTTTCAACAAAACCATATCATGTGACCCATCATTGGAACGAGCTCGTTCCAACGAGGGGTAACATGATATGGTTTTGTTGAAATTTGTTGAAAGATGTAAAAAAAATGATACAGTAGAATCCTCTTAATTGAATATCCATTTTGCCAGTGAAAATTATTCAATTAACAGGAGTATACAATTAACAGGGATTTGGTCAGTTTCCTGTGTTCTGAAGGTAAATTGAGCATTTATTCTATTATATCTTGTTAGACAGAGCTCATAGAGCTCTGTCAAACAAGGTATAACAGAATAAATGCCTGTATTGGATGTAGTGAGGCCAAAAAGTTGATAAATAAGGGGAATTTGGTGCGTGTCACCGTCATTTCTTCGACATATTATAAAAATTTGTATACAATCAACAGGAGTTTACTCTACAACCCATATGCAATTAACAGATCAAATTTGTACTGAAGGTATGGTAAATGGTTTTGTGTTTGAAAATTATATTCAATTAACAGGGATATACAATTAAGAGATATCCAATTAAGTGGGCTCCACTGTATTTAAAATAATAAATTTTGATATCTTTTGCGTTGGGTAAAGGGTTAAAGGCCTTACAAGTAGTGAATTTAGGAAAATATGAAAATTCAGAGTGTTTCGGTATTCAGTGATGGGTTCGGTTCACTTTTTTGGTATTCCCATGGTATTGGTTCAGTTTTTCGGTAAATTGCCCATCTCTTATACTTTTACTTCTTCCTGTAGCATAAAAGCCTAGAAGGATTCTGCAATGTACAGATACTTCAAAAACATTTGAGAAATTTTCATTTTACATTCTATTGAAAACCTTTTCCTCTTTGGAAATCTTTGTCTGTTCTCTCTAAACATTTCACCAGTAGGCTCATACACAATTGGATGGATAATTATACCCCTCCCCCCCTTAAAAAGGGAGGGTATATAGTAATCACTTTGTCTGCCCATCCATCCATCAGTCCGTCTGTTCGTCCATCTGTCTGTCACACTCGTTTTCTGGCAATAACTTTTGTACCATTGGTTGCACAGTACTCATACTTCACAGGTAGGTTGCTTGTAATGGGATGATGATTGGGTTTGCTCTTGTGATCTGTAGGTCAAAGGTCACTGTTACTAAAAATGAAATTTTTGGTTTCTGTGCAATAACTTTAGTTTTCTTTTGTGTACAAAGCTATAACTTCATATTGTGGTTGCATTTGAGATGTCGATCGTTGGAATTACATTTGGGGTCAAAGGTCAAGGTCACCGTTACTATAAATAGATTTTTTTTGTTTCCATGCAATAACTAGGGTTTTTTTTAGTATGAAGCTATAACTTCATACTGTAGTTACATTTGAGATTTCGATCGTTGGGATTGCATGTGGGTTCAATAGTTCAAAGGTCAAGGTCACTTACTGTTAATAGATTTGTTTCCGTGCAATAACGTTAGGTTTTTTTGTGTGTACGAAGCTATAACTTCATACTGTGGTTGCATTTGAGATGTCGATTGTTGGGATTGCATTTGGGGTCAGTGGCCAGCATGATTACCAAAATGTTACATGTTGGGGCATCTGTTGTAAGGTAGTAATTGACCATACTCAAAATTAGGCCTTGGAAGGTTATCAACAGATAACACATAGACAACTCAATAAACACCTAAGTAGATAGTAGAACCAGTGATACTTTAATCCCTATAGGGCTGTAGGATTAAATTATTATTGACCTTCCACAAATGCAAAATAGACTCTCCCATTTCAACTGTATAAGATGTTTCAATTCAGCATGCCAGCATCGAAATGGTTAAAATGTACCTTGGCTACATTCAGGGTCCAAATTCCTTTCAGTTTTATACAAATGAAAAAAAAAACAAGTTGTAGTAGTCAGGATTCGTACGTGTCATGGAATCCTGGGAAAGTCCTGGAATTTTTAAAACAAATTCAAGGGCCTTGAAAAGTTTTGGAAAATGAGTTGGAAGGGTTAAAGTTTTGGAAAAGTCATGGAATTCGTAACCAGGTTTAACCCTTTACCTAACATGAAAAGCAGACGACACTTGCAAACAAATTTCTTGAATAACTCATTTTTTTCATTTTTTGTTTCAAAAACATAGGTTATGACTCCTCGTTGGAACGAGGTGTCATAACATATGTTTTTGAGACAAGAAATGAAAAAATAATGAAAATTAATTGGTGATTTTTGAGAATAGCACTGGCCATTTTTGGCCATTACGTTGGGTAAAGGGTTAAAAGGGATTGATTTTTGTATAAAAATTACGCTCGCCTTGTGCAAAAATTATGCAAAAAACAAAGCTTTTCTGCTTGGGTGCGAACTAACCCGGTCATGGAATTTTTGTCCCCCGACCCTTAGGGGGACTATTGTAATCAGCAGTGTCCATCCGTCTGTCCGTGCGTGCTTCCGTCCGTCCGTCCGTCTGTCACACCCTTGTCCGGATGATAACTTTAGTTTGGATGATTTTACTGAAACTAAATTTGGTATGTGTCTTACTTGGGTGGAAATGCAGGTCAAGTTCGAAAATGGGCACGCTCCACTGATTTCTACTGGATTTATTCCCCTTTTTTGACTTAAAAAATACAGTTTTTGTGTTGTCCGGATGATAACTTTAGTTAGGATCATTTGATTGAAACGAAATTTAGTATGCCGCTTTTTTGGGTGGAAATGCAGGTCAGGTTCGAAAATGGGCACGCTCCACTGATTTTTACTGGATTTATTCCCCTTTTTCGACTTAGAAAATACGGTTTTTGTGTTGTCCGGATGATAACTTTACTTTGGATCATTTGATTGAAACGAAACTAAGTATGTGGTTTAATTGGTTGGAAATACAGGTCAAGTTAAAAAATGGCCATGCTCTGCGAACAAATTGCATCCTAACAGCTCCCTTGAATTTGCCATCTTGGTCGGGGACCGGGGGCATTGCCCTTGTTTTAAAAAGTCATGGAATTTGATTCTCTGAAAAGTGTATGAACCCTGAGCAGTATCAATCTACTGCAAGGCTGTAAATGACACTGCCAATGAGCTCAACAGTGACATTCTTTTATGACCACAAATCATATGTACAGTAATTTTGTGACTTGTTTTGAACACAGTTTAATGTTTAAAGACCTATTTCAGGCTTTTGCATCCTCAGAGCATGTGCTCTGAGCATGTCATCTTGTCCTTCTGACAATAGACAAAACACCTGGGCAGTGATTTCTTGACAAGACTTGACTAGAAATCACTGCCAAGCAACTGGACATGTACAGGTTATAGTCTAGTGGGAATTCAGGGAAATTGCCCACTCCATTGAGGATTAACAAAACAGAAAAGAAAGTCAGTCACTTCTTTCATGAAAATGAACCTTACAGTTGTACCAAGCCTCAATGGGGACTTTATAAATAGCGAATGTAGGAAAATTTCAAAATTCAGATGGTTTCGGTCTTCACCGATTGGTTCAGTTTGGTATTTTTTGGTATCCCCATGATATCACTTCAGTTTTTCGGTATCTTGCCCATCTCTACAAAACGTGCTATTGAAAACTTACAAAATAAAACAACTGATCAAGGGGGATTATTATGAACCCCGATGAGTCTGGAGGTGGGATGGGGAAATCTCACCAGAGGGCCAATATATTTGAACCAGACCCCAGGCTTGCCGAGGGTCTGGTTCAAATATCTTGCCCCGAGGGTGAGATTTCCCCATTCCTACCTTCAGACTCATCAAGAATGATTTTTCTCCCCACACACGAGGATTACGTCATTATAGATAATTGGCGGTCACATGCTGACATGCCCAATTTATCAAGTCGTAGTCCTTTCGAAAAACGAACAATTTCATCGGAAAGATTGTACAAAAGTTAGGTATATACCATAGGTATATACTAAAAAATGGATTTGTAACACTGTCCGTTGAGGGGTAATGAATTTGCATGTGTCAAACTCTTATGTAAAGGGCATTGTGAGATTATTAATCGATCAATAAATTCGCGCAGTGACATTATTAAATCTGCAGAGAAACATGGGGTTGAAACAAATCAAGTTTAATATTTGGATAATTATTAAATATTGAGAACTGCAAATTATCATTAATCATTCTTTATTTTCTTTGCCAAACTTGTTTTGGGTAGACTGATCTACACACTGAGGCTAGAGCCCAGCAGGTTGAGTGAGTAAGATGGTCCGGCCCCTGGTAAGGGCCCAACAGAGTAGTCTTGAGTAGTTGTTGGTAGGCTGAAAATCATCCTGATTCATTTTTGCAAATGATTCAGGTGATGTATGTGGCCCCCTGAAGAGGAGGAGTTCTGAAAAAGAAATACATGTATATTGAGATGAAGATAAGAAAGCTGGTTTGTCAAGACTGCTGGAGGTGAATGGGGTGGTGGTGGGTGAATTTAAATGTTTTTTGTCATAACTGATTTCTTTCCAACTTCCAGGAAGACAGAATTGGTAGACAAAGAAAGTTAGCGTCCCTACTAAAAATAGCAACAGGTGGAATCGTCGACCTTAGAAGTGAACTGACAAGTCCAGAATAGATGACTCCACCTGTTGCTGACCAACCAGCGTGTTCCCCCCACAAACCACACCAAATGTCGAGGCATATTTACTTTCAATTTATGGGTGAAACACACTGAATAAAGAACTGCAAATTGTGATTAATCATTCTTTATTTTCTTTGCCAAACTTGTTTTGGTTGGACTGATCTACACACTGAGGCTAGAGTGCCCGGCTCTCTGGTAAGAGCCCAGCAGGTTGAGTGAGTAAGATGGTCCGGCCCCCTGGTAAGGGCTCGACAAAGTAGTCTTGAGTAGTTGTTAGTAGGCTGAAAATCATCCTGATTCATTTGTGCAAATGATTCAGGTGACGTATGTGGCCAAAGTGTGTGGGAATCTACCAAGAGGAGATCTAGGTTATACTTATCATTCCAGCAGTCAAGTCCCTTGGCAGAGATTATCAATTGTCATTACATAACTCGATCTCATCCCCATCCCTTCTACATCTACCTACCCCTCTCTAGCCTGGTCTAAATATTAACAAGGAGAGTCCATGTTGTTTGACAAAACAACTATTCAAGTCAACTGTGTATATATACATGTAGTTGTACATGTAGCAACTTTCCCCCCCCCCCCACCCCGCCTTGCCACTATACCCTCAAACCACCATCCACCAAACAATTGCAATGGCATCAGTGTATATCTGGAAGTGTTCGGACCATCCTCCAGATGTTAGACAACGAATGAAAGTGCAAGCACTCTGTACACTGCCAGCCACTGTCCCTATTTGGCAGATGAGAATTTCCCTAACTTTGGTATTAGGATATCTGTTATTAACAATACCTCTGTAATTGTTCTCACTGAGATTGTAACTATAGTCGTGTGTCAAGGACTGACCCTACCACCATGGTGAAACTACTAAACCTAGAACATGCAAATTTCAAAAATGGATAAAAATAGCACCTGGCAATACAACTGTACACCCACACACTCATTATCACCGTCCATATTGCTATGGTATTTTTGCAAATTGTCTTTAATTGTCTAAATAATTTATATGCAGTTACATGTATCAGTCCTAGGGTACCAGTTTACAACATGTGTACCCAGTTGTCTTTGCCTAACAAGCACATGTAACAAATTGTCATCATTTAGAAGTTCATTGTCCTTACACTCTTGGTGGAGTATAAATTTATGGTACATGTACATGTTTAAAACACACTACATCCTGTAAGTTACAGTTTCTCTACATAGAAAATGGAGGTCAATTTGACAGAGATATTGAATACACAATTCACACTATATGAACACAGCAGAATAAATCCAATTCACTCTTCGTGACTTAGCAGTCACTATGCTGACAAACCACATCCTTCCTTTCGTTTAAAAAAAAATGCTTTTTAGGGAACAAGTATTATCCTGCCAATTATGTAATATCTGGAGATCCCATAGGGGACAGATTTTTATTTTACCAGAACATGACCTTGTCATGAACCAGTACAAAATCTCTCTCCACCTTCATTGTAGAAACAATAGATGTAAATCGCAAAGTAAGAACTTGCCGAAGACTGAATATCTGTTTGTTCACCCAGAAAGTCTTGACTCCAAATATTTTTATTTCAAGACTCAAGCCCCTTGAAAGGGTAGAATATGACACCAAAACAGACTACAAAGGGACCACTTCTATGAAACGGGACTATCTCTGTATGTTTACCTATCCCTTGACACCTTGGTGCTTATTTTTCAACCTCTTGGCTTTGGATATTGCTTCAGCATTAGTACATGAATCCCTAGGGGTGCGTGGTGGCTCAGTTGGTAGAGGTGCAGGCTGCAGGCCGAGAGGTCCTCGGTTCGAATCCCACCAGCGGCAACCGCGTTGTGTCCTTGGGCAAGACACTTCACCCCCATTGCCCACGTGGGGGCACGGTGGCGTTGTGTACTAAGGCGTACTGCACGTCGATGGTGCACCTGTCTTCAACCAATGCTAACCCTGCTTGTGTGGAGTCAGTATGTTGGGGAGCTGACAGTTGCTCGCCGTTGCTCGGTGGTTCTCTCCGGGTACTCCGGCTTCCTCCACCCATAAAACTGTCTCGGTCATGATTAGCCATTGTGCAGAAATATGTGACCTTAAACAGAAATAAATAAATACATGAATCCCTACATGTGTCGTAAGTAAGACCGTTAACCATACATGTACACATTTTTATACCTTTGACCCCATGTGTGCTATCATATGCGTTTTGAACATTTAACTGTGTGCCTGTACGTCATGAGTGAAACATTAAAGCTCTTTGAGCTGCCTGAATTGACTTATCAGAGGCTTTGATGTATCGCACATAACAATCTGAGGACCATCTCCCTAGAGTTTTTATCATATGGTCTTCTATGCGGATCCCAGCGGCGGATGTAGCAGCTCCTTTGCGGAAAGAGTGGCCGGAATAATAGGTTGCGTTGTAACCGAGCCGGCTTAAAATAGATTTCAAATGCCCAATAAAGAAAGCTCTTGACATGGACCCTCCCTCATTGGTGATGAAAAGAGGACCACTATTGCTAAACTGAAACCTAGCTTGCACATATCTCTTAAGGAGTCCTACTGGGCAGACAGGATGCAGAATGGAGAACAATTTTAACTCAGTACCTTGCCTGAAAGGATCTGTCTGACTATAGTCGCGTACCAAGGACTGACCCTACCACCATGGTGAAACAGTACTAAACCTAGTCTTTGAAGACTTGAGTTTAATAAGGCACATCTGGTAGTCGGGGAAAATTTAACATCTTGAGCCTCAAGAACAAATACATCTACAGATTCACTTTGAGATGTAAACTCTCCACAACGTAAAAATCTGAAAAAAGCCACAGAGCATGCTGTCTGCAGTAGGAGGTCTGTGAATGATCCATAAATACCTCTGTTTAGAGCCCAAAATATATTGTTGAGGATAGGGAATGTGATTGGGAGGCGAGTTATGGATGGAGATGAAGCCATTTTTTTTAACCCACGAAGGGAAATTTGCAATCTCTGAATGGGTGAGCCATTGGTGTGGGCAAAAGGATTAGAAAAACCTGACTGCAGATAGTAAAACTTGATTCCCACCGGGTACAGTTTCACAGTAGTGTACTTCAGATGCAAAACAGACTGACAATATGAAAGAAAATACAAGAGTACCTCTTCACTGATCAACGGAAACTTATCGGCAGAATAACCATAACAGGTACAGAACTTTCAGAAACACTGTAGGCCAGAGTAATAAGTTGAGTGGGTGCTATCTGCCAATGCTGAATCAAGTAGTTTGCATACACCAGCATTTAAAGAACGGAATCCTCCAACAGATTTGGGATCTCTTCTGGGTACTGGCATGCTTCTAGTGCTAACACCCGAAAATGCTGCATCTGAAAACGAGAGAGAGCATCAGCAATGTCATTTCGAGAACCTGGAACATGTTGTGCATAAACAGCAAAATTATACTTGGCAGCCCACCAAGTTAGTTTCCTCATCAAATGCATGATTTTTAGCTCACCAACTTTAGTTGTATTAGCTTATGGCATGGCTCGATCGGTCGGCGTCCGCGTACGTGTCCAATAATGTTAAAGCTTCTGTTTAAGTCACTTACTCGCCCTATTTCCATATCATGGCCTTTATAATGCTGCTATATGATGATTATTATCATTCTGCCATGATTTAACCCCTCATACCCTGCATTTTAAACATTTTTCTTGACATTTTTAGTTGTGTTTAGTTTTCTGTTTAGCTCAGAATTTCATGTTTAACTTTGTGTTTAGGTCAGCTGCTGTGCTCCTTCTCTTCCCATGGTACTTATATTCGGCAAACATGTTCCTCAGTATCATTGTTCCATGATTAACCCCTCATACTCTGCATTTTAAACATTTTTCTTGACATTTTTAGTTGCGTTTAGTTTTCTGTTTAGCTCAGAATTTCATGTTTAACTTAAGTGTTTATGTCAGTTTCTGTGTTTTACTTTTAAGAGGTTGTGTTTAGGTCAGCTTTGTCACATGTTATGAGCATGTTTGATACAGTTCTTGTGTTTGCCAAAGTTACTATTAAAGAGGAATGTTGGTGAGCTATAGGGCATTGGCGTCCTTGTTATCGTCTTGAAGCGACCCTTCCTAATAATGTGCACAGTGGCCTCATTATCACAATGAAAAAGAACGTGTTTCCTGCACCATTCTCTCCCCCAAAGTTTTGCAGCTACCACAATTGGGTATAATTCGAGTAGAGCCATAGACTGAGAACTACCTGTACCAGGGAGCATCTGGAGTGATGTGGGCCATTGTCCCTGAAACCATCGGTCCTTGAAATAGCCACTGAAACCTAGAGTTGACGAGGCGTCCGTAAATAAATTAAAATCGACTGTGAGAGTTAAATGATCATCCAGAAAGAAGGACTTATGATTCCATTCTGACAGAAATCTGTGCCACATTCGCGAAACTTTACGACGCTCACTATTCAAACTACTGTGTCAAAGAGACCTGAAACCTTTGTAGAAAGAGCAATCAAATAAGAAACAAAGGACTTGCCAGGAACTATGCAGGTACAAGCAAAATTTAGATACTCTAACAGGGACAATAACTCATTTGGTACAAGCACGCAAATTGAGAAACTGTTCTACTTTACCAACCAGCCGAGTCAATTTGTCTTGGGGGAGCCAAGCTTCCATGCCCTCTGAGTCAAGAATTATCCCCAGATATTCCATAGAGGTTGCTGGACCCAATGTTTTGTGGGGAGCAATAGGGATTTTGAGAGTGTTGAAAATTTATTTTTGTCAAAAGAGCCATTGTGCGTTCTGGAATGGAATCGGGAGGATCAAATGTCAGAAAGTCATCTAAGAGATGGAAAATATGTGTTATCTGATAGTTGTGTTCTGCAATCCAGCAGATGGCTGAAGACAACTAATCAAATATTTTGGGGCTGCTTCGGCAACCAAAAACCAGCCTGCAAAAGAAATAATACTGCCCCCTCCATTTAATGCCATGTAAGTGCCAGAGGGAAGGGTGAATAGGAAGTAGTTTGAAGACATCCACTATGTCGGTCTTGCACATCCAGCTCCCTTTTCCCAGTGTCTTAATAACTTTGATAGCATCACCTACTTTGACATAGTTCAGGGAAAATTCTTCTTTATCTATCGGGTCATTCAAACTTGAGTGGTCTGTGTTATCATGTGGAGCTGAGAGATCAACGATTATGTGTTTCTTAACGGAGTACTTTCCTGTTGCCACCCCAATGGGACTGATGCGAAAAGTTTTGAAAGGAGGCGAGCAAAATGGGCCTAACATGTATCCTTTTTCCAGCTCTGTGCGCAATGCCTCATCAACAAATTCTGGGTCTTTTCTGGCTGACAGCAAATTTTTACATTCACAGCTAGTTTCAGGTGGTGATGAAATTCTGGTATATCAAATCCATAACGTAACCCATCCAGCAGAAAGTTAACAAACTGCCGATCTGGGTGGCCTGTCTACTCCCCCTCTAGGTGGTCTGCGTCTAACAGGCGCGGTAGCCATCAAAGAGAGAGAACTATAGCCCTCTAATAGTCACTTAGCTGAATTTTTTCGTGACACTGGAACTGCACCACCCCCAGTGCTCCCTGAATCAACACTTTTTGTTTGACCAGATACCGAGCTTGGCCTGGGGCAATTGAGAACAGCATGCTCACCTTTACACTGCAGGCAAGCATGCAGCAGAGAACAGTTGTACCACGCACATCCAGACTCACCATTGAAATTGTTACAGAGCTCTACCCCCAGATGTGTGACGCTTCTGCGACCTTTGCTGTCAATCCTACCTGCTCTGTTAAAGTTAGGGAAAGCAGAACCCTTTTGGTTTTGTGGCCACGATGGCAGTGAAACACCCCCATCCGACTGGGTGATGGACAGAATTTTAGGACAAAACTTGGTCTTATTCGCAGCACTCTCACAGACATCACATCTATTGTGTGTAACACCCGATAAAATGCGTTTCATCAGTTCGGGGCTGCCCTTCGACCAGTCCACAAGGATATTTCTCTGCAGTAACCATGCTGCAGCTTTTGCCGAAAAAGCTTTGTGAAACTCGTAAAATCCAAAACCACTATACTGGTTATGCAGTTTCACAATCATTTTTTCGTAACTATCTAGTTCTGCTCTTCTTTGTGGATATGCCTCACACATGACATTCTTGTATGTGGTGAACGCCAAAATAAATTCCGAAATTGTCAGGTTTTTGTTAAGCCGATTGTCGCCATCTTTTAGCAGAAAGGCAAGTTTGCCAACCTCGACAGTCCTCTGACCCCCAAATTCAAAATTTGGAATCAAAAGGCTGGCCAGGTTCACATCCTTTCCCTCTGGTATAGCTTTTTTGAGTGAGAGACTAATGACCTCAATGTCATGGTTGAGGCTATCCAATGAAACACTCCCAGTAAAATTAATGGTATTTAACCCTTTACCTAACATGAAAAGCAGACGACACTTGCAAAAATAATTCTTGAATAACTAATTTTTTTCATTTTTTGTCTCAAAAACATAGGTTATGACCCCTCGTTGGAACGAGCTCGACGAACTCGTTCCAACGAGCTGTCATAACCTATGTTTTTGAGACAAAAAATGAAAAAAATAATGAAAATTAATTGGCGATTTTTTAGAATAGCACTGGCCGGTTTTGGCCGTTACGTTGGGTAAAGGGTTAACCTACAATTCTGATAGTCACTCGAGTCACACTGAAACAACGTTGATCTTCTGTCCTGTAGACGCAACCACTGTGGTTGGTGGCGGTGTTGTCGGTATTCCTGGCACGTTGAATCTAAGGCCGTAGCAATGGTAAATTCGTCCTCGGCACCGAATGCCGGGCAAACTAGATTCTGGACGACAGCCTTGTGTCCGAGAATTTCCAGGAAACGTGTGTTCGAAATGTGCAGGTTGTCTGGTAGCACTGGCAGTTGTATGTGGAAAGAAGCTATCCGGTGCACTTCAAAACCGGCCCATGTCATCGTTAAACTGACTGGCCGTCCTGCCTCCACTAAATGTAATTGGCAGAGAATGTCTCGTGTTTTCCTCCCGCTGTAAATTGGTAGCCAGCACAAAAGATTTGAAGGAGTCTTTCAAACCACTGAGCTCCTTTGCCAATCTCCTCAGTTCGGTCGAGTTCGAATCAGTCTGTGTTGTGTTTACAGCGGAAGCGTCGGTGTCTTCCGGTCCATAAATGTTTTTTATCGTAACTGATTTCTTTCCAACTTCCAGGAAGACAAAATTGGTAGACAAAGAAAGTTAGCGTCCCTACTAAAAATAGCAACAGGTGGAATCGTCGACCTTAGAAGTGAACTGACCAGTCCAGAATAGACGATTCCACCTGTTGCTGACCAACCAGCGTGTACACCCCACAAACCACACCAAATATGTCGAGGCATATTTAGTTTCAATCAACAAGGAACAGATAAATAGGTGATAAACGAACACCATCGTGAAGCCATTTTGTTCATTTACAATTGTGCAGACGATGAGGAAATAGTTCCGGCGACCTAATAAAATATGCAAATGAGTATGTCATGTCTCACCCGGGACATGCGTATGTTTCATGTATAGTGGGGGGAGAAAAAAATATCCCCCTGCCATCCATTTGCAAATCATCTGTTATAATGGGATGATGCTCAGTAAACTGTAGACACCCTTTAACAGCCTAAATTTGGGGGAAATTTAAAGTCTTGATAAAGGGTCAAACACCCTTTTTGACACTCTCTCTCCCTCTCCCCACTGATGCTTGGAGCACCACAGATTGTGTTAAACTATACAGTAAAACCTGTCTTGAGAGACCACTGTCTTGAGAGACCACCTGTCTTGAGAGACCACATCTGCCAGGCACCGATTGGTTTTACTCTATAATGGACCTGCTATGGGAGACCACCTGTCTTGAGAGACCACTGTGATCTGGTACCAACTTGTATTTTTATGCCATAATGGACCTGTCTTGAGAGACCGCCCCTTTGAAGACTGAAACCATGACAAAAACTTTTTACCTGTCTTGGAATTGGAAAATCCATTGTGGTTATACTAACAAAATTAAAAGTATTAAAAGCTCTTAATTGGGTTTCACTTGCTAACTCATTAAAGATTGAGATACTTTTATAAGACCTCTGTGAAAAGATTACGATTATTGCTGAATAAACAATTTCATACATACCTGAAATGTGACAGATAGGATTATAAAAATAAATTTGTGTTGAAAATCTTTTTGTAACAAATTGAAATGGACTGTTATAAAAATTATAAAAATAAATTAGTGTTGAAAATCTTCAATGAAGATTTTCAACACTAATTTATTTTTATAATTTTTATAACAGTCCATTTCAATTTGTTACAAAAACTTCATAAAAAAGAACTACAAAGTAATTACAAAAATCTATTCTTCTCCATTTCTGAATTTTGTGGTTGGTTATTCACTGACTTGAGAAAACCTGAAACCTGTTATGAGAGACCACCTGTCTTGAGAGCCCAAAGGGCAGTCTCTCAAGACAGGTTCTACTGTACCATTCAATAAATCAGTTATAGTGCTAGAAAAAGGTTAATCTCCTAGACTCAGATGTTGAAGTGTCAAAACTACAAGCGGAACATTTTTCCCATAATGCAGCTATTGAGCTCTGTCAAATGAGATTGAGTTTGTCAAATTCCCAGGTGCATTGTGGTGAAAATATTACTTCGTAAAATTTCGGTATTTTGATGTAAATGTGCAGAGGGTTGACCTGTTACCTAACGAATCAGTCGCATCCACCCACGTAATTTACAAACTGAGCAATTGAAAAAAAAAAATTCCCAAAACTCCAACAAGATGTATGTCATGTGATCATGCTCTATTACCCCAATTGGTGTGAAGACATCTAGAAAAATATAAAAATTCTCTCTGCCTCTTCCACATTTGAGAATAACTACCATCATAATATGGCCATAGAAACAGAAAGAATGGCATGGCAATAAAACATAACAGGATAAGACTGTTATTTCTGGTTTTAATGTGCTCAGATTAGAGCAAAAGGGTGTGCCCAAAATAAATAAATGAATTTAAAGGCCTGCATGTGATCCATCATTGGAACGAGCTCGTTCCAGTGAGTGGTCACATGATAGAGTTTTATCAAAATGTTTTTAAAATATATGAAAAAAAATAATTATAATGTCAAATTTTGATATCGTGTACATTGGTGAAGGGTTAAACAGTTAACTGAAGCGCTTTCCTTCATGTACTTCTACTTTTTAGGAAAGCAAAACTGAGTCATTTTTACCGACAAACTTCTAACATGATGTTGACATTTTTCTAGTAACATCACATGATGATTAATAATGTTGATCTGTCTTCCAGAATTGCTAAACTTTAACCCTTTACCCAACGCAGACGATATGAAAATTTATTATTTTAAATATAAGTTTTTAAAATTTTTCAAAAAATTTCAACAAAACCATATCATGTGACCCCTCGTTGGAACGAGCTCATCGAGCTCGTTCCAACGAGGGGTCACATGATATGGTTTTGTTGAAATATTTTTTCAACTACTAGATTTGCATATTACGCAGGCGGATGCGGCCGATTCGTTGGGTAAAGGGTTAAGGCCACAAGTTATTTTCCATCTCACTACAACTGAGCTCGTTCCAACGAGGGGTCACATGATATGGTTTTGTTGAAATATTTTTTCAACTACTAGATTTGCATATTACGCAGGCGGATGCGGCCGATTCGTTGGGTAAAGGGTTAAGGCCACAAGTTATTTTCCATCTCACTACAACTGACACAGCAGGGATGGAAGAGGTATTGTACAGGGGATAAAGACACCTTATGAATCCTTAAAAAAATTCTATCATCCATATTGTATTCATGTTGAGATGTATAATTATTTCTTTTTCCTTGGATATCTGAATTCTGTCGGCGCGCTAACGATTGATAAATAGATTTATTGACTTGTATTCACTCTGGTCCAATTGATGTAAATATGTCCTGTTGTGATGCACTTGTTCTCGCCCAATACCGTTTTGCATAACTAAATTCAAGTGATCAACTCACTGATTATAGTGAATACACTATACAACGTTGTATGCAGTCAGCTGTGTACGAATGTGCATTGCTCAGCTTGACAGGTAAACCTGAGCAATATTAATGTAATTTTTATTCTTCAAGTAGAAGAGTTGTTTACCTCCATGTTTACAGTACAAGGAGAGTGGATTGAAGTGGAACAGATCAAGAGAGAGAAATGTTGGAGCCAGTGGCTGAAACCCTTCACCTCTGGGATGTCTTGAAATATGTTTCAAAATTTGATTTGGGTGTTGAACCAAACTTCTAATTTTTAGGTCTTTTGACGTAGTAATTTTTTTTTTTTTTTTTTTTTTTGGGGGGGGGGGGGGTGGCTTAACCCTTTAACCAATGCAGAAGATCAGGCCTAAAAATAAGCAGTCTGACATTTACAAAATGAGGTCCCCAGAGGGTAAATTTGATGATGCTATCCCGTGTAGTGGGTCAATTTATCTTCTGGGTACCTCTTTCTGTTTAGTTTTGAGACCCTGATTCAGATTGAGGTTCACAGAGGGTAAATTTAGTGATGCTACCCTGCTATGCTGGGTAGCATCACTGAATTCACCCTCTGGGGACCTCATTTTGCAGATGACAGTCTGCTTATTTTCTGGCTTGCAGAAGATATCAAAATTTATTATTTTAAATATCATTTTTAAAATTTAAACAAAAAATCCAACCAAACCGTATCATGTGACCCCTTATTGGAATTAGCTTGACAAGCTCGTTCCAAAGAGGGGTCACATGATATAGTTTTGTTGAAATTTTTTTTAAAATAATCTTTTTTCAGCTGCAGAATTTGCATATTAAACGGGCGGATGTGGCTGATTCATTGGGTAAGGGTTAAATGAAAAAATGAGAATTGTGAAGATGATGACAGCAGAGATCATATTTCGCTAAGAATTTGAGAATCGATTCACGAAAAGATTTGCGCATCAAAACCCGCGAGAAACCATGTAAATCTTTGCTGCACTTCTAGGTTTTGCATGAAAAGAATTGAGTCAGTTTAACCCTTTTATCTAACAGAGCGGCAGCAAATTAACCAGTACAAGGCAAACATGACCTGAAATATCCTGACACTTTGGCAGTAAAATTGTACAAATATGGCTGTCATTGTAACTGTTTCAATGAGCAGGTTCCAGTGGCATCCATATTTGTAAGGTTATAATTGTAAATATTGTTTATTTTTTAAAAAATTATCAATTTCAGTGTGTTTTAAAAAATTAAAAAAAACTGAGTTGGGTAAAGGGTTAACATGTGTTATCGGTACAACAGGTGTTCAACCATGGTGGCCTCATGGGATCCTGGGACACTCATTGCAGGTATGGATTCTCCCAAATTTAGTTGAAATATAAGCCCTGGACAGAATGGATAAAAGAGAGTTAACAGGGGTAGTAATAATTTAATATTGACTTCCCTTTAGGGCTAGAGTATTAAATTGTTTAAGATTTCCCAGTTCGCCGTGAAAAGAATTATAGGTTACAACTTTAGTTATTTGTGATAGGTGATGACGCAAGGTAAAATAGTGATGAGCCAATAAGATAAATGACCCGTGACCTGTCATCCTGATGCTGATGCATTGGATACGAAATTGGCTGATTGTCAATGCCGATGTCAGATGGTCAGTGTTTTATGTTTAATTGATGGTAGGCACCAGGCAATGCACCATGTAAACCTCCAATCCCCAAAAAAGTTTTTGTGATGTTTGTTATCAATGTTGAGGGCTAAATTAACAATTTAATTATTCATGAGCACATTTATTTTGTTGATGAGTGCTGCCATCTTGCATACATAAAATTTGATAAACTGGAATCACGGCAGAATAAAATAAAACAAAACAAACATAAACCCAAAGAATACAGTTTTATCTTTTATGGAAGCCGTCGCCAAAATGCATTAATTAATAATTAATGTCGCAAGCAAGTACCTGCAATTTCTTACTGTCGTTTTCAGATTTCTTTGATAATGCATGGTCCCATTATGTGACCTTCCATGTGACAATCCTAGTGTTTACAAGTACACAAATCCAAATGAAGGCTTTCGTTTTTCTGCAATCATTGTGCTAGAGTTTCTAGAGTTTCCACCGTTAACGCATGATTATTCCCGAGAATTTAAAATTGCTAGTCACACATATTCACTCTGCTTGGCGAAATTTGACTAGATCAAACGGAACTATATGTCATTTAAAAAAAACGTCTTAAACCTGGATAATGAATTGAAGAAATCTTGACAATTGTATTATGTGTGACCTTTGGCGATTGCCGATTCCACACAAGCCAGAAAATGAGCAGACTGATATCTGCAAAATGAGGTCCCCAGAGGGTGAATTTAGTGATGCTAAATTTACCCTCTGTGAACCTCAATCTGAATCAGGGTCTCAAAACTGAACAGAAAGAGATACCCAGAGGATAAACTGGCCAACTGTATGGGATAGCATCATCAAATTCACCCTCTGGGGACCTCATTCTGCAAATGTCAGACTGCTTATTTTCTGTCCTGATCCCACACACCCCAACTACTGATTATCAACAGATAGGTGCTTATCGAACGATGGCCGCTTGTTTACCAATTAATCTCCTCAACACTAAAAATATTACCACTTTTACTCTGTCAAGAATTTTTACAATTTTGAGAGCTTCCTTTCAAAATAGTGAAATTTCATTTTGAAAATAACATATCAACTGGTTAAACCTTTACCATATTCAGAAGTTCTGTGGTTCACTGTCTGGAGCATTGGTGAACAGATTGAAAAGTTTGAGGTGAGATCTAGAGATGGGTAGTATTGGAATTTTGTGTTCGGTATCGGTTTCGTTATTTTTAGCCGGGGTATACAACAGTATCAGTTTTGGTATTCAGTATCTGACTTGACTGAGATTTGCTGACACAGTGGAACCCTGTTAATTGAATAGCCACATTGCCAATGAAAATTATTCAATTAACATGAGTATTCAATTACCAGGGATTGTGTTACTTTCCTGTATTCTGGAGATAAACTTAGCATTTATTCTATTATATCTTGTTTGACAGAGCTCCATGAGCTCTGTCAAACAAGATATAATAGATTAAGTTCCTGTATTGGATAGACTGAGGCCAAATAGGTCTTTTACCAAAGGAAAACTGGGGAGAGTCCGGGTAATTTATCTACATGTTACAAGATTTTTTATTCAATTAAAAGGAGTTTACACTATAACCTATATTCAGTTAACAGGTCAAATTTGTACTGGAGGTACGGTAAATAGTTTTGTATTGGAAAATTATATTCAATTAACAGAGATATACAATTAAGAGATATCCAATTAAGTGGGCTCCACTGTAGTACCAAAGAAAAATTCACAATGGGAAAATACACAGTAACTTGTTCTGGTATCATTCTACCACAACACCACAAATGTCACTGTCAATGAGCTCAACATTGGCATTCTTTTGCAAACACAAATCATATCAACAGTAATTCTGTGGCTTGTTCCAACTTCCAAACACACATTAACCTTTAAAGGCCTATTTGAGGCTTTTGCTATCCCAGAGAATATGCCTTTAACATGCCATTATAGGAAGTCCTGCTGATAACAGACAAATCACTTGGACAGTGATTTCTTTTCATGTCTTGGCTGCCTATTAACCGGTAGAGTGCTGAATTATTTTTGGTCATCAAAATTTGTTCACATATCTTTGCCTTGTTACAATTTATGGGAGAGTGCCAATAGGCACACCGAGAGACACGCCAATAGGTACTCTCCCATCAATTGTAACAAGGCAAATCCTAACAGACTAAATAATTAAACTTCAAAGGTGATATGTGGAACATCCACTGAATATGAAGCCTTCAAGTTGCAGTACCGACACTTCAGAATAAAGCCCAAATATGGGCTTCCAGCACTCTACCAGTTAAGGTAGCCAACACTTGACTAGATATCACTGCTAAGCAACTGGACAATGCAGGTTATAGTCTTGTGGGAACTGCTCAGGCCTTTAAAGGTTAGCAAGACTGAAAAGAGGCACTTTTTCATGAAAATGAACACGTCAGCTGCTATCAGACCTCAACAAGACCATATAAATATCAAATGTAGGAAAGTTTTAAATGACAGGTGGTTTTGATATTCAATGATTGGTTTTGTTTTTAGCTCACCAACTTTAGTTGTGTGAGCTTATGGCATGGCTCGATCGGTCGATGTCAGCGTACATGCCCAATAATTTTAAAGCTTCTGTTTAGGTCACTTACTCACCCTATTTCCATATCATGGCCTCTATAATGCTTCTATATGATGATTATTATCATACTACCATGATTTAACCCCTCATACTCTGCATTTTAAACATTTTTCTTGACATGTTTAGTTGCATTTAGTTTTCTGTTTAGCACAGAATTTCATGTTTAACAAAGTGTTTATGTCAGTTTCTGTGTTTTACTTTTGAGAAGTTGTGTTTAGGTCAGCTTTGTTGCATGTTATGAGCCTGTTTGATACAGTTCTTGTGTTTGCCAAAGTTACTATCAAAGAGAAATGTTGGTGAGCTATAGGGCATTGGCGTCCCTCTTGTTCTGTATTCCCATGATATTTGTTTAGTTTTTTGGTATATTGGCCATCTTAATGAGATCCTGACCCCAAATCATCTGCATTATATCCTTGGGCAAGACTCGGGGGTGCAGTGGCTCATGTAGAGGTGCAGGCTGCAAGCCGAGAGGTCCCCTGAATTCCACCTGCAGCAACCGTATTGTGTCCTTGGGCAACACACTTCACTGCTATTTCCCATGTGGGGGCACAGTGGCATTGTGTACTAAGGCTTACTGCATGTCAATGGTGCATTTGTCTTCAATCAATGCTAGCCCTGCTTGTGTGGAGTTAGTATGTCGGGGAGCCTGACAGTTGCTCGGTCATTCTCTCTGGTTACTCCCGCTTCCTCCACCTGTAAAACTGTCTGACACAAGGTGACCCTATCTGTCGAAAGTGTTATTAAACCCCAATAAATAAATTGGGCAAGACACTTAATCTCATGGGAACATGATGGTGCACATGATGGACATATGCCTTCAACCAATGCTAACTATGCTTGGGTGGGTCAGTGAGTTGACAGTCTTGACAGCTGCTTGCCACTTCTTGATGAATATATTCAGATTCCTTGTGAAAAATTCCTGTACAAATCCACCAAAGTTCTACAGTGGGAAAAAGGTGAGTGAGCTCTGAAAAGCACTGCATGCATTTGACAACAGAACTTTAAACAATGCAGAGACTTCCTACTTTTTGCAGATCAATAATGTTATTTTGTTTTATTTTGTGGTTATCATATGTTAATCATTAATTTTTTTATATTTTGTGGTAATGATAATTTATGTTAATCATTAATTTTTTTTATATTTTGTGGTTATGATATGTTAACCATTAATATTTTTTTTATTTTTTGGTTATGATATGTTAACTATTAATTTTTTTTGTACAGTAGAATCCTCTTAATTGAATATCCATTTTGTCAGTGAAATTATTCAATTAACAGGAGTATACAATTAACAGGGATTTGGTCAGTTTCCTGTGTTCTGGGGGTAAACTGAGCATTTATTCTATTATATCTTGTTTGACAGAGCTCATAGAGCTCTGTCAAACAAGATATAATAGAATAAAAAATGCCTGTACTGGATGTAGTGAGGCCAAAAAGGTTGATAAATAAGGGGAATTTGGAATGTGTCACAGTAATGTTTTCGACATCTTACAAAAATTTATATACAATTAACAGGAGTTTACTCTACAACCCATATGCAATTAACAGATCAAATTTGTACTGAAGGTATGGTAAATGGTTCTGTGTTTGAAAATTTTATTCATTTAACAGGGATATACAATTAAGAGATATCCAATTAAGTGGGTTCCACTGTATTGTTTGGTTGTGATATGTTAATCATTAATTTTTTTTTATATTTTGTGATAATATGTTCATCTTTTTTTTTTCAATCTATTGGAGAGTGCCTTGGACACACTTAAAAAATGTGATAAAACCAATATTTCTGCGGCAAATAAAGTACACGTTCAGAATCAGAAACCTAAAATGTCATTATTGTGGTACCTTCATATATTCGGAAAGCCAAAATATGATTTCCTAGCACGAATCAGAGTCCGTGATTTGGTGGAGAGAAAAAATCACAGCTGATAATATACAGTTTTCACCTTGTTATTGAAGACGAAGGGTCTCTTCATTTGTCTAGAAAGTTGCAACACTATGGGAGTAAATGGTCTATAATATTATATGAACCCCAGTGTGAAGTAATTTCAACTTTCCTGTTATCTGTCAGCAAATCAGTCATCAACTTGTTAGTATGTCACCATGGTCTGCTGTCTCACACAATACCATCCATTGAAGCTGCACAGTTGACTCATGTAACAAATTAACTAATCCTCATTGACAACCTCTTCATGTCTCACTTTTCTGCTTATTTTGACACACAGCAGTAAAATCTCCTATTGTGTTTGTCACCAGTCCAGAACAGTAGCATATGTCAGATAGGGAGGTTGAAAGAACCTCTTATCATTACAGCTTGGATATTTCAACTCAAAATAACTTTTAGACTAACCCATTTCCCAAGTGGCAATCACCCAACACTTTTTGTCATTTTTTAGTTCCATTGAGTAAAGTAATGCTGTGCCAGGCCTGCATTTTCAAGAGAGCGATTTATTCGCTTACCCACTGCTCACCTTTAAAAAAGTAGTCCTCCTGACATTAGAAAATAATAAATGCCATAATGGTCTGTTCCTATGGTTAAAACTAGAAGTCCTGCGATGAAATGTGCGCAAATAGTCCATCGATTTGCGCATTAATCTGCATGTTATAACCATAGTAAGGCTATCATATGGCCTGCGCACAAGCAATTTTTCAGCCATTGGACCTCCGGGTAACCCGGAGGTCCACTGGCAGAAACATTGCTCATGATTGCTATGCATATCCATAAGAATCTGCCGTGCTTTGGATGCCATTCGATATGGAAATTGCACGCAAATCCTAAGCGCGATTAAGCCTAGATAAGCGCACAGTTTGTGACAGGACTTATGGTTTTAACTGTAAAACCCACATCTTTTTATATCTCTGTTAGTGGTCTAGGTAAGACGGCCACACTGCCGTTGCACAGAGACTACCTTGTTAGCAGCACCAAATAAAATGTATAAAAGCCCAATAGGCAGAATTAATTAATAGTAAAACTTCATTTCACTACTTTTAGCTTTTGTTAGCTTGAGGAGAGCTAATCGGTCCCCTATGCCATGCAAGTGGAGCGATGTATAGCCTTCCTGCATTTTTAAGAATGCCAGGTCTGCTGTGCCCTAAATTTGTTCATCACTTTTTGACAGTTGTCCAACTAACTATTTCTTTTGTGTTGCTCTTTATTATTCATCCACCCATTCATCTTTTCCAGTCCTACCCACCCCATTTTCACCCCTGCAAGCATCTTACAAAGTTTTTTTTTCCACTGTTAATTACAGTTATTTTTAAAAATCATACCTTTCGGATAGATTTCAGAGGGTTGTCATTGCTGCATAGGCATCGGCTTGGAGACCTGTTAATGCTGGGGTTCCTCAGTGGTCAATCTTAGTTTCCCCATTGTTTTTAATTTACATTAATGATATTACCAAAAACCTAGGGCTGCATGGTATTACGGTATACCGGTATACCGTGAGTAACAGTATACAATTTTTGGGCCCGGTATTATGATTTGAAATTCGCGTGTTCTTGAAATAAAAATATATATAATGCGCGAAAATAGGGAAAACACATATTAAATGCAAGGGATATCATCAATAAAAATAAATATTTTTGGAGTAAGTGCAGGCCGCGAGGTCCTCAGTTTCGAATCCCACCTGCGGCAACCGCGTTGTGTCCTTGGGCAAGACACTTCACCCCCATTGCCCACGTGGGGGCACGGTGATGCTGTGTAATAAGGCGTACACGTCGATGGTATACCTGTCTTCAACCAATGCTAACCCTGCTTGTGTGGAGTTGGTATGTTGGGGAGCTGACAGTTGCTCGCCGTTGCTCGATGGTTCTCTCAGGGTACTCTGGCTTCCTCCACCCGTAAAACTGTCAAGGTCATGGTTAGCCATTGTGCAGAAATATGTGACCTTAAACACCAATAAATAAGTAAATAAATAATACCATAAAACAAAGAAAGTGTGCTTATATAGCACAAAAACAACTCTTCTGCACATCCACCTCTCTTTAGGTGATACACAAATATCCGCAGTTAACAATTACAAACACCTGGGAGTGATATTAAAGAGCACATGTCCAGCGAACAACCTCATCTGCTTCAAAGCCTGGCCTCGATTGGATTTGCTGCGAAAGCACAAATTTAATCTTGATCGTAAGGTCTTAGAAAAATATACATTGCTTTCATAACGCCGCTTCTCAAATACGCCAACACTGTTTGGCATAATAGACTGACAAAATTCAGATTGCGGCTTCAGGTATAATTATGGGGGCTACTGTTAGTGCAAGTAAGTCTTTGTTATACTCAGAAATGTGATTAAGTTAATACGGTATTTTAACAAGTATCACTGCCTGTTGCCTCACAAGAACAAACTTATTTCCACAATGAATCCATTACTTAATCTCTGTTCATGCATCTTACCAACTGGTGGAAACCAATCGATGGAATAACCTGCCTTTTCCTGTCCGTGAAAACTCACCACTGAGCAAGTTTAAAATATTTTTAAATGATGGAAACCTCGAATACCACTGTTTATTTTATGGTGGTGCTCAATCTCGTGCTGCTCAAATTTAGCATTGTAGGTTACGTTTGCACTGTAGTAGCCTCAACTCATACTTGTATGATAATCATTTAACATCTCATCCGTTCTGTCAGTGTAGTGTGTGCAGAACATCTGAACATTTTTTATTATACTGTCCTATCTTCAAATATTCAAAACAACCCAATCGGCCTCCTCTCATTTGTACAGATATATCCGCCTAACTTTTTGGCTTCGAATTTTCATGTAATGGTGAGAATCGCCAGATGTTTGAAGCGGTACATGATTTTATTTTCTTGAGTAAGGATAGAGTAACCAAATTAAGATTATTAAATGTATTCCATGAACAATATTAGTTTTTTCCGTCACAACCACCAGTGCCTGTCACACATGTTCTGATAGAAACTCCTTCCCCTTATTTTTTGTGAGAGCTTCTTCCACAAAACGTACTTTCAAGGTATGGAAACTCACGTTCAGACAACTGTACCCACCTTTTTTCTTATCTTTCTTTTTGTCTTCCCTTTGTTCCTCTTTCATCTTCTCTTCCGTCTTCTTTCCTATATATCTACTGACAAAGTTTAAACATTTGAAAATATCGTTGCTAGGGCTTTCACGATTTTTTAATTTGGGAATCGATTAATCGTCGCAAATAATCTATAATATTTGATTAATCATACCTAGATGACCCCTCTCCCTCTCTCTTTGAAGTCGTTAAAAATGAAGTTCAAGCCAGTTGACCGACTTCAAGTAAACAACGAAAGTGATCCTCTTTTCGTTTGCAAAAAATGTGATTGCCTACTGGACTCCTGGCATCGTTTCTGGCACAGTTCACATTGCACATTTTATGTATTAACCCAGGTGATTAATCTATTAACTGGTGGAGTGCTAAATTATTGTTGGTCCTTAAAATTTCTTTGTGCATCTTTGCCTCGTTGCAATTTATGGGAGAGTGCCAAAAGGCACTCTCCCATAAATTGTTACAAGGCAGATCCTAACAGATAAAATAATATCACTTGAAAGATAATATGAAGCACTTCCACAGAATATGAAGCCTTTAAATTGTGGTACCGACACTTCAGAATAAAGCCCAAATTTGGGCTTTCAGCACTCTACCAGTTAAGTGTTGTCATTGGTGACATGTAAAACATAGCTTAAAACAATCTCAAAAGGCTAACAAGTAACAATGTTCTGGGTAAAGGAAATAAAAATGCATTTTAAAGATATTGAAAACACCATCTAGTACAACAAAAAAGCCAGAACTCTCAGCTGGTTTTCTCTGTGACAACCAATGCCTCACAGATAATATATACTGGGAAATGTTGTTGGTCAAGAAGAAAAACTCAAAGCTTTAAGTTCCATAACTCCAAAGGTGGCTTTGTATTGTGCTTCAGTAACTCAATTCGACGTGGTTGTCTTGTTGCTGCTCTTGCTGTCATAATTGTTCAACAGACATATCTTGAACTGGGTTTGCAACACTGATTCTTTAGTTGGAACAGACAAGGCAAATTCTGAGGGGGCAAGAATTTTGGCTAGAAAAAGCTGTTCTCAGAAAACCGTACTTTCTGACACACTTGACTTCAGAGCGTGAGCACCGGATTAACAATCATGGAAAAACTGGAATTACCAGAGAGACTCATCAGAGCCATATCAGCTCTGGGCATCTCTTGCCCTGTCACCTGGACTGTCCAGGAGACAGGCAAGAGAGTCCACCTGAACCTGAAGTTTGAGGTAGAGACATCCAAGACACCAACCTCTTCGGGGAGTGGTAACACCTTTGGCAAGTGGATCCCCTCTGCCACTGGTCCTCACCCGAAGGGGCACGGAGGCCCTGAAAAGAGAGAAGAGAAGAAAAAGAAGAAGAGTCCATCTACCAAGCGCAGGGACGCCCGGCGCTTGGAGGCCTTCCGAAATAGGAAGAAAGAGTTGGGTGAGGGGGTGGAGGCTCTGGAGACAGCCGTCAGTTCCCCTCGTAGTCCCACTGGTACACCCAATCAACTGCCAGCTCCTGAGCCGGTACAGTTGGATGAGGAACGTCCAGTGGAGACTGAGGAGGAACTGGAAGTTGCTTTTTCACCGCCTCACTCCCCTCTTCCTTCACTACCGGAAAGCCCGGGAGCGGAAGTAGCAGAAGAACAGCCACCACAATCTGTTGACACCATCGTTCAAAACGCACTTAGAGTAATGGAGATGGCAAAAGAACAATCCGCCTGAACTAAAGAATATTTAAAGGAATCCAAAGAATTATCCAGAATTGCATTAGAAGAACTCCATGCACGTGCATCAGCACCACCACCAGCCTCATCACCATCACCATGCCAACCTCCACCAAAAAAAAAAGAGCCGCAAAAAGCCCAGAAGGGGATAAACCTTTTTCCTCCTTCCTTTTCCTCCTCTACCATGCCTTGATATCATTCAAAACAAACAGCCAACGAGGGTCGAAAGGGGCTTGTTCCCCATACCGTCCCTGCGTGCCTTTGGCGTGCGAAAACATTTTGTTCGGGACCATACTTTCGATTTCTGTATTCTTTCTCATATACCAGGGCCTTCGTTCGATTACATTTTGTAGGCATGTTCTGACATCATACAAATGGGGCAGATGCACTACAAGATTGACAGATATATACGGTCGACATTTGCGATGCAGATCAAATCCAGTCGAACATGGAAACAAGTGTCACTCTGGGGGTGGGGGGTGGTTTTGAGTTATGTCTCTGTTTAAATGATTGAGTTAAGATATTTTAGATATACAAATGAAAGAACCTTATCGGTATTTAAAAGGTGGGTGTTCTAACTTTCGAAGGAAGAACATCACAGACACACTTCCGCAACTCGCAACCACTTTTGATTATTACTATAATGGTTCAAAAGTTCAGAATATCAAAGCTTTGAAAGTACAGTAGAACCTGTCTTGAAAGACCACCCTTTGGGCCAAACAAAAGTGGTCTCAAGACATGTGGTCTCTCATAACAGGTTTCAGGTTTTCTCAAGTCCGTGAATAACCAACCACAAAATTCAGAAATGGAGAAAAATGGATATTTGTAATTACTTTGTAGTTCTTTTTTATGAAGTTTTTGTAACAAATTGAAATGGACTGTTATAAAAATTATAAAAATAAATTAGTGTTGAAAATCTTCATTGAAGATTTTCAACACTAATTTATTTTTTATTTTTGTAATTTTTATAACAGTCCATTTCAATTTGTTACAAAAAGATTTTCAACACAAATTTATTTTTATTCCTATCTCACATTTCATGTATGTATGAAATTGTTTATTCAGCAATAATCCTAATCTTTATAAAAACATCTCAATCTTTAATGAGTTAGCAATTGAAACCCAATTAAGGGCTTTTAATACTTTTAATTATGTCAGTATAACCACAATGATTTTCCAATTCCAGAACAGGTAAAAAGTTTTTGTCATGGTTTCAGTCTTCAAAGGGGCGGTCTCTCAAGCCATGTCCATTATGGCATAAAAATACAAGTTGGTACCAGGTCACAGTGGTCTCTCAAGACAGGTGGTCTCCCATAGCAGGTCCATTATAGAGTAAAACCAATCGGTGCCCGGTAGATGTGATCTCTCAAGACAGGTGGTCTCTCAAGACAGTGGTCTCTCAAGACAGGTTTTACTGTACCTAAAAGACAAATGCTTCTAACGGCTTCTTGAGGTTTAACATCAACGTTCTTAACCATTTACCTTTAGAAACAATAGTTTTTTCATCAAATTTTCTTTTAATTATTAAACGTCTGAAATGGGGTAAAATTTACCGATTGTTGGACAGTGAAAAATACTAATCGATTTTGCCGTGACCGATCGACAATCAATTAACCAATTATTCGTGACCGCCCTAATCATTGCCTAAGGACTGGGGCTCCTTTCGCCAATTTTATAATATTTTCCACCAGTCATCACCCTTGCGTTGTGTTGGGTTGATCGTTAGTAAACATAACCTTCTGTACACTAATGTCAGAATACTGAAATTTTAAGTTGCAAATTTTTCCCACAATGCAACTAGAATGTCAAACAAAATTTAATTGGTTAAATTCCTAGCTGCATGAGAATTATTTTCAGGCGGATATATTGGCATCAGCCTGCTATGGGTTCAGCTAAAGTTGGCAGTTAACTAACAAATTCTTTTTCACTCATCTATAATTACCTTGAATTTACCTTATCTCCAAGAGTGATGACAGCATTATTTAACTCTAAGGAAATCTGAGCTTATTCCAGAGAGAAAACCACTTGATAGGGCATTTCTGGCAGTGTAAATCTTTCTGAACATTAGCATTTCTACTGAATATTTAATGAACTAAAGAAGAGAAATTGCAACACTTTCAGGGTTTTCTAATTTAAGGGTCCTTCTTCCTTCTGGTTTCCTGTGGTTGGCCAAATGGTGATGTTATCTGTCTCACTGTGGGATTGAGTGAGTAACATAATAACTCTCACACCTTAAATTTAAAGTGAAAAATTGTTTTTCAGTGCATTTACCCCCAAAGAACTGGTGTTAAATTTATTATTTTGGTTCAGATTTGTCCTGGAAGGTGCTTGATTTTCAAAATGAAATTCCAGGACCTTGAAGAAGGAACGATTTTGGAAAAGGGCCTGAAAAGTGTTTGCAGAATATTTCGACAAATGAGTTTTGGCAGGGCTTTAGATTGGTGTAAGTTGGGGACACTGGATTCAAGTCAAAAATGTCTCCGACCACTGTGACCTGGTACCAACTTGTATTTTTATGCCATAATAGACCTGTCTTGAGAGACCGCCCCTTTGAAGACTGAAACCATGACAAAAACTTTCTACCTGTTCTGGAATTGGAAAATCCATTGTGGTTATACTAACATAATTAAAAGCTCTTAATTGGGTTTCAATTGCTAACTCGTTAAAGATTTTTTTTTTTTTTTTTTTTCCAGATAAAATAAAATACATATACAAATAGGTAAAAACATATAGACACACAACACAAGCAGTATACAGCAAGTATATAATTTACACGATTACATAAGTCTTCCTGTGTGAAGCTGTTTTCCATCACATTTCTGCTCTCTAACCAAGGTTATCATTTTTAGGTGTTTCGAAACAGAAATAGACAACCTAATAATAATTACTGGTGGTGACCCAATGAAAAAATGTTGCCGCAGGAGAAGCCTTACTGTATGGGGACTACAAAGAAAAAATAAAAAAAGAAAAGAGAAAGTTGAGGTCTATGGTCCAGTAACTGACACATTATCTGAAGAAGGAGGATAAAACAGTCCATTGAAAAGTTCCCATCTTGTTTGTATTAGTCGGGATTTTTTGGGCGAATACATGTGAAGGGAGTATAATTCCAATTCACAATATCGACGCAGAATTTCAGTTAGACCTTGAAAGCTGGGCTGACACCTTCTCACCTTGCAGGAATAAATGAACTTTTTGTACAGAAGAACTAGAAGAGAAAGATTATTTTCTTGAGACCATAAAGTGTTATCTTTAGTATTATTATCATCATTATTGTTATTATTATTATTATAGCCGATAAGGATAAAGTGTGGTGTCAGTGGCAATAGAACACCAAATTGTTCGTTCAATTTTTCAGCGAGCTGTAATAGGATTGACTTTGCCATGGGACATTCAAAGAACAAATGTGACACAGTTTCTTTGGTGTTGAAGCAGAATGTACACAGTTCAGTTTCCGACAATTTGCATTTAAAAAGACGGGAATTGGTATATAGAGCGCCATTTAGAATTTTGTAGTGTAGGGTTTGGAGATAAGTATCGTCTGTGATTATGAAAGGGTGTTCGTATATCAATCTCCAATCCTCCTGTGTGACATCAGTATGCAAACGCTCCTTCCATTTTTCTTGAGAATGAACAGGATCGGAAATCGCCTTTTGCAGAAATAACAGATAAAATGTTTTATTGACCGTTTTCGTTTCTTTCAGTTTCTCAATTTGTGGATTCAGAACACAGTTGCATTTTTTTCCCTTTCAATTTTTTTCTGCCACAGCCTTGGAATCACCTTGTTTATCCCCTGGAAGACAGTGAATGGTGTTTTAATATCATATTTTGTGGAAGATTCCGCAAAAGTTAAGAAGCCTCCTCTCTCACTCAAGAGGTCGTTTAAAAAGAATACACCTTTATCGCACCAAGTCTGATTGAAAGTATATTCTATTTTCGATTCTGACACTTCTGTTATAGAAAATTGGTCGAGAAAGAATTTCTACGGAGTCTGTAGGTGGTTCGTTATCCAATAGCGACCAGGATGTGAGGACGTCTTTCCAAAAACTGTTTGCGTTCTCCCTGATTTTTATTAACCCCTCTTTGTGTAAATGCCAAATTTTGTCGTTGCCATATTGTTCGAAGTCCTCTAAAATAAGGGTTTTCCAGGGTGATATTATGCTGGGATCAATCAGTTTCTTAATCCAAAACATTTTTAGAGAATGGCTGTATGACCCAATATCAATTAAAGATTTGAGATGTTTTTATAAGACCCCTGTGGAAAGATTAGGATTATTGCTGAATAAACAATTTCATGCATGCATGAAATGTGAGATAGGAATAAAAATAAATTTGTGTTGAAAATCTTTTTGTAACAAATTGAAATGGACTGTTATAAAAATAAATGAGTGTTGAAAATCTTCAATGAAGATTTTCAACACTAATTTATTTTTATAATTTTTATAACAGTCCATTTCAATTTGTTACAAAAACTTCATAAAAAAGAACAGCTACAAAGTAATTACAAATATCCATTCTTCATTTCTGAATTTTGTGGTTGGTTATTCAGTGACTTGAGAAAACCTGAAACCTGTTATGAGAGACCACCTGTCTTGAGAGACCACTTTTGTTTGGCCCAAAGGGCGGTCTCTCAAGATAGGTTCTGCTGTAATACAAGGCTTTCTAAGACCTATTTTGCATGGTACAAAAATATTTCTTAACAAATATCTCCATTTTAGAATGTTACAACAAGCTATTGGCAGGCCTAAAGATAAGCAGTCTGACATTTGTGGAATGAGGTCTCCAGAGGGCGAATTTGATAATGCTATCCCATACAGTGGGCCGATTTACCCTCTGGGTACCTCTTTCTGTTCAGTTGTGAGACCCTGATTCAGATTGAAGTTCACAGAGGTAAATTTAGTGATGCTACCCTGCTGTGCAGGGTAGCATCACTAAATTCACCCTCTGGGGACCTCATTTTGCTGATGACAGTCTGCTTATTTTCTGGCTTGGCTGTTGGTAGCCATATCCTAATTTGGGGACACCCTTTACCGGCTTGAATTTGGGGTTATATAAAGGCCTGGTTAGGGTTTCCAGATGATAGCCTGAATTTTCATTGAGATATTTTTTTTATTAAACTTTCACTTGTTTTCTAGAATGACCAAATAAGAGGTCAGGTTTGCATTTTGCCATATTCACTTTCTCTGTTCAAAAGTTATTCTCCTTGACTCCTTCATACTGTGATGTGTATATGAAGACCAGAGATGATTAAAATAGCTCCAAGTGGAGGTCCTGGAAAGAACTTAAAAAAGTCCGAAAAAAGGCCTATGCAATTGTATGTCGATGAACCCTAATTATTTCATTCAGGTTTACTTGAAAAAATCATGGAATTTTTAAAAAATCTTTGATGACTGCAGGACTACATTTGGGAAACGATCTTTTAGTTCCACTGGCATTCGTGAAAATTGTAATTTCATGTAAACAAATCATTTTCCGAGTAAAGTTCTTGCATTGTATAGATTGCCAGCTCTCAGATGTACCCTGTGGCATTTCCTCTGTATACATTGCTACCAAATATAATTATACCCCCCGGAAACAAAGTTTGGGGGGGGGGGGGGAGGGATATATAGGAATCACCCTGTCCATCCATCCGTCTGTCTGTCCGGGCCAACATTGGGGGTTTAAGGGATATTATTATGAGGGGCTACCTCCAAATTGAGGTAGTGTTAGGCTTAGATGTGGGGTGGGGTTAGGGGTAGCCTCAGAGTAGGACTTAAGGTTGGGGAGGGTTAGGTCCTGGGGGGGTTGGGGTCTGGGGTGGGGTTTTAGTTTTAGTAGCCCTAAACCGAAAAATAGCTCCTAATCCTATTGGTTTGGCTAGGGTGGGGTTGGGTCAGGGGTTAGGGGTAGCCCCAGAGTGGGGCTTAAGGTTGGGGGGGGTTAGGTCCCGGGGGTTAGGGTCTGGGGTGGGCTTTTAGGGTCAGGGTGTGGTTTTTGGGTGGAGGGGTGGGGTTAGGGTTAAATATAAGTTTTAGGGTGGAGGGGGTGGGGTTCTGGGTAAAATAAGGTTTTGGACATACAAAATGTTTCTTTGGTAGCCCATAAACCCGAAATGTTGGAGTGTCCGTCCGTCTGTCCATCCTTACAAGCGCAACTCCTCCTAAACCGTTTGAAGAATTTTCAAGAAACTTTACACAAAGGAAGAACTCCATATGAAGATGTGCATGAAGCAATATAATTCCGTTCTGACATTTCCAAGGGGAGATAATCTAACTTATACATTTCAGGTGCGGGGGGTATCACTTTGTGAGCTTGCTCACAGTACCTCTAGTTCATTATGATGTTGCATAAAGAAACACACTTGTCAGAGATTCCACAGGCAGCACATGCCCCCCCCCCCCCCACCCACCCACATACTTTCTTATACCCCTCTTCCCACAAACTACGAAAAAAAATCTCTCTTCACATTATTTGAGGTTGCCAACAGCCACTCCCAGAAAAATTTCAAGAAACTTATTTTTATATCTAGAAAGTTTATATGGAGTTTATTTATTTATTTTTTTTTTTTATTGGGGTTTAACCCTTTACCCAACGAATCGCCCGCATCCGCCCACGTAATATGCAAATTCAGCAGTTGAAAAAATATTATTTTTCAAAAAATTTCAACAAAACCATATCATGTGACCCCTCGTTGGAACGAGCTCGTTCCAACGAGGGGTCACATGATATGGTTTTGTTGAAATTTTTTGAAAAAATGATATTTAAAATAATAAATTTTGATATCGTCTGCGTTGGGTAAAGGGTTAATGACACTTTTGACAGGGTTACCTTATGTCGGACAGTTTTTCGGTTGGAAGAAGCTGGAGTACATGGAGAGAACCACTGAACAGTGGCTAGCAACTGTCAGACTCCCCAACGTACTTACTCCACATAAGCAGGGTTAGCAATGGTTGATGACAAGTGCACCATTGATGTGCAGTACTTTTATGTGTATTGTATTATTAACTAAACAAATAAGGAATACAGTAGAACCTGTCTTGAGAGACCGCCCTTTGGGCCACACAAAAGTGGTCTCTCAAGACAGGTGGTCTCTCATAACAGGTTTCAGGTTTTCTCAAGTCAGTGAATAACCAACCACAAAATTCAGAAATGGATAAGAATAGATTTTTAGTCGAGTTGTGACGAAGTCAAACTCGACTTATAGTTTGGTGAATGGCGGGCGGGCGTAAACAATTGGTTTCCGGATGATAACTTGATAGTGGTTGAACTCACATTCATTAAACTTCATACATAGGTTGGTCTTGGTGGGAGGAAGAACCCTATTGATTTTGGACATGCTACATCGAAGGTCAAGGTCACAGTGACCTTGAACGTAGTAAATCTTAAACAATTGGTTTCCGGATGATAACTTGATAATGGTTCAACTCACATTCATGAAACTTCATAGGTAGATTGGCCTTGGTGAGGGGAAGAACCCTATTGATTTTGGACTCGCTACGTCAAAGGTCAAGGTCAGCGTGACTGTGAACATAGTAAATCGCAACAATTCCTTTCCGGATGATAACTTGATAGTAGTTCAACCTACATTCATGAAACTTCATAGGTGGGTTGGCCTTGGTGCGAGGAAGAACTCTATTGATCTTGGACTCACCAGATCAAAGGTCAAGGTCACAGTGACCTTTAACATAGTATATCGCAACAATTGGTTTCCGGATGATAACTTGATAGTGGTTCAACCTAGAGTCATGAAACTTCATAGGTGTGTTGGCCTTGGTGCAAGGAAGAACCCTGTTGATCTTGGACTCACCAGGTCAAAGGTCAAGGTCACAGTGACCTTGAACATAGTATATCGCAACAATTGGTTTCCGGATGATAACTTGATAGTGGTTCAACCTAGAGTCATGAAACTTTACAGGCGTGTTGGCCTTGGTGCGAGGAAGAACCCTATTGATGTTGGACTCACCAGGTCAAAGGTCAAGGTCACAGTGACCTTGAACATAGTATATCGCAACAATTGGTTTCCGGATGAGAACTTGATAGTGGTTCAACCTAGAGTCATGAAACTTCATAGGTGTGTTGGCCTTGGTGCGAGGAACTGTTGTCACAACTCGACATTGGATCGGTGATCCTGAGCGGCATTTTTGTAATTACTTTGTAGTTGTTCTTTTTTACGAAGTTTTTGTAACAAATTGAAATGGACTGTTATAAAAATTATAAAAATAAATTAGTGTTGAAAATCTTCATTGAAGATTTTCAACACTAATTTATTTTTATAATTTTTATAACAGTCTATTTCAATTTGTTACAAAAAGATTTTCAACACAAATTTATTTTTATTCCTATCTGTCACATTTCAGGTATGTATGAAATTGTTTATTCAGCCATAATCCTAATCTTTTCACAGGGGTCTTATAAAACATCTCAATCTTTAATGAGTTAGCAATTGAAACCCAATTAAGAGCTTTTAATACTTTGAATTATGTTAGTATAACCACAATGGATTTTCCAATTCCAGAACAGGTAAAACATTTTTGTCATGGTTTCAGTCTTCAAAGGGCCGGTCTCTCAAGACAGGCCCATTATGGCACAAAAATAGAAGTTGGTACCAGGTCACAGTGGTCTCTCAAGACAGGTGGTCTCCCATAGCAGGTCCATCATAGAGTAAAACCAATCGGTGCCTGGCAGATGTGGTCTCTCAAGACAGGTGGTCTCTCAAGACAGGTTTTACTGTAGCAACCTTAAATCTGTGTTTTTACACTTTTTCTTTCAACCGAGTTCAAATATGGGCACCTAGAACTGGCACAATTAACCCTATATTTACCTCCCTGAAGTGGGCGAGAAGATCAAGGGTTAATCCTTTTCCTAACATTACGAGAAAATGATGCAGTTGTTTTGGGAAGTAACAAAAAAATCCATTTTTGTTTTTAACCACACCATTACCTTTGTGTCTGGAGGTTTGGTAGCAGTTTCTGGTCAAGTCTTTGCTGCCTATATATGCAGCCAGGATTTGACTGGAGGCCAGTGCCAGGATAGTCTTATAATTCCCTGCAAGACTTTTTTTATGACTGTAGGCACCTGATCTGCCCTGTGGAAATGAAGCAGTGCTTGTTTAATATGGTAAACTCGCTCTGCTTTACTGCTAAAATAGGACCCAATAACCAGTGCCTGGAGTGGAAGTCTTCTAAAATAGGTAACATGGGTATAATCGATTGGCTGTAAATTGAGTATATTCATTTAGTCATTGTGCAAAAGTATCTGACCTTAAGCACCAATAAATAAATAAATATATAAATGCACCTGTTCTATGGTCAAAAATTTTGTCAGAATTCAAAAATGGGCCTTTAAGGGTTAACTGGTTGGGTGCTAGAAGCCACTATCAGGGCTCGACTGAAAAGTGCTGAAAGCCACTATAGTGGCTTTACAATGTTTGCACTAATTTGTTGATGGTTCAGCAGTAGAAGAAAACTGGCACTCTCCAATAAATTGCAACAAAACAATTATTTATGAGCAGTATCTTGCTAAACTAAGGCTCTTTTTTCTGGCAGTGTGATATCTTTGGAAAAAAATGCTTGCGTCAGAAATGACCATTGAAAAGAAATTTATCTCTCTGCCAGTTAATGCAGGCCTATGCAAATAACAAATTCTCCCTGTGAGAACTCAAGGAAGTGATGCAGTTCTTGTTTACTGTGATAAACAAGCTTTGTTTTACTAGTAAATTTTACTGGGATGGAAGTCCTCTAAAATGAGCAACATGTGTAAATGATTGGCAAGACTATACTTTATATCCTTGTTGTGGTCATGAGTAGCCATTGTGTACAAATATGCGACCATAAATGCAACAAAATTAGTGACGCATGGGAAAGGCACACGATCACTCTCGCACACCGTCGTTCATGCACGAATAATCGCTCGCCTCTATTCTTGGGTTGTTTTCATCCTTTTGTGTTGCGTCAACAGAAATATTCAATTGAATTTTGATGTTGGGAAATTTTTAAGAATCATTTACAATTTGAAGCATTTAAAGTATAATTCCAAACAATTTCCTTTCCGTCATTAAGAACATGACACACAGCAGTTTGCTTATACATCCACACACACCATACGCTAACAGTAAGAGGGTTGCACATTGACAACTCACCCAGAGCTTATTCCCACCACAAAACGAACACGCATGCATGTTCAGACAAAAAAAACAGTGACCATCCTGAGATCTGAGAAATGTTTTAATACTTCCATATTTTCTATTTTTAGCTCAACTTTGGCGAAGCCAAAGTTGAGCTTTTGTCATGGCCCGTCGTCCGTCTGTCCGTACGTCTGTACGTCAACAATTGGATACGGCTCGGGCTAGAGGCCGTATTTATGAACCGATCTTTACGAAACTTCTTGGGTACCTTTGTTATGACTGTGGGACGAGAACGAGTGTTTTGAGGTGCGGTCCGAAATTCAAGATGGCTGCCGGCCACCATTTTGTACCGACGATGCAGAAATCTGTTTTTTGTACAGAACTTCCATATGAAAGTTCTGATTTGAATAATTTTTTGTATGAATGTTTAGTACCATGGGTTACATCACATATAATACAGGTTTTTTTCTCGTGCGTAAATTGTGCAAATTAGACTAATTTTGATGTTTTTTGGTGTTACTTTCAGCGCTGTAAGTGCCAATGCCAATACGGCTCGGGCTAGAGACCGTATTTATAAACCGATCTTTACGAAACTTCTTGGGTACCTTTGGTATCACCGTGTGTTTTTGGGTCTGGTCCGAAATTCAAGATGGCCGATGGCAGCCATTTTGTACAAAATTAGGTGCAATCAGATTTTTGCACAGAACATCCATATGAAAGCGCTGATTTGAATAATTTTTTGTGTGAATGTTTAGTACCATGGGATACATCACATATAATACAGGTTTTTATCTCGTGCAGAAATTATGCAAATTAGATGAACTTTGATTTTTTCAGTGCGACTTACACACAGTAAGTACACATGTCAATACGGCTCAGACTAGAGTCTGTATTTATGAACTGATCTTCACGAAATGTCTTGGGTACCTTTGTTATCACCTTGGGACGAGAACGAGTGTTTCTGGGTGCTGTCTAAAATTCAAGATGGCTGCCAGTGGCCATTTTGTACTGAAATTGGCTCTAATCAGTTTTTTGTACACAACTTCTATACAGCTCAGACAAGAGGCCATATTTATGAACCAATCTTTACGAAACTTCTTGGGTACCTTTGTTATCACCGTGGGATGAGAACGAGGGTTTTTCGGTGTGGTCCGAAATTCAAGATGGCCACCAGCAGCCCTTTTGTACCAAAATTAGTGCAATCAGTCTTTTGTACAGAACTTCTGTATGAAAGTTCTGATTTGAATAAATTTTTGTATGAATGTTTAGTAACATGGAATACATCACATATTGTAAGGGGTTTTTTTTCGTGCACAAATTATGCAAATTAGATGAACTTTGATTTATTCAGTGCTACTTACACAATGTAAGCACACATGTCAATACAGCTTAGGGTAGAGGCTGTATTTATGAACCGATCTTCACAAAACTTCTTGGGTACCTTTGTTATCACCCTGGGACGAGAATGAGTGTTTCTGGGTACGGTCCAAAATTCAAGATGTCTGCCAGTGGCCATTTTGTACCGAAATTAGGTCCAATCAGTTTTTTGTCACAAGTTCTATACAGCTCGTATTTATGAATTGATCTTCACAAAACTTCTTGGGTACCTTTGTTTTCACCTTGGGACAGGAAGGAGTGTGTTTTGGGGTGCCTTTGTTATCACTGTGCTATAAGAACAAATATTTTGGGGTTCAGTCAGACCCACCCTGGGACTCAAAGATTTTTTTCTAGTTTAGCATCTCACTGTCACCCACCTTTACAATACTTTACCTATACATTTGTTACAGGCAACAGTCAGTATTTATGTACAGACCGTTACAATACCTCTTTATATGTACCTTTGTTATCAGGTCATTACCTAGATGTTTGTCATTGCTGTGTCACATACTATACATGTACATGTCTTTGTCTTGACAAGTTGAGCTACAGTGTCATTGACACTTTCATTTATCAAAGACATGTGGAATGTTGCCCGTTCCTTATTTTCTTTTATACACATGACACCTGTCGCTCCAATTCACCAGTGACACTAATTAATGTGCCTGATTTGGAATTTACGCATCCATTTTCCACGATTTTAATAATCTGCCATTTAAAATTCAGAACTAATTTTCGTGCGTTACATATATTTTCACTGTCAAAATTTCCAGCCGTGTTCAGTTGTATTGAAACATTCGTTTCGAAGGATGCTTGTCAATGGAAACTGCGAAATAAATTTTTGTACATGCCATAATATATAGTTCACTTCAGATTATCTAGATCTTACAAGTTAAATGTTCATTTCAGAAATTCTGGTAATAAATTTAATAAACAAACACTAGATTTCAAGCTTGCAATTTTATTCTAAACCGCAGGCAAACAAGAACATTAACTTAAGTATATTAAGAAAAAAATACACTTTGAATGTACAATTCAACAGTATTAAAAAAATGAAGTTAAACATTGAAATCAACACTCCCAATTAAAATCACTCCCCTCTCATTTTTTCACTCTCGCAAACTTTATTTGAGGTGAGCGATTTTCCACTCGCCTCCATTTTGCCCCCATTCATCACTGATAAATAAATTGGAAATTCAGACAACCTACAGAAGGAATCTCTCAGTATTTTCTTACAACTAACCCCGTTGTAGGTAGATAACTGTTTCCAATCAAGAGAAACGAAGAGTAATAAAGTAGAACCCTGTTAATTGAATAGCCACTTTGCCAGTGAGAATTATTCAATTAACCCTTTACCCAACATAATGGCAAAAACCGGCCAGTGCTATTCACAGAAATCACCATCGAATTTTCATTATTTTTTTTCACTTTTTGTGTAAAAAACCTAGCTTATGACCCCTCGTTGAGCTCGTTTCACAGGGTGTACTGTCATAGGCTTGTTTTGAAGTGAAATTCAAAAGAACAAAATTCCAAGATGCTTTTCTAAAATTTTTATGAAAACCCAGGTGCTAATTGTTTTGGTGATTAAGCAGTAATTTCATTGTTAGCTCGACTTGACAAAGTCAAGCTGAGCTATTGCCATCACTTCTCGTCCGTCGGCGTACGTACATACGTCCACAATTTCCTTTGGCACACCTCACAGGTCACATTTATGATCAGATCACTTTGAAACTTGGTATGCTTGTTTGGGGTGACCTCTAGATGGGAGCTATCAATTTTCTTCAACATTCGTCAAAAAATGTTGCCGCGGCCAACGTTCTTAGAACTTAGTTTAGTCAAACCATATTTCCCTTTGGCACACCCTACAGGGCACACTTATGATTGGATTGATTTGAAACCTGGTATGCTTGTTTAGGGTGACCTCTAGATGGGAGCTATCGATTTTCTTCAATTTCTGTCAAAAATGTTGCCACGGCCAACGTTCTTAGAACTTAGTTTAGTCAGACCTCAATATTTTCCTTTTGCACACCCTACAGGGCACATTTATGATCGGTTTGCTTTGAAATCTGGTATGCTTGTTTGGGGGTGACCTCTAGATGGGAGCTATCGATTTTCTTCAATTTTCATCAAAAAATGTTGCCGTGGCCAACATTCTTAGAACTTAGTTTAGTCAGAAGACCTCGATATTTCTCTTTGGCACACCCTACAGTGCACAGTTATGATCGGATTGCTTTGAAACCTGGCATGCTTGTTTGGGGTGACCTCTAGATGGGAGCTATCGATTTTCTTCAATTTCCGTAAGAAAATGTTGCCGCGGGCCAACGTTCTTAGAACTTAGTTTAGTCAAACCACAATATTTTCCTTTGGCACACCCTACAGGGCACATTTATGATTGGATTGCCTTGAAACCTGGTATGCTTGTTTAGGGTGAAATCTAGATGGGAGCAATCGATTTTCTTCAATTTCCATAAAAAAATGTTGCCAAGGCTAACTTCTTAGAACTTAGTTTAGTCAGACCTCAATATTTCCCTTTGGCACACCCTACAGAGCACATTTTTGATTGGATTGCTCTGAAACCTGGTATGCTTGTTTGGGGTGACCTCTAGATGGGAGCTATCGATTTTTTTCCATTTCCGTCAAAAAATGTTGCCGCTGCCAACGTTCTTAGAACTTAGTTCAGTCAGAAGATCTCGATATTTCTCTTTGGCACACCCTACAGGGCACATTTATGATCAGATTGCTTTGAAACCTGGCATGCTTGTTTGGGGTGAGCTCTAGATGGGAGCTATCGATTTTCTTCCATTTCCGTCCAAAATGTTGTCAAGGCCAACGTTCTTAGAACTTAGTTTAGTCAGACCGATTGCTTTTGGAACCTGGTATGCTTGTTTAGGGAAACCTCTAGATGGGAGCTATCAATTTTCTTCCATTTCCATCGAAAAATGTTGCCGCTGCCAATGTTCTTAGAACTTGTTTAGTCAGACCTCAATATTTCCCTTTGGCACCCGACAGGGCACACGTATGATTGGATTGCTTTGAAACCTGGCATGCTTGTTTGGGGTGACCTCTAGATGGGAGCTATCGATTTTCGTCAATTTCCGTAAGAAAATGTTGCCGCAGCCAACGTTCTTAGAACTTAGTTTAGTCAGACCTCAATATTTCTCTTTGGCACACCCTGCAGGGCACATTAGTGATTGGATTGCTTTGGAACCTGGTATGCTTGTTTAACTTGGTGTGCTCATCAGACAAGACCTTTAGATAAGAACTATTGATTAGCATTCATTTCTGTAAAAAACTTGCCATTTACAGTAACCTCTGAACATACTGCATTTGTGTATCAACATTCTTCCTTTAGCCAAGTCTTACAGTTTACATTTAAAAATTGATGGATTACTCTGTTCTTCAATTTTGCCATTTCATTTATAACTTACCAAGTTCAAGTTTGTCAAGTTGAGCTACAGTGTCATTGACACTTTCATTTGTATTGTTGTCAAGAATATTAGAATGTATACCTAAGCTGGTAATCAGCAATTGTCCTGCTTGATAACAAGTCCTGTTCTCCAAAAGGGTTTAATTGTTGTTTAGGATTTATGTTAATAAGTAACCGTTGTTACGAGAAACTGTTTTACTATAAAATGTATGTATTTCCTGAATTCAAAAGTCTGGCTATACTGGCTGAGAAAGAAGTTCGGTTGTTTATTCCACCGCTAAATGTGAATAAATTTATAAAGTTAACAAGTGCTTTGAATGAGCTAATTTTCCCCACAGTATACGCTTTACGACAGAAAAACTGGCATTGGACATTCAGACAATATAACGAACAGTTAGTCAGAAGTGAGGATCAGTAATAATTTTTAATCCCACCACAGCTCTACATAGCTGTTGGATTAATTCTTACTAAACCTTCCTGCAAAATGTAGAGTGTTTTCACTCATTTAGCCATAGTAAATATTGAATAAGACTATTATTCTCCCTGGTGGGTGAGGATGTGTGATGGGGAAACCTCACCTGAGGGCAAGATATTTGGGCCAGACACGAGGCTTGCCGAGTGTCTGAACCAAATATCTTGTCCCGTGGGTGAGATTTCCCCATCTCACACCCTCACCCACCAGGGATAATTTTTCTCCCCCCACCAAAACAGTCTGATGTCATCAAAAGTAATTCAAGGACACGTGCAGCTATATCGTCTGATTGAAAGGGTTTACAGGAGTAATCCAGAACTCCCACTGGGCTTTGAATTTAAGAAATGGCCTTGAACTTGACTATGGGCCATTCAAGCCCTTGGGAACCTGGAAAATGGGCTAGGAGGCCTTGAATATTTAGAAAATAAAATTGTTGACGAAGTACGTAAACTATATAGTTATATATGTAAGAGTTTGTGGAGGCATAGTACTAACTAGGACCCTCTGCTCATTACCCCCTCCTCCCACTTCCCTAAAAGGGAAGAGGGAGGAGGGGGTAATGACCAGAAGGCCCTAGTTAGGACTAATAAAAGTGGGGCCTTGAAAATCCATGAATTTGACTTGTAGGGCCTTAAAAATGCGGAAAAATGTCAAACAGCCTTCAATAGACTTTAATTTTATCCGTTGGAACCCAGTATTATCTATTTATTGGTGTTTAAGGTCACATATTTCTGCACAATGGCTAACCATGACCGTGACAGTTTTACGGGTGGAGGAAGCCGGAGTACCCGAAGAGAACCACTGAGCAACGGCGAGCAACTGTCAGCTCCCCAACATACCAACTCCACACAAGCAGGGTTAGCATTGGTTGAAGACAGGTGCACCATCGACGTTCAGTACGCCTTAGTTTCACAACATCACTGTGCCCCCATGTGGGCAATGGGGGTGAAGTGTCTTGCCCAAGGACACAACGCAGTTGCCGCAGGCGGGATTCGAACTGAGGACCTCTCGGCTTGCAGTCTGCCCCTCTACCAACTGAGCCACCATGCCCCCTTGGAACCCAGTAATCAATTAACAGGGAGTTGGTCACTTTCTAGAGATTAACTGAGCACTTAATTCAATATCTTTTTCCCTGTAGGAACCCCTAGAAGTGAAGCAGTGCTTGTTTACTGTGGTAGATAAAATAGAACCCAGTAACCAATGCCTGGGGTGGAAGACCTTTAAAATGGGCAACTTGGGTGTAAACGATTGACTGGACTTGACTTTATATCCATGTTGTAGTCACAATTAGCCATTGTGCAGAAACGTCACATGAAACACCAATAAATAAATAAATAAATGTTTTATTTTTTTTCTCATAACATGTTCTCCCCATGAGAACCCTGTGAAGAGAAGCAGTGCATGTTTATTGTGGTAAACAAGCTCTGTTTTACTGGTAAAATTATTTATTTATTTATTTATTTATTTATTTATTTATTGGTGTTTAAGGTCACATAAATAAATAAAGTTGATAGCTTTTAACAGAATAAATGTGTTAATTGAATATAACTTCCAGATACAAAACCGTTTACCATACCATTCATTATAAATTTGACCTGGTTATTGCATATAGGTTATATAGTAAACTCCTGCTAATTGAATAAAAAATCTTGTTATCTGTCAAGAAATTACCCTAACAATCACCAAATTTCCCTTGTTTATTTACCTATTTGGGCTTGCTACATCCGATACAGTCATTTCATGTGTTATATTTTGTTTGGCAGAGCTCTAGATTTGCGGCTCAGAGCTTATGTTCAACCTTGATACTCTGCATCCTGGTTGAACATAAACTCTTGAGCTACAAACCTTGGACCATGTTCATCACAATAACCTATAATGTTTACCATCGATTTTGAAGAATAAAGGGTTACAATATCTTTATACACGCTATCAAACTAACTGACTGGTAATATCTCTATGGAACCAATTGTGTGGGATTTACTTCTAGAGTCCATGGAAGAGTCCACACACTTGTCACAAGTGACATCTGTTTTAGGTGAAGGTTCAAATCTCTTACACAGCTTGTCATGTGTAACACAAGAGGGTCTATTGAAGACACAATCACTTGTAGTGGTACTTCAATAGAACTCTCAACTCGTATTTTGTGTGTTGTAACAATGCTCGCAGCAGGCTTTATTAGACCTCCTTCCTACTTTAAAGAATGCCATATGTGAATTAGATTTTTGCAGCCCTGCTGAGAATGAAGTGGTCAGTTTATAATGGTATTCACCCACCAAGTTAATCAAGGGTGGCATACTTCATTTCTGTCCATAATTACTATTGACCAGTATAGAACTTTATAAGTGCTTGTGTATTTTTTTTTATGTGACAAAAATATTTTATGGGGATATATTGAGTTTGTCCATCAGTTAGTTCACATGCTTGTCTACCTTTGTTTCTCCCAATCAACTTGGTTGTTTTCTACAGATTTGCACTTCATTAACCCTTTACCCAACGCAGACGATTTCAAAATTTATTATTTTAAATATCATTTTTTAAATTATTTCAAAAAATTTCAACAAAACCGTGTCATGTGACCCCTCTTTGGAACGAGCTCGTTCCAAAGAGGGGTCACATGCTATGGTTTTGTTGAAAGTTTTTGAAAAATAATATTTTTTCAGCTGCTGAATTTGCATATTATGCGGGCAGATGCGGGCGATTTGTTGGGTAAAGGGTTAACTTGAAGTCTCATACTTGCCGATCTTTTCCAAAGAAAAGAATTTTCAGAAAAGATATCTCAAACTAAAAGCTGGGCTGAGTGCAACCCGTGCTTGCCCAGAACTAGTTGCTCTTTGTAAAAAATAATAGTTCATTTCATTAATTAACCTTTAAAGATCTATTTCAGACTTTCTTGATCTCAGAGCATGTGTCTTCAACCCTTTACCTAACGAATCGCCCGCATCCGCCCGCGTAATATGCAAATTCAGCAGTTGAAAAAATATTATTTTTCAAAAAATTTCAATAAAACCATATCATGTGACCACTCATTGGAACGAGCTCATCGAGCTCGTTCCAATGAGGGGTCACATGATATGGTTTTGTTGAAACTTTTTGAAAAATTTTAAAAAATTATTTTTAAAATAATTAATTTTGATATCGTCTGTGTTTGGTAAAGGGTTAATATGCCATCTTTATGAGGTCCTGCTGACAATAGACAAATCAACTGGACGGTGATTTCTAGTCGAGTCTTGGCTGCCTGTTAAGGCAGCCAAGACTTGAGTAGAAATCGCTGCTAAGCAACTGGATATGTACAGATTGTATTCTAGTGGGTATTCAGGACAATTGCCAAGTCCTTGAGGGTTAAAGGACACTTCACTGGGCTGTGTACAAGATGTTTCATGGTCTTGTTGAATGTTATATAAAGTTAGAACGTCTTGTTAAATGTTATAATGTAATATGTTATAGTGTGTTCTGAAGTTAAAAATAAAGGATTAAATGGACTTCGAACAATCATAGGTTTTCCCTGAAATAATAATCACCTCATTAGGCATCAGAATCTGAAAATCTCCGTTGATATTAAACAGATCTTGAATTACCAGGCTTGTCATTTTGAGGCGGGCGATCGCCCCGGACTGCAGTCGCTTTCCTGTGTTCAAAATTCCGTGGATGGTAAACGTTTGCCTAACCCTCATTGAGTCGAAGGCACCACAAAATCGGCCGCCTCAAACGGCAATTTTTGCGGATTGAAAGAGGTACATGTAACAAAAGCGCAGTTTGTGAAGTTTGTAGTGTGTCATCAACGCAGTCACACAGAGACAGTAAATAACTTTCCGAATATACATAAAGTGATGACGTACATCATAATTACACAAACCATGTACATGTACCTTAAAATGATATTAGTTGTCTACCCATCAGGCTGAAACAAAATGGCCCTGCAAATCATAAATGACCCTCCTGGGGTCATTTTATGTGAACCCAAAATGGCCCTCCTGTGGTGATTTCAGGCAAACCATAACGGCCCTCCTACAATTTTCAAAATGACAAGCCTGAATTGCCTGTGGTCTAATAGAAACCCATATGCAACCTGGAACGAGGAGTCCTGTAAAGTTGCCAATTATAAACCACTGGCTAAGCATTAATACCTATGTTTGGGAGCATGGTGGCTTAGTAGGTTGAGCCGAGAGGTCCTTGGTTCGAATCCTACCTGCGGCTACCGTGTTGTGTCCTTAAGACACTTAATCACAATTGCCCACTTGGGGGCACGGTGATGTTATGTACTAAGGCGTACTGCACATCGATGGTGCACTTGACTTCAACCAATGCTAACCCTGCTTGTGTGGAGTTAGGGAGTCTGACAATTGCTCAGTGTGTCTCTCTGGATACTCCGGCTTCTGCCCCTTAAAACTGTCTGACATGAGGTGACCCAAGCTGTGAAAAGTGTCGTAAAACCCCATTAAATAAATACCTATGTTGTGGTCATGAAGTAGTCACAGATGCTTAAAAAGTGCCCTTAATCCTCTGCACACAGTAGTCAGAACCTCAAAATTGCAAGCTGCAAATTTTTCCCATAATGCAACTTTGAATTTAACCAATCCAAACATCTTTTTGAGCTCTGTCAAACAACACTGAATTGGTTCAATTCCTAGTTCCATAATGGGAAAAATGTCTACTTGTAAATTTGATATTTTGCTTTCAGTGTGAAGAGGGTTAACCCTTTACCCAACGAATCGGCCACATCCGCCTGCGTTATTTTAATATGCCAATTCAGCAGCTGAAAAAAAAAATGTCAACAAAACCATATCATGTGACCCCTCTTTGGAACGAGCTCATTCCAATGAGAGGTCACTTGATATGGTTTGGTTGGAATTTTTTGAAAAATATAAAAAAATGATATTTAAAATAAATTTTGATACTGTAAAGGGTTAAGGGCCTAATTCCAACTTTGATCACATTTTTTGCAACATAACAGGTGCCCCTACATGCATTGTTTGGGGGAACTCACAAGTTACATTTTAAGCACATTGGTAGTTGTTTTTAGGCAAGTCTTGGTTGCCTATATAGGCAGCCAAGACTTGCTAAAAACAGAAGCAAAGCCACAGGATGTAGACTGTCAAAGTGTAGCAAAAATATATCAAAATCTCTTGGCCCTTAAGGGTTAAACCTCTATAAACATGTATTCCTGTGATTGATGCTAAGAACCAAGTTTCTTAACTTCCCCCCCCCCCCCCCCACTATTTGTGTAGATGAATTATGCATGTTAAACCACTCATCCATTGGGTAATGCACGTTCTTGGTAATTATTGCGAATGCATCATTGATAATCATTCAACAACTCTTCTTATTCTTTACCTTTGAAATATTCTTTGATTGCTCAAATATCTCCCAGTAACTCTCTCTTTCTTTAACTCTCTACCCAATTACTCTACAGATGACAATATCTGGATTTTTCCGCAAATAGGAACCAAAAAAACTTCTATTTCGAAATATTAATCGATATGCGAAAGAGCCTGGTAAATTTAACAGTTACTTTGTCAGTAAAAATTGTTCAGTTAGCAGGAGTATTCCGTTAACCCTTAAATGACCAATTCCAACTTTGATCACTTTTAACTGCTTCGGGATCGGGGCAGGTGCCTTGACATGACCTCTCTGGATCAACTCATAAGTTACATTCTGAGAACCTTGACAGTTGTTTGTAGGCAAGTCTTGGCTGCCTATTTAGGCAGCCAACAGTACCACTAGCCTAAAAACAACAGCAAAGCCACCTGATGAAGACTGTCAAACTGTAGCAAAAATGTTTGAAATTCTCCAGGCCTCTTGGGTTAACAGGAATTTGGTCATTTTTAGCTCAACTTTGACGCAAGTCAGATTTGAGCTTATGCGTCAAGATAAGCTATTGCCTTCACGTGTGCGGAAGTCTGTTAGTCTGTGATGTCTGTTCACATTTTCTTTAGCACAGGCATAGTTCTTGTCCAATCATCATGAAATTTCATTTGCAGGTTCGAGGTCATGTCTAGATGAGAACTTCCCCGTTTGGTTGTGATCGGTGATGGCTGCGCGGAACCGAAACCTGAAAACATTTAGCACAGTCTGCAGGTTGTATTTATGAAGGGGTTTCATTGTAACTGTATAATGTCTAGATACGAACGTCCTATTTTCCACTAGAGCTGTAGGTTAACCGAAACCGAACCGGGGTTTTTAGTTTTTTTTAAAAACCGAAACCGAAACCGTCGACCTCCCGTAATCTAAGGTTTTTCGTTTTTTATTAAATACTCTCTTGCTGCAGAAATTCACAGAATGTAGCCATCCCAGAGTAGTGAGAGTACCCAGACACTGTCAATGGCAGTGTCTGGGTACTCTCACTACTGTGGGAAGGCTACATTCTGTGAATTTCCGACATTTCAGTTTAGTTGTGTTTGCAGCTTTCCTCAAGTTGCGTGTAGGTATCAGACCTCGAAAAATGGCCAAGCACAATAAATAGACAAAACTACATGTATGTTTCAATGAGTCGTTTTGTATTCAATGAGTCAGATGTGCGTAGGAAGAAAACGTCGAGATCGAGACTGGTGCACATGTCTTCAACTTTATGGAGTCGCATTGCTACATGGCGTGAACAGGTTGGAACAGGTTGGTGTGCAATACGGAATTCCGTATTGCACAGCCGTATTGCTTAAGAGAGACTGCATGGGCATGTAATAAAAGTTAGGTAAATTTAGGTAATTATTATATTGGCCTTCCTGATTCTTCATGTATTATTTCGGGCATTCATTGAGTATCACCCATTTTCACTACCATTCAGTTATGACTCCGGACATAAGAATGAGTTTTATTGAATTTTACTTGGCCTCATGAACAAACCGAAAACCGAACCGAACCGAGGTTTTACTCCACCTGAAAAACCAAAACCGAAACCGAACAAGAAATTTAAAAACCTACAGCTCTATTTTCAACCCTGTACTTTTATTACACCCTTTACTTTTATTTAGAACTCGTGTACTGTTATCTGTTCAGGAATGAAACATCTTTGCACATCTTCAATACTTAATTTCAGTCAGCAGGTGTGTGAAAAGTAGTGATCAACATTGTGATACAATGTAGCCCACTTAATTGTATATCTGTTAATTGAATAAAATTTCCAAATATCAAACCATTTACTATACCTTCATTACAAATTTGACCTGTTAATTACATATTTATAGAGTAAACTCCTGTTAATTGAATAAAAATTCTTATATATATATATAATATGTCAAGAAGTTACCCTGATAGTCATCAAATCCCCTTATTTATAGGCCTATTTGGCCTCAGTACATTTAATATAAGAATTTAATCAATTATATGATCACCGAAGTTAAGCAACATCGAGCCTGGTTAGTCCTCGGATGCGTGACCGTCTGAGCGATGGATTTGGACTCCCGCATTGTGTCCTTGGGCAAGGCACTTTACTCCGATGGTCCACATGGGGGCACGATGACGCCGTGTACTAAGGCATACTGCATGTCGATGGTGCGCATGTCTTCAACCATTCTAACCCTGCCTGAGCTGCAGTGCAGAGTTACGATCTTGGGGAGCTGGCAGCTGCGAGTTGTTGCTCAGTGGTTCTCTCCAGGTACTCAGGCTTCCTCCACTCATAAAACTGTCACGGTCATAATTAGCCATTGTGCATAACTACGTGACCTTAAACACCAATAAATAAATTAATAATAATCAATTATATATTTGTTGGGCAGAGCTCCATGAGCTCTGCCAAACAAGATATAATAGAATAAATGCTCAGGTTATCTCTAGAATATGGTGGTAGCATTGAACTTCTAACTGAAAGGACCATTGCTTGATCCTGACCAGCGCTAACTGTGCTATGTTCTTCGGGGAGGCACTTAACCAAGCCAGAAAATAAGCAGACTGTCATCTGCAAAATGAGGGCCCCCAGAGGGTAAATTTAGTGATGCTACCCTGCACAGCAGAGTAGCATCACTAAATTCACCCTCTGTGAACCTAAACCTGAATCAGGATCTCAAAACTATTTATTATACCCCACGCAACGAAGTTGCTGGGGTATAATGTTTTTGACTGGTCCGTCCGTCAGTCAGTCCTACTTGTTTTCCGGACTTTTTTTTCTACACGCTTCCAGATATTGAACTGATTTTTGGTATGTGAGTCTAACATGGTGGCCTACAGATTAAGTTTGCATTTTTTTCCGCTCCACTGATTTTTACCGAAATTACGGCCCTTGGACTCTGAAAAATTCATCAAAATTACAGTTTTCCGGACTTTTTTTCTACACGCTTCCAGATATTGAGCTGATTTTTGGTATGTTAGTCTAACACGGTGGCCTACAGATCAAGTTTGCATTTTGTTCCACTCCACTGATTTTTACCTAAATTACGGCCCTTGAACTTTGAAAAGTTCATCAAAATTACAGTTTTCCAGACTTTTTTTCTACACGCTTCCAGATATTGAGCTGATTTTTGGTATGTTAGTCTAACATGGTGGCCTACAGATCAAGTTTGCATTTTTTTCTGCTCCACTGATTTTTACCAAAATTACGGCCCATGGACTCTGAAAAATTCATCAAAATTACAGTTTTCCGGACTTTTTTTCTTCACGCTTCCAGATATTGAGCTGTTTTTGGGTATGTTAGTCTAACATGGAGGCCTACAGATCAAGATTGCGTTTTGTTCCACTCCACTGATTTTTACCGAAATTACGGCCCTTGAACTTTGAAAAGTTCATCAAAATTATAGTTTTCCAGACTTTTTTTCTACACGCTTCCAGATATTGAGCTGATTTTTGATATGTTAGTCTAACATGGTGGCCTACAGAACAAGTTTGGGTTTTGTTCCGCTCCACTGTTTTTTACCAAAATTACGGCCCCATAGACTTTGAAAAGTTCATCAAAATAACAGTTTTCCGGGCTTTTTCTCTGCTTGAATTCTTTCAATACTGTTGAAACTACAGAACACTGTTTTCTGCAGTATTCCTAGAATCTATGTTTATTTTTAAAAAATGATTAGAGCTTGAAATATCGGGGCGCGTGGGGTATGTGAGCGTGCTCACTAAGGTTCTATATTTTATTTATTTGTATTTAAGGTCATATACTTATGCACAGTGGATAATCATGACCACAACAGTTCTACGAGTGGAGGAAGCCAGAGTACCCGGAGAGAACCACCGAGCATCGACTATCAGCTGCCAGCTCAACATCGTAACTCTGCACTGCAGCACAGGCAGGGTTAGATTGGTTGAAGACATGCACACCATCAACGTGCAGTACGCCTTAGTACACGGTGTCATCGTGCCCTCATGTGGACAATCGGGGTTAAGTGCCTTGTCCAAGGACACAACGCGGGAGTCCGAATCGATCGCTCAGACGGTCACCCATCCAAGGACTAACCGGGCTCGACGTTGCTTACTTTTGGTGATCTGACAAGAACCGGTTACTGCAACGCCACCGTGCCCCCATCTCAAAACTAAACAGAAAGAGGTACCCAGAGGATAAATTGGCCCACTGTATGGGATAGCATCATCAAATTCATCCACTGGGGACCTCATTTTGCAAATGTCAAACTGCTTATTTTCAGGCCTGCACTTAAACCCTGATTGCCTACATGCAGGCATAGTGGCTCTGTGTATTAAGGCGTACTGCACATCAGTGGTGCACGTGCCTTCAACCATTGCAAACTCTCTAGTACGTTGGGAGGTTGGCAGTTGCTCACTGCTGCTTGGTGGTTCTCTCAAGTGCTCCTGCTTCCTCCACCTGTAAAAGGGTCATTAATACCCAGTAAATAAATAAATTTCTAGAATACAGAAAAGTGACCAAAGCCCTGTAAGTTGAATTTTTTCTCTTAATTGAGTAATTCCCACTGGCAAAGTGGCTATTAAATTAACAGGGTGACCATTGTGAAAACATTCTGGAATAACAAGCGATCTCCCTTTCTTATTGCCTTTGCAACATAGCTTGTGACCCCTCAATGGACCGAGCTCGACGAGTCCGTTCCACTGAGGATTCGTGGGTTGTGTTTCGAGGACAGGGACTGACAGTACTAAAATTTGAATGGTGAATTACTGAATGGTGGTGCCCGTTCTTGACCGTTGCGTTGAGTGAAGGGCTCAAATGACCTCCCTTAACCCCTTATATTTGTTGGCTATTTATAAATCAGTGGAGTCTACTTAACTGGGTATCCTCTAATTGAATTCCAAAACGCAAACTCATTTTCCCTACCTGCAGTCAAAACTCTTGTCCTCTTACTTCTTAGTGATATACAGGTTATAGTGTTAACTATTGTCAATCGAATCCAAACATTATTCTTTGCCGAGAAACGACAACGACAAGCACCAAAGTTTTTCCTTATAGATATATTTGACCTCCGGAAATCCAACACAGGCCTTTGGTCCATTTCGCCTTATTTAATAGAGTTACGTGAGCTCTTTCGAATTGGATAACATTAAATAAATACTTAGTTTATTACCCGAACACTTGAAAAAGACAAACCATCTGATGCAGGCACTAGTTACTTGTTGTCCAGATGTCTTTGCCTTGTTCCAGCTCATGGGAGATTGCCCACGGGCACTCTTCCATGGGTCGTACCAATGCAGATTCACACGGCCAAAATAGTTTCACTACGAGTATCACATGACACATGTCCTCAGAGTGTGGGATATTTAAGTTGCCTTACCTGCTGCACTTCAGGCTAAATATGGGCTCCCAAGACTGACGCGACGCGGCTATTGGCCCACTATACTCTGAATAATCAACGAACAAAAGGGAGATCACTTCTGTAAGGGTATGTTGATCCTGACTTGCAGTACATAGTATTATAAATGACTTGTATGTGACGTTCTGAAACCGTTAAAATTCTTAGATATTTGTAGGAGGTAAGCTGTGTTTTTATATATGTACTGATCTTAAGCTATATCCATGACGGTGGAAAGGCAGCTCAACTACCATGCACTTACTCCAATATCATAGTGCTTCTGATATCCGTGTATATATATAAATATTCCAGTTTTGGACCTCATTTTGCAGATGACAGTCTGCTTATTTCCTGGCTCGGTAGAAGGCTTGATGGATGACTCCCGGTTTTTTCAAACTAAACTGTTGGAGCTTTCTCCATTCCTTTTTTGTAACCGCCATGGTAATATACCGGGGCCGCTACCAAACCGGCGTTGCTGTTTGGTTTTCTTTTTTCTTGTGTAAATCCCACATTGTCCCTGCACGCCTTCGGCGTGCTAAAACCTTTCATTTATTCAGTCAGAGTTACCAAAATGGCACACCTCCAACGTGTGTAGTATATACAGTCTCAAAGAGGTGAAATGCAGGTTCTGTTTAATGGTTACAGATATAGACTGAATAACCGTAGAAAGTCATGTGTGCACTGGAAATGTGTTGACTCTGGTTGTAATGGAAAATGCACAACTGTAGATGATTTTGTCAGAAATGTAACTTCGCATAACCACCCACAAGAGCAGGAAGACGTTAATAAATTTTTAGAAAATTTGCGTCAACATTGTCAGAGTGAAACTGTGCCGATCCAAACTATTTACGACGAAGAAATCAGTACTATTCAACGAGACTTGGCTACTGACATTCCATCATATACAAGTTTAAAGAGTGGGTTGTATAAGAGACGAAGGAAAACTACACCAGCCCTTCCAACTTCACTTTCAGAAGTGTACCTACCTGATAGATGGTGTGTAACACTGGATGCGCAACGATTCCTGTGTATCAATGATGGTGATGATGAAAGGATTTTGTGCTTTGCTACAGACGAATGCCTTAAAATTATGCAGCAAGTGTCGAAGAGCTGTATATGGATGGTACGTTCTATTTTTGTCCCCCATTGTGGGATCAACTGTATGTTATTCATGGACTTGTGGGTACTAAAATGTCCCAGCTTGCATTCTGCCTTCTTCCTAATAGACAGTGTGGTACATATGTGCGTTTGTTTACACAACTTGAAGCTGTGGTGCAAGAGGTGACTGGCCATGAGTTACTTCCCGAGGTCATTCAAACTGATTTCGAAATGGCAGCAATAAGAGCAGTACAACAGACAAAAATGACAATACCGTGAGCTTGATCAGAGACTTCTAAGACTCAAAGATCAGTTATCTTTAAGACAAAAGTCGCCAATGCAGTTTCTTGATGCAGCTGGGCACCTGGTAAAATTGGGATGTTAACTTGCAATAAGTAAAGTACTGTGTTTATAAATTTTATATTTCATCGAGCTCTCCATGGAATAATAGCAGACTGGTGCCATCAATGAAGCGCAACAAGTTACATATTTGAGTAAAAATTCTATATAAAGTGTTCGCTCATGCGGCCTCTCCATGGAATAATAGCAGACTCTGGTGCCACCAATGCAGCGCAACAAATTACATATTGGAGCCAAAATTCTATATACAGTGACAGGTTCCGCTATTATTTCATGGAGAGCTCGCTCATGGGCCTCTCCATGGAATAATAGCAGACTCTGGTGCCACCAATGAAGCGCAACAAGTTACATATTTGAGTAAAAATTCTATATAAAGTGTCAGGTTCCGCTATTATTTCATGGAGAGTTTGCTCATGCGGCCTCTCCATGGAATAATAGACTCTGGTGCCACCAATGAAGCGCAACAAATTACATATTGGAGCCAAAATTCTATATAAAGTGTCAGGTTCCGCTATTATTCCATGGAGAGTTCGCTCATGTTACATTCTTTCTTTTCTTATTTATGTATATTTATTACATGTTGATGTTTAATATTCTGTTAGAATTAAAATGTAATAAAGTAACTTGACTGCAAGGTTTGTCATTATTTCTTTTCCCAAAAGGTCAGTCTATTTTATTGTGGGTAGAGATGGTAATTAGCCACTAATATCTGCACTTCAATTAGTGCACTTTCACCTATACTTTTACCTGATTATTTTTGTAGGCGAAAATGCACTGTGGCGAAAGTAGACTGAACCTATTTCAACAGAGTAAGGTGATAAATAAGTCATTTATACTTTTCACGGGCTGCTAGGAAGAGCATTAGAAAATCACTGCATTTGGAACATATTACGATAGCTTTCTATTAAGACAAATTCTTATAGTTACATGCAGTGGCTCAGGGTATATAAAATTTTGATGTGATATATTGGACAGAGAACCCTGCCACAGACCCGAATAACAATGTGAAAGACTATGTAGCTGAAATGCTTTGAAAACATAGCTTATGACCCCCCTTAACTGGAACAAGCTCAATTCATGGGTGCATTCCAATGAAGGGTCATAGGCTTTGTTTTTTATGCACATATTGAAAAGATAAATATTGAATAGTGATTTTTAGGAAGATCCTCGTCTAACTCATAACAATAAATAACTGACTAAAGTAAAGTTTATATTTACTAAACATATGGTAGCAACATTTTTACTCATTCTAAGCTTTCTGGTCAGCAGCTGCTTTCTGCTCTCAAAATGCCAAGAGTATGGATGACCACTAAAAACCATCTGGATGCAAGAAAAATCATAGAACCCCAAGCATATTTCAGCCAGGGACCCCAACACAGGTCCACTGGGTGAATCTGTGCTCATTTATCTGTAAAGTAATGTTCCAGAATATTTGGAATTCAAATCCAAAGACAGGGTGGATGGTCCAAGTGAGGGAGTTAATAGAGAACTACTCATTGGAGTTCTCAGACTTAGAAGTGGGGACAACCTTGGGTAAAAAATTATGGAAATGGGGAAACTTGTAAGTTAATTCTAAGTGTGCTGGCAGTTGTTTCTAGGCAAGTCTTGACTGCCTATATAGGTAGCCAGGACTTGAGTTGAATCAACTGCAAGGCCACGGGATGTAGACATTCTTTAGTTATGCTCTTCAAATTTCATTTACATACATCAAAAAAAAGTTTTGAGTTTCCCAATTTTGTAGTTATATTGGCAGACACTGCATGCAGGCCTCTCCATATGAGGTGAGCATTTACTCGCATGTGCCTCGTTCTCGCTTAAACATTTTTTAAGGAGAGCTCCTCGGCACACGCCTCGAGCTGTCGAAGTACTCAGTCCATAATCGCAAATGTGGATTCCGTCTGACAATAAATTGACCGTGAAAGCGCTCAGGAAATTCGGAAGTATTTTCAATTTAAATTTTTGAGTGCGAAGTCTGACACAACGTCAACTTCTAATTTCCTATTTAAATTCTGCATTTTGTCGCGACTCATGTCTCAGTAGCAGTCTGGTACACATTGTACTGTGAATGTAAGGTATTAGTATAGGATATCAGTAATATCCTATGTTTGAAGGTTTGGGTTTGTTAACTTTGTTACTACATAGTACATAGTACCATATACTAATTAAAATAAACTAATTAAGTGTTAAGTTGACATTTACCTTGATAACTGACAAGTTGACAACTCTCTTGAGTCTTGCCCCCGCCCCTCCCCCAGCCCTACCCCCCCCCCCCCCACCCTAATTTGCATTCAAGGCAGTGTGAAGTGCACCATTGTGTCTGCAACTCTGCATGGGAAAAAGCTTGTTTTAATGGACAATTTATTGTCTCTAGAGTCTAGATGTGTGCAGGTTTCCAATCTGACATACATGCCATTGCCATGTATGTCAGATTGGAAACTTGCACACATCTAGACTCTAAGACCAATAAATTGTCCACTCCATTAAAGGTTAAATGAGCTTATTCCCATTGTTGGAATCCACTGGCCTTCATGACCAGAAGGAGAGCAACTTGCCACTCACCTAATCATTCTATCAGGAGAGCTCCTACCCACACCCCTACTTTTTTCTTACGGAGAGGCCTGACTGCATGGCAATAAAAACATCCAATGATGGGGTTCAGTTGCAGTGGAGGATTGCCTGAGAATCAAAACAATTTTGTTTAGCCTGATAGGGTCAACATCAAATTTGAGCATTAACAAAACATTAAAATAAAGAATAGTTGGCTTTATTTAAAAAATCGAGAGTGATGAACTCATTATAATGTGACAAAAGTACATTTATTCTGGCTTGTTAAGATGAATTCCATTAAGTTAATAAAATTGATGTCTGTTCAATAGGCTTTTAAGAGAAATCAGTGTCGTATTCATGGTCAAGTATTTTGAAAGAGATGTCATCTTTTCTAATTTAACACTGGCTATATAAGGACAAAAAACTTCTGCTTCAAATACCAACGTGATTTAATTAATTTGAGCACTTCTTTTATTCTTTTCTTTCCTAATCTTTCCCCATCAGCTTTCTAATGGTCGCTCTATTCTGTTGATATTTGCATATTTAAGAATGCTGGACACTCACAGCTTTATTGAAAATAACAAAGAGCTTTGATCTCATTGACTCTTTTCCCCAACTCTTTTGCTGACAGGTCCATGTAACCTGTTTATGGAGATGTTGTGTTGAAAATGTATTGAAAGCAAACAGGCTTTTTGGCCATATTATTTTTATATGCTTGAGTTAAAACTATTCCTTAGTTTTTTCTTGAACATTAATTTTTTCAAATGAAGGTTTCCAGTTGGAATATTGAAACATAGTTTGATTTACTTGTATTAATAATTACAGTAATGTAACTCCTTGCATGCTGTTGGTAGATATTTCTGCCCAGGACATGAAATCTCTAGCCCTTGAAATGAGTATAATTTAGTTTAAACAATATTTATTTTAAAATTTCTTCACCATGTACAATTTCTAACAATTTATTTATTTATTATTTATTTATTGGTGTTTAAGGTCACATACTTATGCACAATGGCTAATCGGGACTGTGACAGTTTTACGGGTGGAGGAAGCCGGAGTACCCGGAGAGAACCACCGAGCAACGACGAGCAGCTGTCAGCTCTCCAACAACGTAACTCTGAACTCTGCACCGCAGCACAGGCAGGGTTGGATTGGTTGAAGACATGCGCACCATCGACGTGCAGTACGCCTCAGCACACAGCGTCATCGTACCCCCATGTAGGCAATCGGGGTGAAGTGTCTTGCCCAAGGACACAACGCGGTTGCCGCAGGTGGGATTCGAACCGAGGACCTCTCGATTTGCAGCCTGCACCTCTACCAACTGAGCCACCGCACCCCCAATTTTCAAACAATAATCTATGGTGTGGATTCGGCAGTAAGCTAACAGCTTATAAGTAACCATCTCCACTCACACAACAGTTACAAATAACAGTGAGAAGACGATGAGAAAGATCTAATCAGTCAAACCTCAGTAGCTTGTGAACCATTTTCTAGTATGAAAGTACAATTGAGAAAACAAATGGAAAGAAAAGAAAATATGAGAGAGATTGAATTTATAACAATGGAATACTGGAACCAACTTCCTAGGCAAGGAATAATTAGTGGGCTGTAATAAGAGATAAGTCTGTTCTGAGAATCAATATCCAAGCAGCAGAGGGTTATATGAGTGAATGACCCCCCAAACCATTTCCATACTCAATAGAATTCCTAATATATTCCACTACGTGTTAGGCTTACCATTGATTTTTATTACTCACAGGCAGAGAAATGAGAAATCAAGGTAGGCTGGAGAAAGTAATTAACCCCTTTTGGGCTCACAAGGCCGGCTTTTCTGTCCAAGACATAATCTCTCCCATTTTAGTATCATAATTGGAAGTCTATACGCTGGGTAATGAGTAAAATTTGTGCACATTTAACAAAATTTTCCCCAGTAAATTGAATGGACTTCTTTATCAATGATTTATAGAGTTAACTGGTTGAAAGCTAAATTATTTTTGGTGGCCTGAATTTGTTCATTAACATTTATTTTATTACAAATTATTGGAGTGCCCATAGGCACTCCAATAATTTGTAATAAAACAAACTTATACAAACAAAATATCATTTGCTCTTGAAACATGAGCAAAGAAAATGCTGGTTTTTGTTCTGGTACCCTCACTTTTTTGAAAACCCTGATAGTGGCTTCTTGCACTCAACCAGTTAATGAGATGAATTTTTTTATCAAATCTAGTGCTGGCTGCTTCACAGCACTGAAGAGTTACACATGTAGATGACATTTCAGTAAAGTGAGGAACTGATTCCTATGTCGACACCATTGTGGTTTGATTAAATGAGTAACCCAAACTGGAAGCACTAATTTGTCACTTCTAGAAGTTTGATGGGGATTGTATTTCTAATTATCTCTCTCTGAATAATTGTACAATTGTCACACTTTCTGTTGTAGAAGGTTTAATAAATTATATGTATGTATAAAGCTAATTATCTTGACACCTTTGATTAACTTTCTACCTGTCACTTTGAATCAGATTAGTATATGATTCATGTATAGCATGGGGGTGTGTACTGTTCTAATGGATGAGTTGATAGAAGGTTTACAGATAGTTGTTTAATGGCATGGGTAATGTTCTTCCTGGTCTTTTATAATGATTTTTTCACTAGTCTAATGATTGTTAGAACTCAAGCAGAACAAATGACTTCTGTAAAAGCAAAAGAAACATTTCCTATGAGAGGTTATGTGCACTGTTTTGGGGGCAAAAAATGGAAAATTAAAATTTGAAAAGAGAGTGCCTGGACTTAGCATTGGGTAGTCAAGAGAATTGGTGGATCTCGGAGGCTGTGGGAACCCCCAGGAAGTGAAGCAGTGCTTGCTTATTATGGTAAATAAGCTCTCATTTACTGGTAAAATAGGACCTAGTCACTAATGCTTGGAAGTCCTTTAAAACGTTAAAATGGGTATAAATGATTGACTGAACTTGACTTTATCTCCATGTTGCTGTCATGACTAGCCATTGTGCAGAAATATGTGACCTTAAACATCAATAAATAAATGGATGGTGGATCTTGGGGAGGCCACCAGTACACCCCCCTCCCCCCATTTTTAATACTAAACCTGTTTCGTCGGGAGCGTGGTGGCTCAGTGGTAGACTGTTGGACTTCTATGCTAGAGGTCCCGAGTTCGATCCTTGTCTGGGACAACCCGCGTTGTGTCCTTGGGCAAGGCACTTTATCCAGGTTGCCTACATGAGGGCACGATGACGCCGTTTACTGAGGTGTACTGCATGTTGATGATACACATGTCTTTAACCGCTGTAACTTGAGCGGAGCTTGAACTGAGTTAGAATGTTGAGGAGCTGACAGTTGCTCGGTGGTTCTCTCCGGGTATTCGGCTTCCTCCACCTGTAAAACTCACGGTCACGATTAGCCATTGTGCATACCGTAAGTATGTGACCTTAAACACCAGTAAATAAATAAATAACATGTTTTGTCACAAGCACGAAGACCAGGGATCACAGTATTGTGCACATTAAAACATGACCATCCACTGCAGTGGAGGATGTCCTTGTGTTATTGCTGATAATATCATACCACATGCATACATCTATAGATCTGCACAGTCAACTGTCAACCATTATAAATTAGCTGTTCTAAATGAGTCTGGATAAAATTGCAGGAATATTGTGGCTGAAAACTTGTGGTTTTGTGCCAAGAAGTCGCTGGAGGGCCACAGTGGCCTTCCGTTTCCAAAATTTCTCCAAGGGAGGACCCTGGACACACTGACAAGGATGAGAAACAAGCTATTAATTAAAAATAGAATGTTTTTATTTCGGAATTCCCTTAAAAAAATGTTTCCACAATGCCTTCTAATGAGGGGTCTTCAGAATTTGAATGCTCTTTGAGAATATTAATAACTTGGTTTTGGCCATTACACTGGGTCAAGAGTTGATATAGGTGAGATTTATACTAAGGCTGTACAGTGCACAGGGTTATATAGTTTCTCAGTTTATAATGAAAATGTTTTATAACCAGAAAGTTTGACTAACCCTGTGCAATGCACAGGGTTAGTCTCACTCTCTGGTTATTGCCACATCACACTCTATACTGCTGAAAATATATACTGACTGAGGTGGTAAAATTTAAATGCATAGGGTAAGTTGGTTACATGTTACATAGGGTGCAAGATTCAAGGAACTGATAACTATACAAATACTGAACTTATACAGGATTGTGGAAATGTTTTTTAAAGTCAATCCCAAAAATGAAAACATATTCTGTTTTCAATTAATAGCTTCTTGAGATTGGAATCTGCCGCTGAAGAGTTAATCATGTAGATGACTAGTTAGTAATAAAGGCGCACATCAGTTGGTAGCCATATCGTCGCTTGAGTGCTAGAATGTTCTTTGTCCCCTGGGACATAAAACATCCTAGCACTCAGGCAACCATATGTCTTCTACAAATCATTTCATGGATGCAATAAGGCACCATCTGTAATTGGTAGCCATATGTCTTCTACAAATCATTTCATGGGTGCAATAAGGCACCATCTGTAATTGGTAGCTATATGTCTTCTACAAATCATTTCATGGGTGCAATAAGGCACCATCTGTAATTGGTAGCTATATGTCTTCTACAAATCATTTCATGGATGCAATAAGGCACCATCTGCAGTTGGTAGCCATATGTCTTCTACAAATCATTTCATGGGTGCAATAAGGCACCATCTGTAATTGGTAGCCATATGTCTTCTACAAATCATTTCATGGGTGCAATAAGGCACCATCTGTAATTGGTAGCCATATGTCTTCTACAAATCATTTCATGGGTGCAATAAGGCACCATCTGTAATTGGTAGCCATATGTCTTCTACAAATCATTTCATGGGTGCAATAAGGCACCATCTGTAATTGGTAGCCATATGTCTTCTACAAATCATTTCATGGGTGCAATAAGGCACCATCTGTAATTGGTAGCCATATGTCTTCTACAAATCATTTCATGGGTGCAATAAGGCACCATCTGTAATTGGTAGCCATATGTCTTCTACAAATCATTTCATGGGTGCAATAAGGCACCATCTGTAATTGGTAGCTATATGTCTTCTACAAATCATTTCATGGCTGCAATAAGGCACCATCTGCAGTTGGTAGCCATATGTCTTCTACAAATCATTTCATGGGTGCAATAAGGCACCATCTGTAATTGGTAGCCATATGTCTTCTACAAATCATTTCATGGGTGCAATAAGGCACCATCTATAATTGGTAGCCATATGTCTTCTACAAATCATTTCATGGGTGCAATAAGGCACCATCTGTAATTGGTAGCCATATGTCTTCTACAAATCATTTCATGGGTGCAATAAGGCACCATCTGTAATTGGTAGCCATATGTCTTCTACAAATCATTTCATGGGTGCAATAAGGCACCATCTGTAATTGGTAGCCATATGTCTTCTACAAATCATTTCATGGGTGCAATAAGGCACCATCTGTAATTGGTAGCCATATGTCTTCTACAAATCATTTCATGGGTGCAATAAGGCACCATCTGTAATTGGTAGCTATATGTCTTCTACAAATCATTTCATGGGTGCAATAAGGCACCATCTGTAATTGGTAGCTATATGTCTTCTACAAATCATTTCATGGATGCAATAAGGCACCATCTGCAGTTGGTAGCCATATGTCTTCTACAAATCATTTCATGGGTGCAATAAGGCACCATCTGTAATTGGTAGCCATATGTCTTCTACAAATCATTTCATGGGTGCAATAAGGTACCATCTGTAATTGGTAGACATATGTCTTCTACATATCATTCCATGGGTGCAATAAGGCACCATCTGCAATTGGTAGCCATATGTCTTCTACAAATCATTTCATGGGTGCAATAAGGCACCATCTGTAATTGGTAGCCATATGTCTTCTACATATCATTCCATGGGTGCAATAAGGCACCATCTGCAATTGGTAGCCATATGTCTTCTACAAATCATTTCATGGGTGCAATAAGGTACCATCTGCAATTGGTAGCTATATGTCTTCTACAAATCATTTCATGGATGCAATAAGGCACCATCTGCAATTGGTAGCCATATGTCTTCTACATATCATTCCATGGGTGCAATAAGGCACCATCTGCAATTGGTAGCCATATGTCTTCTACAAATCATGTCATGGATGCAATAAGGCACCATCTGTAATTGGTAGCCATATGTCTTCTACAAATCATTTCATGGGTGCAATAAGGCACCATCTGTAATTGGTAGCCATATGTCTTCTACAAATCATTTCATGGGTGCAATAAGGCACCATCTGTAATTGGTAGCTATATGTCTTCTACAAATCATTTCATGGATGCAATAAGGCACCATCTGCAGTTGGTAGCCATATGTCTTCTACAAATCATTTCATGGGTGCAATAAGGCACCATCTGTAATTGGTAGCCATATGTCTTCTACAAATCATTTCATGGGTGCAATAAGGCACCATCTGTAATTGGTAGCCATATGTCTTCTACAAATCATTTCATGGGTGCAATAAGGCACCATCTGTAATTGGTAGCTATATGTCTTCTACAAATCATTTCATGGATGCAATAAGTCACCATCTGCAGTTGGTAGCCATATGTCTTCTACAAATCATTTCATTGGTGCAATAAGGCACCATCTGTAATTGGTAGCTATATGTCTTCTACAAATCATTTCATGGATGCAATAAGGCACCATCTGCAGTTGGTAGCCATATGTCTTCTACAAATCATTTCATGGGTGCAATAAGGCACCATCTGTAATTGGTAGCCATATGTCTTCTACAAATCATTTCATGCATGCAGTAAGGCACTATCTGCAGTTGGTAGCCATATGTCTTCTACAAATCATTCCATGGGTGCAATAAGGCACCATCTGCAATTGGTAACCATATGTCTTCTACAAATCATTTCATGGGTGCAATAAGGCACCATCTGTAATTGGTAGACATATGTCTTCTACAAGTCATTCCATGGGTGCAATAAGGCACCATCTGCAATTGGTAGCCATATGTCTTCTACAAATCATTTCATGGGTGCAATAAGGCACCATCTGTAATTGGTAGCCATATGTCTTCTACAAATCATTCCATGGGTGCAATAAGGCACCATCTGCAATTGGTAGCTATATGTCTTCTACAAATCATTTCATGGGTGCAATAAGGCACCATCTGTAATTGGTAGCCATATGTCTTCTACAAATCATTTCATGGGTGCAATAAGGCACCATCTGTAATTGGTAGCTATATGTCTTCTACAAATCATTTCATTGGTGCAATAAGGCACCATCTGTAATTGGTAGCCATATGTCTTCTACAAATCATTTCATGGGTGCAATAAGGCACCATCTGTAATTGGTAGCTATATGTCTTCTACAAATCATTTCATGGATGCAATAAGGCACCATCTGCAGTTGGTAGCCATATGTCTTCTACAAATCATTTCATTGGTGCAATAAGGCACCATCTGTAATTGGTAGCCATATGTCTTCTACAAATCATTTCATGGGTGCAATAAGGCACCATCTGTAATTGGTAGACATATGTCTTCTACAAATCATTTCATGGGTGCAATAAGGCACCATCTGTAATTGGTAGCTATATGTCTTCTACAAATCATTTCATGGGTGCAATAAGGCACCATCTGTAATTGGTAGCCATATGTCTTCTACAAATCATTTCATGGGTGCAATAAGGCACCATCTGCAGTTGGTAGCCATATGTCTTCTACAAATCATTTCATTGGTGCAATAAGGCACCATCTGTAATTGGTAGCCATATGTCTTCTACAAATCATTTCATGGGTGCAATAAGGCACCATCTGTAATTGGTAGCCATATGTCTTCTACAAATCATTTCATTGGTGCAATAAGGCACCATCTGTAATTGGTAGCCATATGTCTTCTACAAATCATTTCATGGGTGCAATAAGGCACCATCTGTAATTGGTAGCCATATGTCTTCTACAAATCATTTCATGGGTGCAATAAGGCACCATCTGTAATTGGTAGCCATATGTCTTCTACAAATCATTTCATGGGTGCAATAAGGCACCATCTGTAATTGGTAGCCATATGTCTTCTACAAATCATTTCATTGGTGCAATAAGGCACCATCTGTAATTGGTAGCCATATGTCTTCTACAAATCATTTCATGGGTGCAATAAGGCACCATCTGTAATTGGTAGCCATATATCTTCTACAAATCATTTCATTGGTGCAATAAGGCACCATCTGTAATTGGTAGCCATATGTCTTCTACAAATCATTTCATGGATGCAATAAGGCACCATCTGCAATTGGTAGCCATATGTCTTCTACAAATCATTTCATGGGTGCAATAAGGCACCATCTGTAATTGGTAGCCATATGTCTTCTACAAATCATTTCATGGATGCAATAAGGCACCATCTGCAGTTGGTAGCCATATGTCTTTTACAAATCATTTCATGGGTGCAATAAGGCACCATCTGTAATTGGTAGCCATATGTCTTCTACAAATCATTTCATGAATGCAATAAGGCACCATCTGCAGTTGGTAGCCATATGTCTTCTACAAATCATTTCATGGGTGCAATAAGGCACCATCTGTAATTGGTAGCCATATGTCTTCTACAAATCATTTCATGGGTGCAATAAGGCACCATCTGTAATTGGTAGCCATATGTCTTCTACAAATCATTTCATGGGTGCAATAAGGCACCATCTGTAATTGGTAGCTATATGTCTTCTACAAATCATTTCATGGGTGCAATAAGGCACCATCTGCAGTTGGTAGCCATATGTCTTCTACAAATCATTTCATGGGTGCAATAAGGCACCATCTGTAATTGGTAGCCATATGTCTTCTACAAATCATTTCATGGGTGCAATAAGGTACCATCTGTAATTGGTAGACATATGTCTTCTACAAGTCATTCCATGGATGCAATAAGGCACCATCTGTAATTGGTAGCCATATGTCTTCTACAAATCATGTCATGGATGCAATAAGGCACCATCTGCAATTGGTAGCCATATGTCTTCTACAAATCATTTCATGGGTGCAATAAGGTACCATCTGTAATTGGTAGACATATGTCTTCTACAAGTCATTTCATGGGTGCAATAAGGCACCATCTGTAATTGGTAGCCATATGTCTTCTACAAATCATTCCATTGGTGCAATAAGGCACCATCTGCAGTTGGTAGCCATATGTCTTCTACAAATCATTTCATGGGTGCAATAAGGTACCATCTGTAATTGGTAGACATATGTTTTCTACAAGTCATTTCATGGGTGCAATAAGGCACCATCTGCAGTTGGTAGCCATATGTCTTCTACAAATCATTTCATGGGTGCAATAAGGCACCATCTGTAATTGGTAGCTATATGTCTTCTACAAATCATTTCATGGGTGCAATAAGGTACCATCTGTAATTGGTAGCTATATGTCTTCTACAAATCATTTCATTGGTGCAATAAGGCACCATCTGTAATTGGTAGCCATATGTCTTCTACAAGTCATTTCATGGGTGCAATAAGGCACCATCTGTAATTGGTAGACATATGTCTTCTACAAGTCATTTCATGGGTGCAATAAGGCACCATCTGCAATTGGTAGCCATATGTCTTCTACAAATCATTTCATGGGTGCAATAAGGCACCATCTGTAATTGGTAGACATATGTCTTCTACAAATCATTTCATGGGTGCAATAAGGTACCATCTGTAATTGGTAGACATATGTCTTCTACAAGTCATTTCATGGGTGCAATAAGGCACCATCTGCAATTGGTAGCCATATGTCTTCTACAAATCATTTCATGGGTGCAATAAGGTACCATCTGTAATTGGTAGACATATGTCTTCTACAAGTCATTTCATGGGTGCAATAAGGCACCATCTGCAGTTGGTAGCCATATGTCTTCTACAAATCATTCCATTGGTGCAATAAGGCACCATCTGCAGTTGGTAGCCATATGTCTTCTACAAATCATTTCATGGGTGCAATAAGGCACCATCTGCAGTTGGTAGCCATATGTCTTCTACAAATCATTCCATTGGTGCAATAAGGCACCATCTGCAGTTGGTAGCCATATGTCTTCTACAAATCATTTCATGGGTGCAATAAGGCACCATCTGTAATTGGTAGACATATGTCTTCTACAAGTCATTTCATGGGTGCAATAAGGCACCATCTGCAGTTGGTAGCCATATGTCTTCTACAAATCATTCCATTGGTGCAATAAGGCACCATCTGCAGTTGGTAGCCATATGTCTTCTACAAATCATTTCATGGGTGCAATAAGGCACCATCTGTAATTGGTAGCCGTATGTCTTATACAAATCATTCCATTGGTGCAATAAGGCACCATCTGCAGTTGGTAGCCATATGTCTTCTACAAATCATTTCATGGGTGCAATAAGGCACCATCTGTAATTGGTAGCTATATGTCTTCTACAAATCATTCCATGGGTGCAATAAGGCACCATCTGCAATTGGTAACCATATGTTTTCTACAAATCATCCCTTGGGTGCAATAAGGCACCATCTGCAATGGTTTAGCATTGCATATTGTGCCTTGTGGCACTCCAGGATCAAATACTCACTGTCTGGAAATATGATCGAGCGGGTATGAAATTATGAAAAATGGCCATAAGTATTATTAAAAATTGGGCCAGCTGTCCAGGTTGATCATTTGATCCCAAACAGACAAAATGAGCATTGACCACGACTACAGTACTATGAGAGAACTTGAGCAAAAATGATTGATGAATCCCGGACATTTGCCCCTATTGCATTTTTCAAGAAAGCGGACATTTGCCCCAGACGTACATTTAGTCTGCGGACATTTGCCCTGCTATCGTTGGGTGCGTTGCCTCATTTCAGTTGTCAGACAGCACGTTTCACCGTCTCAGTTGTTCCGGCGGCAACTCAAACATCAACTGGGAATTTTGGCCAACTTGTCTTAAACAGTCCGAACTATCTTCCCACATCTGCAAGAAACTGCTTGTTTGATGTCATGTCGAGCCATCAAATTATTCTTTACTAGCAGGCCTGAAAATAAGCAATCTGACATTTACAGAATGAGGTCCCCAAAGGGTGAATTTGATGATACTATCCCATACAATGGGCCAATTTATCCTCTGGGTACCTCTTTCTATTTAGTTTTGTGAGTTTGCTTTAGGAGGATGCACTATCTTACCGGGGCAAATCTTACTGATGATTGCTTATAAAAGTTGTCTGTAGAGAAGCCAACTATGAAGCCACTACAGTAATTATGCTTTACGAGGCCTCACAAGGTGAAACTGTTTGTTTTAACATGAAAGCTGCCGGTAATGTAAGAATGCTTTAGTAGGCTTCAATATTTTACCGGGGCAAATGTCTTGATTTAATTTTAGCATTTGTCCATCTGGGACAAATGTCCGTTCTGCTATTGGTGCAGATTGTCTGTATCCCGTGATTGATCGAACTAACATCACTACTTTTTGAGCTGCTGACCTGTTACTCACAGTTTAAAAACACATGTTGCCATACATTTTTTGAGCTTCCAATTCAAGTTATTTGCGACAGCTAATTGGAAAAATGGTGATTTGGTGGAAATGTGTGTACATGGGTGATTTATTTTGTTGAAAATATTGTGGTTAGTGGATATTATCATACCATCCTTCCACCTGTCTATGGAGTGTAACTGTAAAAAAGATTTCTCAACAATTTGGGGGTGGGGGTGGGGGATTCAAGATGTGAATAAGAAAGTACAGAGATGTTCAGTGAGTTGATAGGTATTGTCTCACAGAAAGGTTACTAGTGAGCATGATGGTGAACCTGGAATAAAATACTCTACAGGATGGGGGATGCAGGAGGCTCCCATACAATAATGAAGCCACCTCCATATCTGTTCCACTTGGTCACACTGTACTTGCAGAGTTTCTGCAGCTCTTCGTATTTCTTGAAAGATTTTGAACTTAGAAATCACATGCCAAGGACCTGAAAAGTCTCTGGCAAATAATTGGACTCTTCCTTTAAAACTCTGAAAAAATGGAATATCAAGCTCTTTTAATATAAGTGTACAGGGATTTAATCTATTTGAGCTTATTTAACCCTTTTCCTAACATAATAGTCAAAACCCGCCAGTGCAATTAACAAAAATCACCTTTCAATTTTTATTATCTTTTTTTAATTTTTTGTCTCAAAAACATAGCTTATAACCTATCATTGGAACGAGCTCATTGAGCTCGTTCCAATGATGGGGGTCATCTATGTTTATGAAGCAAAAATTAAAAAAAAATTTTCTAGAATTTTGTTTGCAAGTGTTGTCTTTCTTTCATGTTAGGTAAAGGGTTAAACAGGAAATGATAGAATAAATGCCTACTTTATTGCTGTTAACTTAATACACCCTTAAATCCTTTACCCAAAACAGGCAATATCAGAATTTAATATTTTAAATATTATTTTTTCAAATTTTTCAAAAAATTTCAACAACACAACTTCATTGGAACAAGCTTGATGAGCTCATTCCAATGAGAGGGGCAGATGATGTGTTTTTGTTGAAATTTTTTTTTTAGAAATAATTGGGTTTTTTTCAACTGTTAAATTTGTAAATTACGTGAGTGGATGTTGGTCATACATTTGGTGTTAATTGAATATTTTGCATTGCTAAGTGGCGAGAGCATGGTGGATCAGTGGTTACTAGAGCTGTAGGTTTTTAAATTTCTTGTTCGGTTTCGGTTTGTTTTTTTCAGGTGGAGTAAAACCTCGGTTTGGTTCGGTTTTCGGTTTGTTCATGAGGCCAAATAAAATTCAATAAAACTCATTCTTATGTCTGGAGTCATAACTGAATGGCAGTGAAATTGAGTGAAACTCAATGAATGCCCGAAATAAGCTTATAATACATGAAGAATTAGGAAGGACAATATAATAATTACCTAAATATACAGAACTTTTATTGTGCTTGGCCGTTTTTCGAGGTCTGACCCCTACACACAACTTGAGGAAAGCTGCAAACACAACTAAACTGAAATGTCGGAAATTCACAGAATGTAGCCTTGCCAGAGTAGTGAGAGTACCCAGACACTGCCAATGGCAGTGTCTGGGTACTCTCACTACTCTGGGATGGCTACATTCTGTGAATTTCTGCAGCAAGAGAGTATTTAATAAAAAACGAAAAACCTTAGGTTACGGGATGTCGACGGTTTCGGTTTTGGTTTTTAAAAAACCGAAAAACCTTGGTTCGTTTTCAGTTAACCTACAGCTCTAGTGGTTACGGCATTTGAACTTCAAACCGAAAGGTCAATGGTTCATTCCCCTCCAGGGTTAGCTGCATTGTGTCCTAGGGCAAGGTACTTCATCCCAATTGCCCATGTGGGGCACGGTGGCACTGTGTACTTAAGATGTACTGCACGTCGATCGTGCACTTGTCTTCAACCAATGCTAACCCTGCTTGCGTGATGTTAGTATGCTGGGTAGTCTGACTTTTGCTTGGTTGTTCTCTCCGGGTACTCTGGTGTCCTCCACCCATAAAACTGTCTGACACAGGTGACCCTGGGTGTCAAAAGTGTCATTAAGCCCCAATAAATAATTTGCTAACTGGCTGTTTAAGAGGCTCACTCCTGTTATTTCCCAAATATTCCAGAAGAGTCATAAGTTACAAGTGTACTCCATTTAATTGAATTGTTTAATTGAATGCTTTCATTGAACCATTCATTGCAGAAACTTGACCATTTAACTACCAATTGGTTATTGAAGAAATCCTTTAATTGAATATAAAAATTCTTGTTAAGGCCTAAAAAATGTTAAAAATCTGTTAACCCTTTACCCAACGAAGACAATATCAAAATTTATTATTTTAAATATCATTTTTTTTAAATTTTTCAAAAAATTTCAACAAAACATTATCATGTGACCCTTAGTTGGAACGAGCTCGACGAGCTCGTTCCAACGAGGGGTCACATGATATGGTTTTGTTGAATTTTTTTGAAAAATAATATTTTTTCAACTGCAGAATTTGCATATTACGCGGGCGGATGCGGGCGATTCGTTGGGTAAAGGGTTAACATTGTCCTGCATGGTCCTTTTTGCTGCCACATGCTTTCCTTTTGTAATCAATGCAAACTTGAAAAAAAAAATTAAATGGTTTGTGTCTGATATTTTACCCAAGTTAATAAAATTGATAAATTTGTCCCTTGAGTACAACAAGACTTTACAATGCTTTAGCTTGCACTCAAGTGATGAAATGCACCACCGCCCATAATATTCTGTGGATTTTGAGGCCTCGGCCATAAAAGAAACCAAGAACATGAACTTTTGCTGGCAAAAACATAATCACAAAAATAAGAAATAAAAAAAAAACAGGCCAGGCATTTTTTACTGGCATTCTTAAAATTTGCTTCCCTCGCATGGCCTCTGCGAGCGATTACTGTCCTCAGGCTTACAAAGGCTATAAGTGACAAAATGAAGTTTCACTTAATAATGAATTCTGCCTTTGTACATTTTATTTAGCGCTGCAGACAATGTAGTCTCAGTGAGAGGGCTACACAGTGTGACCGTCTTATAGAGGCCACTAACATAGCAGAGATCGGAAAAAATGTGGGTTTTAGGAATAGGCTGTTATGGTAATTATTATTTTCTAAGGCCAGGAGGGCTAGTTTTCACCCTCCTTAATTTTTTTTAAGGCAACCAGTAGGTGAGTGAATAAATCGCTCTCCTGAAAATGCCTGCCTGCCCAAATGCAATTTTACAAAAAATGGCCTGAGAAACAGAGGATCTACTTTGTGGGGCCTCGGCAGATATTTGTGAGAAAATATGAAAGTTTCTTTATATCCCAGTTATTTGCCTTAGAATTTTTGCATCAGAACTCTAAAATAATACAGATTTCTCAGGCAGTTTTCTCTGAAATTTTTGATAAGTAAGGAAGGTTCTTTTTCAACGTCGACAAAACTGTTGAAAATCGTTCGAATTGCCTGAAAAATTTAAAATGTTTATGCTCAAGAAAATCATTAAAGTCTGAAGCTTGTTTTTAATGTTGAAAGTTTTCATAATATATGTTAAGGTTGATCTTGGCAATGCCATTACTCAACAAAAGTTTTGAAAGAATTAAGGCCAGAAAAGTTAAAAATTTGTTTCTTGAGCCTTCCTACATGGTCATTTTGGCTGCCTTATGCTCTTTTTTTTTTTAGCTCACCTGACTGCAAGTCAATGTAAGCTACTGCCATCACTTGGCGTCTGTCATCTGTTAACTTTTGGAAACTTTTCTTCACAACCATTAAGCCAAATTCAAACATATATTGCACAGACCATCTATGGACTATACCCTTTCTATTTTGTTCAAATGAAGTAGAGGTCATCTACGGGCTTTGGTTAATGCCCCAAAAGCCTAAAAATCTTTAAAAACACATCCCTTGGAGTTGAAGATTAGTTTGTTCAAGGGAAGTTGGTAGGTCCATATGTGGGAGCATATCCATTTCGGGCTCTGTCCAAAATTTGTAATTTAAGAACCAGTTGGCCAATTTGAACCAAACTTGGCATGAAGTATAAGTGAATCCTAAGTAATTGATTGATGTCCGAAAAAAATTTTTTACAGCCCTGTGGGAACCCTTAGGCCAGGCCCAGGCATTGCCCTTAGGGCAATATGGGGAATAAGCTTTAAAAATCCTCTTCAGATGCACCAGTCAGATTCTTTTGATATTTGGTATACAAAATCTCTAGGGGGGTCATATTCAAGTTTGTTCAAATTGAGTCGTCCCAGGGTTAATATTTGGGCTCTTTATTGGAGCCCAAAGTTTAACTTAGTGCAATATGAGAAAATTTCTTTTAAAATCTTCTTCAGATCCACCCGACAGAATTCTTTCATATTTGGTATACAACATCTCTAGGGTGGTCAGATTCAAGTTTGTTCAAAATGAGTCCCTAGGTCAATATTTGGAGTCTAAATTTTAACTTTGTGCAATATATGGAATATTCTTTAAAAATCTTCTTATTCAGATTCAAGTTTGTTCAAATCGAGTTCCTCGATTTTTTTGATATTTGGTATACAGCATCTCTATTGCGCTTAGATTCAGATTTGTTCAAATCAAGCTCCTGGGTTAATATTTATGCTCCCTATGGAAGCCTGAATTGTAACATAGTACCATATGAGGGAATTTCTTTAAAAATCTTTTTCCACATCCACCAGTTAGAATATTTTCATATTTGGCATACAACATCTCTAGGGGGTCATATTCAAGTTTGTTCAAATCAGGCCCTTGGGTTAATATTTGGACTCTTTATTGGGGTCCATAGTTTAACTCCGTGCAATGTGAGAAAATTTCTTGAAAAATCTTCTTTGGATTCAAGTTTGTTCAAATCGAGTCCCTGAGTTAATATTTGGGCTCTGTATGCTGGTCACTTACTGATACAGGTGAGCATTTTAAGCTCACATGAGCCTTTGGTTTTCTTATCAGTGCATTTTTTTAATTATCAGTGCATTTTTTTTATTATCAGTGCAAACTTGAAAAAATAAAAACATTAATTGGTTGTCTGAAAAATTACTCAAGTCAATAAAATGAATGAAATTGTCCCTTGAGAAAACAAGGCACCATCTGCCTAAAGCATTGCAGATGGCACCATGTTGCTATCAAGAGACGAAATACACCACTACCCATGTTATTTTGTAGTTTATGAGGCCTAAACATAAAGCCAATAGAAGTTATCTCTGCCAACATGTATGGTATATGGAGATTTAATACCTGTGATAAAGATACTAATCTTCTTGAAGTAACTGAACATTAGGACATCTTTTCCTGTTAACATTTCCAGACTTGGGAAATTATTAGCTTACTAGACTTTGATAAAAGCAAACGGCAGGTGGTGGTGCTCTGTAGGTGGGGGGGTCATGAAGAGGATGGTGGTGGGTGGGGTCAAATCAACAATTTTTTTTATGATTTTTTAACATAGCATAAATGTATCAGCATAATTGACAACTAGATCTGGATACAACCTGGTGTTAGTGGTGGTCCATGAGCTGAAAATTCGTATGTTTTTTTCTTTTGTTTTAGTTTAAACAATATTTATTCAATAAGTATGCTATATGTTACAATATTGAACACCAATAAAAGTGTCAATATATATAGAGAACACGAAGAATATAACATATACTAACAAAAAAACATTATTATGTAATCTGACAGAAAGCTGGGAGCTTATGTTAGTCATCTCCCGGGGTCATTCAGAAATTTTACACTTTTGTTAAAAAAAAATTCTTTTGTTTTGTCCCTGCTCGAACTTTTCCCTGAAATCCATCCCATTTCCCTGAAAATCACCCTCAGGTTCCCTGAAAAATTATTCTGGAGGTTAACATGTCTGCTTTTAACACTTGGCCTGTTATTTTATAGTCTCGTGTGTTGATGCATATATCAAATTAGCCACTAACAAAAAAGAATTGCCCAGATGAAAAATGATAGAAATATAAAAAAATTCAGGAGGCATCAGAGTGAGTAATACACTGAAAATGACTTTAACCCTTTACCTAACAAATTGCCCGCATCCGCCTGCATAATTTGTAAATTAAGCAGTTGAAAAAAAAAAAAAAATTTCGAAATATTTCAACAAACCTATATCATGTGAATCCTCATTGGAACATTGGAATGAGCCAATGAAGGGGTCACATGATATGGTTTTGTTGAAATACAGTGGAACCCTGTTAATTGAATAGCCACTTTGCCAGTTAAAATTATTCTATTAACAGGAGTATTCAGTTAATGGATTTTGCCAATTTCCTGTATTCTAGAGATAAACTTTGCATTTATTCTATTATATCTTGTTTGACAGAGCTCCATGAGCTCTGTAAAACAAGATATATACAGATTATCACCACAGTGTGTGTCTCTGGGAATTCAGATCAAGTCAAGTTGTAGGAACATTAGTATTTCGATGAGCCCGTTGGTGAGTCGAAATGCGATTTTGTGCCTACAACGAGACTTTATCAGAATATCTGGAGACACACACTGTGGTGAAGATAAATTTATCTCACAATATTGACCACAACATGTGTTATAAAACTATTTTAAGAGGAACTTTTTCATTTGCCTTATCGATGGAAAGATGCAAATTGAAAAACAGAATAGCGTTCATTGATCTCCATATTGAGGTCAGTGATAATGTTTACAACAATTACTGGTGAATTAAATATCCCTCTTGGTGTAAAGGTTTATTATATTTTAAAATATGCCGTTCATTTATTGAGGTGGAGTTTTCCACATTTCATAGCGAAGGCTAATCCTTTAACTTCAAGAGAGAAGCCTCGACTCAAGCGTTCAGGAAAATCTGAATAATAGGCTACAAACCAGCCCAAGATTCCGAAAAGTGCGCATAATTTAACTATTAGTTGTGTTAACTTCCCCAGTGACATTTTAGCTTGCCGTGTTACAGAACGTTTAGTTGGCAGATACTGTGTCAAAAACGGCTTGGAGAAAACAATATTAGATTCGGCTTCGCCTCACCTAATATTGTTTTCTCTGAAGGGAAAAACGCGAAGCGATTGAAAAATGATATTAATGCCGTTGTTTTGGCAACAGCAGAATCACGTGCTTGTATCAGGGACCCTTGATACGGATTCGGAACAACGGCCCAGATACATTAAACTTTAGTTGCGTAACAGTGCAAAAACGCCACGATTGTGAGATAAAATAGATTAAATGCCTGTATTGAATGGATTGAGGCCAAATAGGTTTTTAACCAGTGCAAAACTGGGGAGAGTCAGGGAAATTTCTAAACATGTTACAAGATTTTTTATTCAATTAATAGGAGTTTACTCTATAACCTATATTCAATTAACAGGTCAAATTTGTACTGGAGGTATAGTAAATGGTTTTGTGTTGGGAAATTATATTCAATTAACAGGGATACACAATTAAGAGATATCCAGTTAAGTGGGCTCCAGTGTATTTCTGAAAAATTGAAAAAAAATAGTAATTAAAATAACATTTTTTGATATTCTCTGTGTTGGGTAAAGGGTTAATTTGATTTTTGAAAGATCAGTGAGTGTATGTATTAATTTTATCCTCACCATGATGAAAATAAGGATTTCAGTGATAAAAGAAAGATAATTTGTATCTGTATCATACTCAAGGTGTGTTGCTGTGGGTGTGCATGTGGTGTTTTTCATATATTTTTATTCTTTTTTTGAGAGTCTGACAAATAACTTTTACTTTAACTTCCTCCCTTCTTAAAATAAATAAATCACAGAGTACATCTCATCTCAGGTACTGAAATCTGATAGAGATGTACTGGGATGACCAAATGTGTTGTCATTGATACGTTTATGATACCATTAAATTTGTTGCTATTTCAGTTGAAATCACTTCATCACACTTTAAATATGTTATCTCTCAGTTCTTGTAACTTCATTGACCCATTACTAAATTCACCTGAAATGGAAGGTAATTTCCACAAGTTGATTTTATGTTACTTGTGGTAAACCAGTTCCGCTTTACTAGTAAAATAGGACCCAGTCACCAATGCTTGGGGTGAAAGTCCTCTAAAATGGGCAACATGTAGATCAACGATTGACTACACTTGACTTCATCCCCATGTTGTGTCACGATTAGCCATGGTGCAAAAATATGTGACGTTAACCACCAACAAACAAACAAACATTTTATGTTACTTCATCTTTTTCCGATATTGAGTCTGATTCTTGGTGTTCATCTCTTTTACTGCAACTTGCTATTCTGTAATAGCACTGCTTCTCTAAATAATAATAATAATAATAATATTTATTGTCGTAAATATCTCCGAGTGATATGTGACTGCATACAAATAAAAACAAAACATAACATACATAAACACTAATTTGACAAGAGAAGAATAAGGAAAATGATTGGATTTTGTGAGGAGAAAAGTATATACACATGTATACACACACACAGGCACAAACATGATCGATACATGTGCACACACTTTCACACACATTTCCACAGATATATACGCACTTAGGCAAACAAACATACTTGCACATGCATCCATACACATATACATACATATGAATACACATGTATACACACACACATATATATATAATTGGGCACCATAATTCTCCATGTATTTTATATATATAATAAAATCTCTACATGTGCTAGTAGTATAAACTACAGGGAATCTACAGTCTAACGCTTCAGATACTGTCTAGAGTGCTAGCTGGGTTTTAGATTTCTGGCTTCTGAGTTGATACGCTGCATGAGTGAAGCACATTATGTAGGGCATAATGTCACTGTCAAGGGTTGCTATTAGGTATTTCATAGAATCCCACTGGTAAACGTCTAGCTGGTCGGAAACAGTGTTCCCTAAATGGCTCATCAATGATATGCGTGGAATGCCATACATTGGACACTGCATGTAAAAATACTGTCTGTCCTCAAGTTTTGTTGTACAGTGTGGACGAAATCTCTGACCAGTTGGACGGGGCGGGTATTTGTATCTCTCTGTTTCACTGTTTAGAGAATGTGGGCTGGTCCTCAGCTCTTATACATCCACACACAACATGCTAACAGTAAGAGGGTTGTACATTGAAAACTCGCCCAGACCATACTCCTGCCAGAAAACGAATACGCAAGTTCAGATATAAAAAAACAGTGGTCATTCTGAGATCTGAGAAACGTTTTAAAACTTCCGTATTTTTTTTTTTATTAAAGACGTGCGAAATGTTGCCCCGGTCCTTATTTTCATTTATACACGTGACACCTGTCGCTCCAATTCACCAGTGACATGAATTAATGTGCCTGATTTGGAATTTACACATCCATTTTCCACGACTTTAATAATCTTCCATTTAAAATTCAGAACTAATTTTAGTGGGTTCCATATATTTTCACCATCAAAATTTCCATCCGTGTTCAGTTGTATTCATACATTCGTTTCGAAGGACGCTTGTCAATGGAAATTGCGAAATAAATTTTTGTACATGCCATAATATATACTTCACATCAGATTATCTAAAAGTTCATTTCAGGAATTCTGGTAATACCTTTAATAAACAAACACTAGATTTCAAGCTTGCAGTTTTATTCTGAACCACAGGCAAATAATAACATTAACTTGACTTAATTTAGAAAAAAATACACTTTGAATGTACAATTCAAGAGTATTAAAAAAATGAAGATAAACATTGAATCAAAATCACTCTCCTCACATTTTTCACTCCCGCAAACTTGATTTGAGGTGAGCGATTTTCAACTCGCCTCCATTTTGCTCCCATTTGTCACTGATGCCTATATAGGATGTCTGTATAGGATTAATTTGCCTGTGTAGGATGCCTGTATAGGATGTCTGTGTAGGATGTCTGTATAGGATGTCTATAGGATGCCTGTATAGATACGATGCCTGTGTAGGATGTCTGTATACGATGCCTGTGAAGGATGTCTGTATAGGATGTGTCTATAGGATACCTGTATAGGATGTCTCTGTAGGATGCCTGTATAGGATGCCTGATGCCTATATAGGCAGCCAAGACTTCATTAGACACCACTGCTAAGTCAAAGTGTTGCCTTATTTTGAAGGAGCAAAAACAGTGGAATTCTCCAGGCTTTGTAAGAATATGATCTGAAGCCGACAAGAATCTAATGAACATTTTGCGAGAATCAATATTAATTCTATTTATTTATTTATTTATTGGTGTTTAAGGTCACATACTTATTCACAATTGCTAATCGTGACTGTGACACTTTTACGGGTGGAGGAAGCTGGAGTACCCAGAGAGAACCACCGAGCATCAACGAGCAACTGTCATCTCCTCAACATTCTAACTCTGTTCAAGCTCCGCTCTTGCATGGTTACAGCGGTTGGAGACATGAGCACCATCGATGTGCAGTATGCCTCATTGTACCCCCATGTAGGCAACCGGGATAAGCATAGAAGTCCAACAGTCTTCCACTGAGCCACCACGCTCCCCAACATTTATTCTCATTGTTTTACTTGCAAGAATCATTTGCAGGATTTGTTCCCGATTCTCGGATTAATTTTAAGCTCTAGGAGAATAATTCTTTCCTTTTTTGTATTTAAACATGCTGAGTGACAAATAGATGACTGTCAAAAATACAATACAATTTCCAATGAAACCATTTCAAACTGATATTATCTGGGCCCTGCGAATCTTCAAATTTGATTCGCATTTCAAGTCGTTTTTCCGATTCAGTTTTCAAATATCTGTCTGCCGATAACTGAATATCGAATATCCCAATGATGATCATGGAAGTCTTCTGTCCTTTCTTTTTGTGTATAAATCATTATAAGTGGTCATTATTTCTTGCCAATTATGTTAATATCCAGAATAACTTGTCAGTCAGAGCTGTCAGGTGGTTATTATTTTAAACGTCGGTAGCTAGGCATGAATAAAATCATTAGGGGCAATGCCAGGTAGACGTTAATGTCCAAATGCATGTGCATGTATCAGTTGTGCCAACAGCTCAATAATGTGTGAACTTGAAAGAGCGGGAAGACGCTTGACGTGACAAACTCTGATCTATGCTGTCACCACATATACTAACTGGATATCTGATTTGATTCGAATTTGGTTCGAAATTGAACTTCAAAAACACAATTTGATTTGGACGGAAAAAAGTCTGATTCACAGGTACCCAAATTTTACTTTATTTTCTCCGGAAAATGTCACAAATATTAATGTCAGGAGGGACAAGCTTTTTTAATGATAAAGCTTTGACAGTTGTTGGAACTGGTGAATTTTCCAGTAAAAGATGGAATTTCTGATGACCTACACTTGCATTTTAAAAATGGTATGTTGACAGTATGGTGCATATAACCTGGTGAAATGGTAAATTGGCATCAGGGTGAGGGCATGGGGAACTAGTCTCTAACTCGGCTCTTTAGGAAGGGGCGTGGAGGGCAGCTAGCAGGGATCACATAGCTCCTGTAGGCTGATACTGATGACTAAGACACAATTTGTTGAATTTGATCAAGCAAGTGTTTGCTGCATTTTGAGCATATAAGACCTGAGAAATGGGCCTGGAGTGAACATTACGGACCTTGGTTTTCTGTTTTGTCTGGTGGGGGGAATACATTCCTGTTTCAAGCAAGATAGTACTCATAAATTGATTTTATGACATGGTTTTTCTCCATTTTCCATTTGATTATCTACATTTCTGGTATTATGGTTCTGCATTCAAATTTTCTGGTGTCATTGCTCACCAACAAAATTTAAGAAGTGTGAGAAATTGCCTTTTGAAATGGACAGGCCTGAGTAAATGAAACTATATATGGATGCCCTCTGCCCCTCTTCTTTTGAGGGCAGAGTACCAAATCCAGGCCTCTAAAAATTAGACAAATGCTAATTTTTTTCATGTGTTGGTTATGCAAACCGTCTGTGACATAACTTTTTTCTGTTCGTCCAAAATGTAAGCCAATTGGAGACATGTAACTGCATTTCCTCCATCTCAACATGTAACTCATGAGCTGGAATTCCTAAAATTGAATGGCCAATAAGAATCATCCTTATAGCTTACTGGACATACAACAGCCCTTGCAATTAGCATCACTATTTGCTGTGCTGAAGCAAAAAATGCATAAAATTGTTTCGCATTGACGTCAAAATGTTGACAGAAACATTCAGAATGTGCTGTAAAATTGGCAATAATTAGTAGTCATTCATTTAACTAAGCTGCTTTCATAACCCTTTACCAAACGTATCGGCCAAAACCAGCCAGTGGGAGCGCGGTGGCTCAGTAGGTAGAGGTGCAGACTGCAAGCCGAGAGGTCCTCGGTTCGAATCCCACCTGCGGCAACCGCGTTGTGTCCTTGGGCAAGACACTTCATCTCCATTGCGCGCGTGGGGGCACGATGACGCCGTGTACTAAGGCGTACTGCACGTCAATGGTACGCATGTCTTCAACCAATCTAACCCTGCCTGTGCTGCAGTGCGGAGTTACGATGTTGGGGAGCTGGCAGCTGCTCGTCGTTGCTCGGTGGTTCTCTCCGGGTACTCCGGCTTCCTCCACCCGTAAAACTGTCACGGTCATGATTAGCCATTGTGCATAAATATGTGACCTTAAACATCAATAAATAAATAAATAAAACCAGCCAGTGCTATTCACAAAAATCGCCAATTAATTTTCATAATTAGTTATTCAGAAATTTTGTTTGCAGGTGTCGTCTGCTTTTCATGTTAGGTAAAGGATTAACTGATTGAGTACTAAATTATTTATCAATGGTGATTTGAAACGTGTTTTTTTTTTTCAGGGATACCAGATACCAGCAAGAGTAGTCTTAGTTTAGTGATATTTTCTTCATAAATCATTGTTTTATTATAATTTATTGGAGAGTGCCAAGAGGCACTCTCCAATAAATTGTAACCAAACAATGTCATATAAACAAAATTTTTGCATCCAGTGTAAAGCACTTGTCAATAGAGCCATGATAGTGATTTCTAGCCCGCCCCAGTTAAAAAAAAAAATAGAAAAGTAGTTAACAATTCCTCAATAAGGGTTATCAGTTGATTAACATAATCACACAATTTCCCACTCCTATCCTCTGAATATTAATTCAATAAACTATTTAACAAGAAAATGTTTTGTGCAATCACAAGTGTGCGAGAAAATACCCAGAAAAAATTTTCTTCTTGAATCCGCGATAAAGAATGGGTGGAGTTTTTATTGTTATTCACACCTAATAACGATACTCAAATCCAATTTATTGATTCAGTTCATGGAAGGGTTTCCGCATAATCTGTGTTTCTATCTGGTAGAAAATGAGACCGCAAATGCGATTTTCTATCAGATTTAAAAGACAAGGGATTAAAATCAAGATATTACCACCATCTTTGGAATAAATTTTATATATGATATATATATACTAGGGCTGTCACGATCAATTGATTAAACGATTGTTGATCGGTCACGGCGAAATCGATTAGTATTTTTCGTTGTCGAATAATCGGTATCCCATTTTAGATGTTTAATAATTAAAAGAAAATTTGATGGAAAAACTATTGTTTCTAAAGGTATTGAGTTAAGAACATCGATGTTAAACCCCCAAGAAGCCGTTGGAAGCATTTGTCTTCCAGGTACATTCATCAAAGCTTTGATCTGAATCTTTGAACCGTAGGTGTAATAATCAAGACCGGTCGGCAGTTGCGAAGATCGCAACTGCCGACCGGTCTTGATTATTACACTGATGGTTCAAAAGTTGAGAACATCAAAGCTATGAATGTACCTAAAAGTTGATCGTCTTCTTTGTTTACTTGAGGTAGGTCAGCTGACTTTAACTCCATTTTTATCGACTTCAAAGAGGGGGGGGGGGGGGGGTCATCGAGGTACGATTAATCAATTATTATCGATTATTTGCGACGATTAATCGATTCCTAAATTGAAAAATCGTGACAGCCCTAATATATACTTTCACGTTTCTTTGTTGTATTCAAGATTAATAGTTTACATGCAGGTCTCTTGGTTCCTGCTTGCAAAAATTGAGACCTCAAATTGGAAGTCTCGCTATACATGAAAAGCGGAATTTTAGGGGGTAAAATTAAAATATCAATATTAAAGTTCAGATGTATGTTGAATATACTCAAAATCACCAGATAGCATTTATTTGGTATTTTTAGGACCAGTAGTATATCCTTGCGGTCTCTCTGTCCTTCTTTGCTGAAAAGTGAGACTGCAAGCTGGATATCATGCTATACATTACAAGTGAAATTTTAGGGGTTAAAGTTAAAATATCGGTACCAGACTTTGGGTGTATATTTGGTATATCTCATGTAACAAATAGCGTTCATTTGGGGACTAACCCCTGTACTTTGCGTGCGATATCTTGCAGTCTCATTTTCTACCGGAGGTCCAATTTTAGTATGACCAAGTATTCAATGTCTCTCATTTCAGTATGACTGGGTATTCAATGTCACCTACAAAAAAAATTGGGTCGGACATTCTAGTCGGATTGTTCTTGTGTCACTGTTGCAAAAACACTTCAGCAGACGACATTATAAGTTATTCTGTTTGTTGACAGGGGTCATGGTCTCACGTTCCCTGCATGAAATTTATATTCTACGAGGCATTAGCCGAGATTGAATATATGTTTCATGCAGGGAATGTGAGACCATGTCCCCTGTCAACAAACAGAATAACGTGTATGTCCTGTTTTTTGCTTCATTCGAATCATTTTAAAATTTGTTGCTGTACAGCGAATATCAGATAGCAGACGTTTTCATAAGGTGTTAACTAATATATGTTTCATGCAGGGAACATGAGACCATGTCCCCTGTCAACAAACAGAATAACGTATATGTCCTGTTTTTCGGTTCATTCGAATCATTTTAAAATTTGTTGCTGTACAGTAAATATTAGAAAGCAGACGTTGTTTTGGTAAAGTGTTAACTTTTATCATAACAGACTGGAGTGATTTCCCTTTATTCAATGTTTACGTACGCAATCTACGGGGCCAGATGCTCTAGATTCGTTTCAGTTTATGTTACAGTAAATTAATGAAAAGAGACCTTATAATCTAATCGGTTTCATAAATAATTACCCATGTTTACATAACTAATCTTTTTGTACGTAATAACGGTACTTTTGTGTCTATTTTACTTCAGTTCAATGTATTTGTCTCAGTTGATTTCAAGTGCAAACGAGACGCTTTCCTTGACAGTGGACATAAGAATTGCTGATAGTAGACATATGCGCGTGCCCGGCGACATAAAATAAAATCAACGAGGCATTGACCAATCACTGCAAGGTATTGCGGTTGGTATAGGGACATAAGAGCATATATTTGTATTACAGATCGCTTTGTTTGTATAGTATAAAAACAATCCACAAAAATAAAAAATAAATCAAAACCAAATATGGGGAATTACAAATATTCGTTTCCAATTTTTGCAAACGTACATTTTTTCTCCAATCAATTGAAGTCACTATGAACTGTGTCAAAAATTGTACCAAATATTATGCGTGCATGTATGCTAAATAACACATCTAAATTGACAGAACCGAGCTCTTTTATAAAGCATGCCATTATGACATCTGCATGTTTATAAAAATCTCCAATCACTTTTTGAATCATTCATAAAGAGGTTTCCCAAGTTGTAAATCCCAGAATGCCATTGGTCGAAATTCCAGTGTGATCTTCTGTGCAGGTGCACATTTGTTTTCTCCACTCAATTCCCCAACTTGTTACAGATTTGATGTTCCCTTCCATGAAAGGAAAAAAGTATGTTGGATATGAGACTAGAGAGTGAGAGCTAATTGCTATGAAAAAAATATCTTCCAAGAGTCTTTGGAGCAGATCGGGTTGCAGAAACTAAAAAGATCCAAATGGTCCAACACTCATATAATTTTTCTTCTGGATGTACTTAATTACTTAATCTGCCTGTCATCCTAACTACCAAAGAATTTTTTGAGTTAGAGAGTACAGTGGAACCCTGTTAATGGAATAGCCACTTTGCCAATGGAAATTATTCAATTAACAGGAGTATTCAATTAACAGGGATGGTGTCACTTTCATGTATTCTAGAGATAAACTTAGCATTTATTCTATTATATCTTGTTTGACAGAGCTCCATGAGCTCTGTCAAACAAGATATAATAGATTAAATGCCTGCATTGGTTGTACTGAGCCCAAATAGGTCTATAAACAAAGGAAAACTGGGGAGAGTCAGGGTAATTTCTCGACAGGTTACAAGATTTTTTATTCAATTAACAGGAGTTTACTCTATAACCTATATTCAATTAACAGGTTAAATTTGTACTGGGGTATGGGAAATGGTTTTGTGTAGGGAAATTATATTCAATTAACAGGGATTTACAATTAAGAGATGTCCAATTAAGTGGGCTCCACTGTATAAGTTTTAACACCAGAGTATTAACCATTCCTAATAGCAAGTTAAAGTTTTCTTTGTAGGCCAACAGTACAGTAGGCGTGGACTTGTCATAATCCATGCCTGAGCAGTGATGTCCGTCCACGCATGCATTTACCAAGTAATAAAAATCATCATCAGCAAAATTTTAATTAATGAATCACCAGGTTGTACCCATGCTTCATTAATTAAAATTTTGACGATTGTTCCTATAATTAGTGTTTGGAATCTAATATTAAATGTGTCTATGGAAATATTGTCCACCTATGGAAATTGACAAGTCCACGGCAGCCATACTGTCCTGTATATTCTGGATAATTTTAGGGATTTGGTGGAATACTGGCATTGATTTGGTGCTGGGACTTCAATACCGTAAATATTGCCCTGATAGCTTCTCGGGTCACACATTTTTTCATGATTGTCTTTGAGAGGGTTCCAAAACCCCCACTTAATGTTTCAGTTCCCCAAAACACCTCATTGCCCCTACAAATATCTCTCTCTTCACTGTAATAAACTTGTCATACAAATTTTACTCCTTTGCATTATCCAGATAACTGCTCATACAATTTCCTGATGCCTGCTCCTTCCAGCAGAGTAAAGTGACTTTTTTAATTTAATTTAATCTTATTGTTTTACAAGGATTGGCGAAGAAGTTATGCAACTTATATTAATGCCTCTCCTTGACCCAATGGCGTAGGTGTGTGTGATGATCTTCATAGCGGCAATTTCGTGGCCTAGCTGTTCTCGAATACTACGAAAGGGATCTTTAGCCTGCACAGAGTGTGTCTCTCTCCACACAGAGGACAGACATTTTACATCCCCACCCGATGGGATGGTACGCTGTGACAGCATCAACCCCACAATTGATGCTGACAGAGAGTGTTCGGACACGTCGAGAACTTTCCCCAACCAGGGATTGATCCTGGGACCTCTGGCATAAGAGACCAGCGCACTTATCCACTCGGCCACCACTCTCTTTTGCAGGGCAGCTGTGAGTCCATGAATTCAGAAAGAAGTTCAAGACCTTGAAAGTTTGTTTTATTTCAGGAGTTGAACAACGCTATCAACAGCCATTTTATCAGACAGTTTTAAAAGCCAGAGAGAACTACTGAACCACAGTAAGTAACTGTCGGATTCCAAAACTTTTCAATCCGGCACAAGCAGGGTTAGCACTGGTTCAAGGCAAGTGTACCATCGATGGTCTGCATGCTTCAGTGCATGTTCCCTCTTGGGGTTGGTGTGTCGAGACAACACAGATGATGTGGGTCAAGATCAAACTGTTGACTTTTTTTTTTTATCTGAAGTCTATTGGTTCAACCTGTGGTCCACTGTTCACCCTCCTGGAAAGTGGTAGTGGATTCCCGATATTAATTGTTACATGGGTGTTCCAGTCGTAGTGTTGAAAAACTGCAAGAAAGTGTTACCACCCCTTTGAGCACGGAGTTCCTGAGTGGAATTTCCAAATGAGCAATTGAGCCAATCAATTTTGAATTTGTAGGGAGGTTGAGGTATAATTTAATCAAGCAGCATTGTGAGGCTCTATGGGGCTGTTGGGTTAAACTAGTACGGACTCTTCTTAACTGGTTGAATGCCAAAAGCCACTATCAGGACTCTACCAAAAAGTGCTGAAAGCCACTATAGTGACTTTGCACTAAGAAAAATATTAATACAAAAGTGTCTTGTTACAATTTATTGGAGAGTGCCAAATGGCACTCCAGTAAATTGCAACAAAACAATTATTTAGGAGCAACATCTTGCTAAACAAAGGCTCTTTGTGCTAGTAATGTGATAGTTAAAAAAAAAAAATACTTGATACAAATGACCATTGAAAAGTAATTTAGCACTCGATCAAGTTAATTATTATACACCGCAAAGAGTTGGGGTGAGGGGGAGGTTATACTGGAATCACCTTGTCTATCCATCTGTCTGTCCATCTGTAGACATAATTTGTCCAGAGCTTTTCTCAAGATGTTTATGGACCAGTCTGCTTGAAACTTGGGAAGAATGTTCAAAACCATGGGAACCTGTGCACCTGTGATTATAGTTCTGGTTAGATTATTGAACTTAAAAAAGCAGTCATAGAATTTTGTGTGGAGATTATCTCAAATGTTTATGTGTCGATTCTTTTGAAACTTGGTATGGATGTTTACAACCATGGGAACCTATGCGCCTGCAATTATTGTTTTGATCAGACTTATTTTGCCAGAGTTATGCCCCTTTTTATCTTAGAATATCTGAATTTTGTCTGCAGATTTTCTCAGATGTTTATGGGTAGATTCCTTTGAAACTTGGTATGGATGTTCACTACCATGGGATCCTTTGCACCTGCAATTATAGTTTCGATCAGACTTTATGCCAGAGTTATGTCCCTTTTCATCTTAGAATGCCTGAATTTTGTCCAGAGATTTTCTCAGATGTTTATGGTTCGATTCCTTTGAAACTTGGTATGGATGTTCACTACCATGGGAACCTATGCACCTGCGATTATTGTTTTGATTGGACCTTTTTTTTTTGCTGGAGTTGTGCTCTTTTTTGTATTAAAGTAATCATGGTGGTGGGGGCAGCAGGGAGTATGGACAGGCCCATCTGGAACAGTTATACCTCTAGTTATTGTGCGCTTACTGACCACCAAATTTTCTTTCACATCACACCAAAGTTATTCCGACCTGGGCAGAAAAGATTAAAGAACTTTTCCAATAAGGAACTCTTCTTCCATTAAGAAACTTTCCTAATGGCTCTCGGACTTCACAATGATGAATTTAGTAATGATTAGGCCAATCTGGTTATTACTCCACCCCTCTCTACCCTGCAGAGAATTGGGAGAATATACTGCAAGGCCCTAGTTTGGACTAATAAATTTGTTCAAATATTCAAAGAAAGGTATCAAATCAATTTTTTTTTTCGTTTCTGAATATATGTAATATATATATTTACTTGACTCCAAATCTGACTGGACAAAAGGTGAGCTTGTCTCTCGAGAAACATTCTGGATGGAACAGCTATGGAGATGCACAGCTCTGGCCTTAACTGATTTTCAAGTAATTCAGGTAATTCTTGATTCCTTGAAAGTGTTTGAAGGGTATATTGCCATCAGGTAATATTATACTGAGAGCTAGGGTTATAAGAACCTTGTTATGTCCCTGACCTAGGTGGTTTGGTGGGTATATAGTCAAGGTTCCCCCGTGGGAACCCCAGGAAGTGAAGCAGTGCTTGTTTACTGTAGTAAACAAGCTCTGTTTCACTGGTAAAATAGGACCCAGTCACTAATGCTTGGGGCACGAGTCCTCTAAAATAGGCAACATGGGGTATAAACGATTGACTGACCTTGACTTTATCTCCATGTTGTGGTCATGATTAGCCATTGTGCAGAAGTATGTGACCTTAAACAACAATAAATTATAAATTAGTCAAGGTTTCCGTCCATGCAAACATTTTGAATTGTAACTCTAGCAGCGGGTGTCACATTTTGATGTCCTTTGGTATGATAAGACCAGCATGGGGGAAAAGGATATACAGAACTCGCAGGTTTTTTCCACACATTCATACCAGTGTTATGGGACTTAGAAAAATAGTAAAATGAACGTTCTGCATTAAAACTCTGGCATTGGTTGTCATTTGTGTGTGGATTTTGATGTCTTTTGGTATGTGGAGAGAATAGCATGGGTGAGAAGATATCCACATATTGCAGATTTGGTCCCTGCATACAGATCATAGTTATGTGTCTTAGAAAAATAGTAAAATGAACGTTTTGCATTATAAATCTGGCATCGATTGTCAGATTTTGATGTTGGTTTGTATGATGAGGGACATGATATCTACATATCGCCGGGTTCATCCATACATTCCAACCAGAGTTATGGCTCTTGATACACTTAAACTGTGTACAAACATTTTTGCATTATAACTTATTTGTGTGCAAATTTTAATGGCCTTTGGCAAGTTGAAAGACTGGCAAAGGGAAGAAGACATCCATATATTACGGGTTGGGTCCAAAAATACTAACCAGAGTTATGGCCATTGTTACACTTACAAAACTCACCGTACAAACATTTTGTATTATAACTCCTGCATTGTTTGTTGGATTTTGATGTCCTTTAGTGTGGTGATTGGGGCAAAGAACATCTGCATGTTTTGGGTTACGCCCATGCATATTTATACCCCCCCGCAAACAAAGTTTGGGGGGGGGGGGGTGGTATATAGGAATCACCCTGTCTGTCCGTCTGTCCATCCTTGTAAGTGCAACTCCTCCTGAACCATTTGAAGAATTTTCATGAAACTTTACACAATGGAAGAACTCCATATGAAGATGTGCATGAAGCGATATAATTCAGTTCTGACATTTCCAAGGGGAGATAATCTAACTTATATCGTCTGTCCATCCTTGTAAGCGCAACTCCTCCTAAACCGTTTGAAGAATTTTCATGAAACTTTACACAGTGGAAGAACTCCATATGAAGATGTGCATGAAGCAATATAATTCCGTTCGGATATTTCCAAGGGGAGATAATCTAACTTATACCGTCTGTCCATCCTTGTAAGCGCAACTCCTCCTAAACCATTTGAAGAATTTTCATGAAACTTTACACAATGGAAGAACTCCATATGAAGATGTGCATGAAGCAATATAATTCCGTTCCGACATTTCCAAGGGGAGATAATCTAACATACCGTCTGTCCATCCTTGTAAGCGCAACTCCTCCTAAACCGTTTGGAAGAACTCCATATGAAGATGTGCATGAAGCAATATAATTCCGTTCTGACATTTCCAAGGTGAGAAAATCTAACTTACACATTTCTGACGTGGGGGGGGGTATTACTTTGTGAGTTTGCTCACAGTACCTCTAGTTATCACAGTTATGTCCCTTTCTAGACTTTTATATTGCTCATATTGACATTGCACTATTTTCTTGTTGAAAATTTGTCCAAAAGTATTTTTTCCCCATTCCTTTCAATTTTTGCAGTGTTTTTTTATTCTTTTCGGATTGTTTATCACATCTGCTAAGTCAGAAGCTTGCTTACAAGAGTTTTTATCTCTACATTTTGTTTCTTGCATCGTTTGTGTGTATTTTTTCTTCTGCCTGTACCTTGAAGAACGTCTTCGTCAGACAGAAAGCTTTGTCAAAATTTGTTTTTTTCCTGTATTGTTTGAGTTTAATATATAGAGAATATCTAGTGTTTTTGAGTGGTTACCAAAAATTATCTTGTGAGTGGCCGAGACAAATGTTTATTTTTCGCAAGTACTTGTGCCAGCAAAAATGACCATTTGTCTCTGTCACAAGTGAAATCATTTTTGGTATCCACTCAAAAACACTAGATTTTCTTTTTATTGTACTCGTTTTATAAGAATCTGATCGTTCCTATCGATTATTCCACTCGTTTCAACCTTGAATTGTTGCATGAAAGTAAACAGCTGATGCTCATTGATACGTGGAAGTGATTTGATTGATACTTGGAGCAGGTAGCATCTTAAGATCTGATTCAGCTGGCGGGTTTCATGCATCAATTCAAGATGAATGCGTGTTGAATTATTGCTGAAAATGATCAGTATCCACTCCAAAACACTAGATTTTCTTTTCATTATACATTTTTGGAACAAATTGATAATTTCCAGTGATAATTTGACTTGTATTCACCTTGAAGGGATGCTTTGAAAGCCACCATTTTGATTGATACTCTGAAAGTGAAAATTTCTGTATCTTCACAGTGGGGGATACGATTTTTATCTTTCTGCAATTTTTTCGATAATCTATCATTTAGTGTATAATAAGGATGAATATCTTTCACTTTAGGCCCTTCTGTCTCATAGATCCAGCACACTTGAAATAAATTTGTTTTTTCAAAATATAGACTCGCAAACATTAGCAAAGGGTAATGTGTACTAAACTCATATCTTGCAGTGCAACTCTGTAACTTAGTTGGCCTGGAGGGTGTAGTCCATGCAGATTCACACAGTGAAATTTGCTAGTGCCTTTGTTCATTTAACCCTTTACCCAACGTAACGGCCAAAACCGGCCAGCGCTATTCACAAAAAATCACCAATTAATTTTCATTATTTTTTTCATTTTTTGTCTCAATAACATTGGTTATGACCCCCTCTTTGGAACGAACTTGTTGAGCTCGTTCCAATGAGGGGTCATAGCCTATGTTTTTGAGACAAAAAATGAAAAAATTAGTTATTCTAGAATTATTTTTGCAAGTGTCATCTGCTTTTCATGTTAGGTAAAGGGTTAAACAGAATGTAATAAATAGTTTATTAGAAAATCTGCTTGTGTTGTGGCAGTAATGCATTTGTCCTGTATTGTAGGTTGCAGCAGTATTTATTTATTTATTTATTTATTATTTATTATTGTTTAAGGTCACATACTTCTTCACAATGGCTAATCATGACCACAACATGGAGATAAAATCAAGGTCAGTCAATCGTTTATACCCCATGTTGCCTATTTTAGAGGACTTGCACCCCCAGCATTAGTGACTGGGTCCTATTTTACCAGTGAAACAGAGCTTGTTTACCACAGTAAACAAGCGCTGCTTCACTTCCCGGGGTTCCCACGGGGGAGGTTGCAGCAGTGAGGTAGTTAATATTTCCTTATACCCATAGAGTAGTTCACTAATATAACCTGAAGAATTCATCCAGTAAGTTTTATGACTTTCCAAAATTCAAGATCTAGTGAGAAAAAAATAAACGGTCGTTGAAATTTGATAATTAAATTTGAAAAATTGTAAATCATATTTTGAAGATGTCATTAAGTCTCACAAAAGCCATAGACTACAATTACGTCTTTTCAATGATCTGATTTATGAGTTTTGTGGTAGGACTGAATGAAAATATTATGATATTCATTTATTTATGGTGACAAACTGGCCTGGAGCTAGTATGCTTCACTGAAATATATCACAATATTGTATCATCATTCTCAATAGATGTCACTTTTCATTGTGTACCACTGTCAATTGGTCTCTTCTTACTCATCTCCAAATTACACCTTTGAAATTTATAATTGGCCTTTTTACAATGTGTACTGCTTCCGACTGTGAGCCAGGTCATCCCCTAGGTCTGTCCTTTGATTTGTAATGGAGTACCAGCAGAGCTAATTTCAGCCTATCATGTTTCTGTACAATAGAATGTTACATGTTGTTCTATCAGATAATGGAGTCAGCAAAATGATCAAATGTAGCCTCAGCAGTTTATGCCATGGCCACCTGTAACTCGCACTCAAAGTGTTACTCATGGAGGCATAATGCATCAGTCACAATGGCAACTAATAAAATATGTACGCTGTACACAAGCTGTCATTTTATCCCTACTGTAGATGTTAAATCCTTTACGCTGCAATAAATAAATTCCTAGATTTTCATACCCACCCGCCAGTCCCAATTTTGTTTATTGCCATTTCAAAAAAGTTTTGTCATATCACCTCCTTTTAGGATAAACACAAGACATTTGCTCGTATATTATCTCTTTGTTGATGATTCCAACCCTTGACAACATTTCTTGGGAAGCTCTCCGGGAGAGCTTCACCAAAAATAATGTCAAAAGTTGGGAAGCTCAGGGAGAGTTTCCCCCAAAATTATGTTAAGTGTTGGAGTTATTGACTGAGTGAAATGTGATCAAAATTTTCTTGTGGTTATCCTGCAACTGATTTCTGCTGGTACTGTATATATGCACCTGGAACTCGAGCACCCCCTGAAATGTTTCATGACAGTAAAGTTGCTGTTACTGATTATTATGCTTTAATGATTGCTATGTCTTGCAGTACATTTCATCTAGTGAAACATGATGTTTCTGGTTGATAGCATACCCCAAACACATTGCCTTGTCCACGTGAAGCATGCTTCCCACGAATGTCACAAAACACGCTTATCATCCACATGCAATATCTGGGTGTGAAACAAGAAAATTTGTCACTTTCTTCAATAAATGTTGACAGGGTAAGGAGGAGACTGTCAGAGGCTCTAAGATGATAATGTTGGCATGCATGCAACAGGCATGTCATTCAAAGCTATTGGAAGGCAACTTGGCTATAGTTATTCTGTTATCAGCAGACTTGTCCAAAAACATCAACAAACCAATGATGTCAAGGACCAACCAAGGCCTGGACAACACCAAAAGACCTCTTTTCAGGAAGATCAGGGTTTTGAAACGCCTTTTGCTCCACAATAGGCATTTGTGCTACAGAACTGTCCAAAACTGTCTCAAAGCACTGGGTATGAGGTCCAGAAGGGCCATCAAGCATCCAGCTCTGTCTGATCAGCAAAGACGATGTTTGGAGTGGTATATGGCACAACAACATTGGAATCTCAGGATGTGGAGGGGAGTCCATTGGTCAGGCGAGAGTTGGTTCCTGCTTCAAGTTGCAAATGGTCTCATGGGAGTGTGGAGGCAAAGAAATACTGCTTAGGTGCCCAGAAAAATCAGGTCTACTGTTTCTTATGGTGGAGGATCAGTAATGATCTTGGGATGCCTCTCTCATGATTGTAAGCTCAGTGGTCATCAGTATATCTGGGACACTCTCAATCCAGTTATCGTGCCTCATTTTGACAACCACCCATTGGCTACTCGTCCATTGTCATGGACGTTTGTGCAAGGCCACGTCGTTCCCATGCTGTGAGAGCATACCTTCAGAACAATGCTATTACAACACTACCTTGGTCTGCAACAAGCTCTAATTTGAATCCCTTAGAACACATCTGGGACTTTCTTGGTTATTGTGTGCAAGCAAGGGATCCACCTGTACAGAATTTGGCTGATTTGAAAGCTGCATTGCATGAGAAGTGGCAGCAGTTGCAGAAGGCTCACTGGTAGCATTAAGAGGAGGGTTCAGGCTGTCATTTGGGCACATGGTGGATACACTTGCTACTGATGTCAGACACTGCTATTGTGTTCAGGAGATCACAAGTTATATTTTTTGTCTTTGTCAGTAATTACCGGCATTGTTATACCTCACACAAAACAAAGTTTTAGAGGGAGTATATAGGAGTCAACTTGTCGGTCGGTCTGTCATCGTCATCATTGTCGGTTGTTGGCACATACAATCTTGTAGACCGAACTACTTCCACAGTTTTAGTCACATTTTCATGACACTTCACAAAAATGATCCACATGATGAGGAGCAGTGTGTGACACAATTTTTTTCCTGATCGGATTCAAGATGGCCAACTGGCAGCCATATTAGATTTTATTTTTACTTAGAAAAATTGAATTCCCCTTTTCAGTCACCCACACTAGGCAGTATGCCACGGTGGGGGTATAGCGGGCAACAAACCATCTCTAGTTTCATCATGGACCGTTCTCAGCTGCTATTTTGATTGTTTTTTCAGATAAAATTTCTTCAACCTTCAAGTCGTCATACAATAGAAACACTGTTAAGTCATCTACAGGTATGTACATCTATATATATTATCATCATGGACCATTCTCAGTTGCTATTTTGATTGTTTTTTCAGATAATATGTCCTCAACCCTTAAATCCTCATACAATAGAAACACTGTTAAGCTGGCCTGGCATTCTTAAAAATGCAGGAGAGCTAAAAATCGCTCTCCTCAAATGGCCTAGGGGAGTGATTAGCTCTCCTCAAGCCTACAAAAGCTAAAAGTGGTAAAATGAAGTTGTATTATTAATGAATTCTGCCAAGTCGGTTTCAGAATAAAACAGATGTAAGATCTTGGTTCTTACTACACTTGGGAGGCAACTACCTTCAGTATTTGTTTGTTTTATTGGGATTTTAATGACACTTTCAACAACCAGGATTACTTCATGTTAGAGACTACCCCTGTAGGAGCAGTCAGTACATCATTTTTGCCAAAGTCTTGCTGGTGGTAGTCTTCAACTAGTTGAGTGCTAGAGCTGAGAGATTTTAATTTTTCAGATTCAGGAAAATACTTGGGGTGTTGGTTCAGTTTTTCTATGTGTTAACATGAACATACAGTAAATACACTTAATGCTTCTTAACCAATTGAACCCTGATGGTATCTTCCACACCAGTTCATTGTCATCAATTGGAAGAGTTTATATTCATTACTTGGGGGAAGACCAATCAATGTTTTCAACATGCAGCCTTATGGCTGCACTTTGAAAATCTTGATTGGTCTACCACACAAATTCACTGAGCAACTACCTACTTAACTGATAGAGTGCTGGAAGCCCATATTTGGGCTTTTGTTCTGAAGTGCAAGTACCATAGCTTGAAGGCTCATATTCAGTGCATGTGCTTTGTATTACCTTTGAAGTGATATTATTTAGTCTGTAAGCCTTTGCCTTGTTACAATTTATGGGAGAGTGCCCTTAGGCACTCTCCCATAAATTGTTAGAAGGCAAAGGCATGTGTACAAGATTTGGTGGCCAAAAATAATTTAGCCCTCTATCAGTTACTGAATTCCAGTCGTATCGCGATTCTGGATCGGAAAAGCGGCCATTCAGATTCAAAGAGTTAATTTGGTAAAGAGGCACTATAGTTTGTACAACACAACTCACCACAAAAAGCCCTGTGTGTAAATATCTCATATGGGTTCAGACTAATATCATGATCTTTCTTGGGGGTTCTTGGGGATCAGTAGTTGCTAAGCCTTTTGAGACAGAAAAAAAACCCACATAAATTAGGGTAACAAATGAATAAAGTTTATCTCATCGATGTTGTGGTCACACTTTCACCTTGATTGGCTCATCCGGTTGCAGGCCTTTAAATTCATTTATTTTGGGCACACTCTTTTGCCCTAATTTTGGGAAATTAAAACCAAAAATAACGGCCTTATCCTGTTGTTTTATTGCCTTGTCTTTCTTTGTGTTTCTATGGTTATATTATGATGAAAGTTGTTCTCAAATATAGAAGAGGCAAAGAGAATTTATAATATTTTTCTTGATGTCATCACACCTTCTCTAATTTGGGCACACCTGTTACAAATCACCTTTGAAATATTAAAACTGAACACAAGGAATGTGGAGTACGTGGAACTGGAATCAATGACCCAAGTTGCCGAAATACAGGAAAAACTCCCAACATTGATTCCTGTCTCCCATACTTAAAAAAGAATATCAGAACATTCTATATTTTTTATACATCTCTTTTTATAATGGCCCCACAGAATGAAAAACCTGACTTAAAAAAGTCCTTCCTGTTCGGGTCCTTCCTGTGGTTGTAGCATTGAGAGTTCCAAGAGCAAGCCAGAAAATAAGCAGACTGTCATCTGCTAAATGAGGTCCCCAGAGGGTGAATTTGGTGATGCCACCCTGATGTCAAAATTGACCCTCTGTGAACCTCAGTCTGAATCAAGGTCTCAAGCCAAAACAGAAAGATGTACCTAGAGGATAAATTGTACCACTGTAGGAAATAGCATCGGCAAATTCACCCTCTGGGGACCTCATTCTGCAAATGACAGATTGCTTATATTTAGGCTTGTCCAAGCGCCATTTTGTCTCGATGCAACAGCTCTGTTCAGTTGTATTTGGTTTCTCCAGGTTGTCTACTGGTGTATCACATTTTTTGAGTCATATCAGTGCATATTTTACATGGTGTGGGTACTGATGCACTTAGCTCACATAGGCGACAGATTTTGTCCTAAACATTTTTAGCTCAACTTTGGAGAAGCCAAATTTGAGCTTTTGTCATGGCCCATTGTCCGTCTGTCCATCTCCGTACATCAACAATTGGATACGGCTCGGGCTAGAGGCCGTATTTATGAACTGATCTTTACGAAAATTCTTGGGTACCTTTGTTATGACCGTGGGACGAGATCGAGTGTTTTTGGGTGCGGTTCAAAATTCAAGATGGCTGCCAGCCGCCATTTTGTACCGATGATGCAGAAATCTGTTTTTTGTACAGAACTTCCATATGAAAGCTCTGATTTGAATAATTTTTTGTATGAATGTTTAGTACCATGGGATACATCACATATAATACAGGTTTTTTTCTTGCGCATAAATTATGCCAGTTAGACTAACTTATCTATTTAGTGTTACTTTCAACACTGTAACTGCAAATGCCAATACGGCTCGGGCTAGAGGCCGTATTTATGAACCGATCTTTACAAAATTTCTTTAGTACCTTTGTTACCACCGTGGGACAAGAACGAGTGGTTTTGGGTGCGATCCGAAATTCAAGATGGCCACCAGCAGCCATTTTGTACTTTAGTTAGTGCAATCAGTTTTTTGTACAGAACTGCTGTATGAAAGTTCTGATTTGAATAAATTTTTGTATGAATGATTAGTAACATGGAATACATCACATATAATACAGGGTTTTTTTCTCGTGCAGAAATTATGCAAATTAGATGAACATTGATTTATTCAGTGCTACTTATACTCAGTAAGTGCATGTGTCAATACGGCTTGGGCTAGAGGCTGTATTTATGAACCGATCTTCACAAAACTTCTTGGGTACCTTTCTTATCACCTTGGGATGAGAATGAGTGTTTCTGGGTGTGGTCCAAAATTCAAGATGGCTGCCAGTGGCCATTTTGTACCGAAATTAGGTCCAATCAGTTTTTTGTACACAACTTCTATATGGCTCAGGCTAGAGGCCGTATTTATGAACCGATCTTTACGAAACTTCTTGGGTACCTTTGTTATCACTGTAGGACGAGAATGAGTGTTTTTGGGTGCGGTCCAAAATTCAAGATGGCCACCAGCAGCCATATTGTAGCAAAATTAGCGCAATCTGTTTTTGTACAGAACTTCTGTATGAAAGTTCTGATTTGAATAAATTTTTGTAGGAATGTTTAGTAACATGGAATACATCACATATAATACGGGGTTTTTTCTTGTGCAGAAATTATGCAAATTAGATGAACTTTTATTTGTTCAGTGCTACTTATACACAGTAAGTGCACATGTCATACGGCTCGGGCTAGAGTCTGTGTATTTATGAACCGATCTTCACGAAACTTCTTCGGGTACCTTTGTTATCACCTTGTGACAGGAACGTGTGTTTTGGGGTGCCTTTGTTATCACTGTGCTATGAGAACAATTATTTTGGGGTTCAGTCAGACCCACTCTGGGACTCAAAGATTTCTTTTCTGGTTTAGCATCTAACTGTCACCCCACTTTTACAATACTTTACCTATATATTTGTTACAGACTACGGTCAGCATTTATGTACAGACCGTTACAATACTTTACATGTACCTTTGTTATCAGACCATTACCTAGATGTTTGTCATTGCTGTGTCATATACTATACATGTACATGTCTTAAACAAGTTGAACTACAGTGTCATTGACACTTTCATATTATAATAATGTTTTTCAAAATGTGACCTCAAACGTCGGAAAGTAGAAATCAGATATTTTTCACATTAGTGATTATCTGTCGAGGGTTAGAATATTTTTGGTGGTCTGAATTTGTTATTCAAAAACTTGTTTTATTACTCTCCAATAATTTGTAATAAAACAAATTTATATAAACAAAATATTATTTGTGTTTGACTGAATATGAAATATAAGCAAAGAAAGTGTTGACTTTTGCTCTGGTATCCTCATTTTTTGAAAGCCCTGGTAATAGCTTCTAGCTTTCAACCAGTTGAGAAGTCTTGACAGCAGGATTATATTAGTATTTTAAGCTGCAATAACATTTTTGGCTCAATGGAAAAAATAGGAATTGAGGTTGAAACTTTAAAAAAACGAAAAATAATAACAAAACAAATGACCACAACGTGTTGGTGCACTGTTTGATTTCGTACCTCATAAAAAAAAAAATATAATTTCCTGATACGAAACCATTTACCATTCCTCCAGTACAAATTTGACCTGTTAATTGAATATAGGTTATAGAGTAAACTCCTGTTGATTGAATAAAAAATCTTGTAACCTATCAAGAATTTACCCAGACTCTCCTCAGATTTCCTTTGTTTATAGACCTATTTGGCCTCAGTGCATCCAATACAGGCATTTAATCTATTATATCTCATGGAGCTCTGTTAAACAAGATATAATAGAATAAATGCCAAGTTTATCTCGAGAAGACACCAAAATGACTCGATCAATCCCTGTTAATTGAATACTCCTGTTAATTAAATAATTTTCATTGGCAAAGTGGCTATTCAATTAACAGGGTTCCACTGTACTCATTTGTTTGGTACTCTAGGTTGTCTGTTCTGTCTTTTGGCCTGCTGCTCATAGGGATCTATTATGATGGTGGTTTGAGAACTTGTCCTGGAGCCAAGGCTCAAATCACTCCTAGAGCTAACAGCCATACACTAGGCTTGCTGTGATTTTGCAAAAAGTCGACTAATCCCCGGCCGTGCCGATTGATCGACTTGAAATTTGAAAGTCGACTTCTTTTTTAGCCCTGCATGTATTACAACGCCGCTGCCTTGCCAGAATGTGATCACGCTGTATAAGCATGATGGGAACTTTTCTGGAGATATAAACGACAGTGGTAGACCATATGAAGGTTAAGGAGGGCTGCCTCAGCCCCCCCCCCCCCCCCCCCCCCAAATAAATCATCATTTCTCTAAGTCCGATTCGGAAATGTTTGCGGTAATTACCTCCGACTTAAATGATTTTGTTTTTGGAAAATATGAAAGTTATTTTCAAGTATTACTGCTCTCGTCATGTCAACAACATGTCTGCATTTTAAACAACATCGTTTCCAGTAACCATTCTTTGCTCATAAATCTTTTATTTTGAACAACACGAAATGAAACACGCTGCGTTTGATGAAATTTCAGTATTTTGCATTGCAAAACTAGAGTTAGCTCCCTTGGGTTACTCTTTTGTGTTGGAAATCCGAAAATCACAACGTTTCCCACCATTGATAAATTATGGTGAGTGTGTGTGCGGAAGGGGAGGGGGGGGGGTGACTTTTTACATCCTTAGTGCCCTTACAGGGTCCAGCAGAATAGTCCTTGTAAGTTGTAAAATCCCTCTCCCTCGGATCAGGCCTAGTTCCTTCTGGCTGCTCACTGTTATGTTTCATCTGAATTTCGGGCGTCAGGTTGTATTACTGTTTAACGGTAAGGCAGACGATCGACCAACTTAACAGAATAAGGTAACAAAATGTTCATTCCAAAGTTCACCAAGCCTTATAATGTGGGAATGATGGATCGTTGACTATGTCACCATGTTATTTGAAATGTACACGACCACACGCTCGGTTATACCTACCTTTAGGACCATTCAGCCATCTCGTTTTAGTCGACCCTTTGTTAAAAAAAACGTCAAAGTCGACGAATCGTCGATTTTGGGCTCTTATTAATCGACTAAGGAATTTCATAATCATAGCAAGCCTACCATACACAGTGATGCCATAACTAATACATCTGATCTAATAAGACAATAGATAAAAGAAACTGACAACTGGAGTTTGAGAGGACCAGAATATCCAGTATCTCGGAAAAGACCTAACCAGTGTGTACTTCATCAGATGCAGAGATAATAAAAAGATAATTAGAGAAGAGGCTTCATAAAGTGTCTAGAGTGCAAGCGAATATTTAAAAGAAAAGAATACCTCATTAATACATTCATGGAGAAATTGCCACAAAGCAAGTAGTGTTCAGTCAAACAACACCAGTGCATTTTCCTCCAATAATGGAGACTTTATTTACATAGCCATGAATGAGATCATGCATCCACTGAACCAGCCGCACATAACCACCTCAACTGATAGCTGCTCACAAACTTGTCCCAACCAAAAACATTTAAATTCGGAGGGCAAGTCATGAGTAGTTGGAAGTTCAATCTATTTGGATTTTAGAGCTTCTTTGGTGATGCTGATGTTGCCTTTACTTCCTAAAATTCTGACTCGGTCTCAAATCGGCAAAAATTCCAACTTACTGTTTACAACTACAGTGTACACAATATTAAGCTTCATAAGTATGCATGATGTCAGTCGGTACGAGATTTCTATAGTATATTTACTTGTAATAAAAATGTCCTCGAAATGCACTTCCAAGAAAATCCCATCATGTGAAATCGTTATCCTGAGTTAATTCCATCATTCACAGTTACAAAATAATGAAACATCACAAATTGATCATTCCTGCAAAAAGATCTGATTTAATGTTAGGACAGTGTGAATTGATCAAAGTTCTAAGCTTGAGCATTTGTTTAGCACATATTCAATTCCCAGAATAATACCAAATAATAATAACCTGATAATTCTATCATAAATGTGTTGGCATTTTAGTTACTAGAATCAATTTTATCCCCCCTTTCATGGCTCAATTTACAAAATTTTTCTATGTAGTGAATTTCCAACTGGGGGAGGGATGGGGAGGGGGGTAAGGGGTGTTAAGAGTTATGTGGCTAGGGTTAGCTTTGGGTTAGGGGTGGGTAGAGTTAGGGTCAGTAAAGGGTAGGGTTAGCTGACCCCAAAAAATGTTTTTTCCCAAAAAACTTGTTTTATTATGTTGGACATGTGTTTTAGGTTAGCCACCTGACATGTCCATAAAATAGCCACATAAGTAGCCATTTGTAAGAACGTCCGTCCGTTTGTGAGTCCGTCTGAGAATTTTCATAACTTAAGTAAATTATTTCCCAAGACTAGAATGATTTTCGGTGTTGTCAGATTTTTTTTTTTTTTTTTATTATTACTTGTTCATTTATGCTTCATCAGTCCCGCACTGCAGTAGGGGTATAAATTGCCTTCAGCAATAGCTCTTGTTTTCTTCGAATTTATTGTAGGCACTCTCTAATAAATTCTAACAAAAGAATTTCTGATGAACAAATTTTTACCCTTACGAATAATCTAGCACTCTCCCAGTTAAACTGGTTGATTGCTTTTGAGAAATGACAGATCTCATAAGGATCAGTTTTGTAACATGCAGCTCTGAGACAGAATAGAATAGAATACTTTATTGCTTGACCATAATGTACTAATGGTATGGCATTACAAAAAATATCGTAATTAGCAACACAGAAAATAAACAATAAAAAGACAGATTTTGCAGTGGCTTAGACACTGGTGCACATCAGACAGAAACACTGACCTCTTCACACAGGCACAAAAACACTCACATGCCCACCATCTGCTAACAATCATATATGTTCCAATAAGAGTAAAATCACTGCCCTCTGACTGGATGAGAGCTGGCATAGTTTATTTTATGTTTATGGCTCCAGTAACAATTGTTGCCATCTGATATCACCAAGCGAAATATTTGAAATGATGTCGCCCATTTCGTAATTGGTTCATCAATGGAGTGACAAGCAGGGCGCTTCATTTTTTCTGGATTTTTCACACATGCAGCAGACGGTGTTCTGGATAAAGTGCTGTTTAAATTACAAACCAATTTGCGATTTGAACTAAGATGGAATGAGTTTATCTGGTTTATTGATTATTTATCCACTGCCGCCATGGGGTACACAAGAGGTTTATTTACTAAACCCGTGATCATTAAAAGTTGCCTTGCATAAGGATCACGAGTTTAGTAAATAAGCCTCTCATGTTTCACAATGGAGATTTTGAGCTATGAGTAGTGTCCGTATTGGAACATATACGTTATGGTGATGACTTGACGGTAACATGGTCTGAGGTTTGCGGCTCGGACCACATGTTCAATCTTGACACTAAAATTACACATACTTTTTAAAATTGTTGCCGAACATCAATAAGTGAAATCAGTACATTTTAAAAGAATGTGTTCAACTGCTGGAGGACACTGATCAGGAACACATTCTGGTCACATGATATACCTTTTGGAAACTAGCACTCTCAACAGCTTTTCACAATTTTATGCCTATGCACCTTGTACCTGGAGCTCTATTCCACACTGGTCACTGATTAAAATCATGATGCTGATTTCTGAGTTGTCTTACTAGAATAGATGAAAGGCCACCATGGTGAATGGCAAGATAGCTTAGCTTTAAAATTCTGTCAATCATATTCAGAAAACATTTCTCATTCTTTCACTTGTAAAATATAAATCAGAATTATTTTCGATACATTAGAAAATGTGTCTATCTGGGGACAGTAAAATAATCATATTCCAGTTTGATGCATCAACAATTTTAATTTATATCTGTTAAAAAGAGATTTAAAATAACAATTATCAAAGATTTCCTGCCTCACTGCTAAAGATAGAAATAAATCATTTGTCAAGGAAAACAATAACAACCGGCAAAGATCGCAGAAAGAATTGAACATAAAACACCAGGATTACTGACAATGTATGGAATTAAATGAATTTATTATTAGTATGAAAGAGAGTGTGATTATCGATGGGGTCAATAAAGGTCTTTTATACTGACCAGGGCTCCAGACCATAAATCTATCAGCGTAAATTATCCTCTTTTTGTCCCAAATGTAAGCCATGATCATTACTGCTGTCACCTTAATTGAATCAATGTTATTTATATTTATGGACAAATGGGACTCCTGGATTAGACTCGGGTGGATCACCTGCAGTGACGTCTGTTCTGTGCTAACATAAATCAGTCACATACCCCATTTATTTACAGATTCTCTTTGAATAATTTAATATAAAACCCAGTGCACTTAATTCACAAATTGTGAACTGAATGTGAATCAAATATTAAACTTTGAACTGTTTCACATAAAGTCAAATCTAATCACTAATGGAAATTACGATAATTCCTGGGAAAATACTTTATGCCCCCAATAGGGAGGCATCTTAAATCCAGGTTGTCTGTCCATCTTTCATTTTGTGTGTCCATCTGTCCATCCAACTTTATTTGTCCATATGGAGCCATAACTCTATAATGCTTTGGTGGATTTCCATGAAACTTCATACAAGGGTAAAGACCAACAGAAGGTCTTTTTCACAGCAACACCTTGCTCGAGAGAGAAAGGTCAAGGTCACAGGAATGGGAAAACTGAATTCTCTCACTGACTGTATTTGTCAGTTCGGAGCCATAATTCTATAATGATTGACTGACCAAGTAGTTGTCTGCTCACACACTTTCGTCATTTACAATCCCTGTGTGCAGGGTTTCATTGTTTAACCCTTTACCCAACGAATTGCCCGCATCCGCCCGCATAATATGCAAATTCAGCAGCTGAAAAAATATTATTTTTCAAAAAATTTCAACAAAACCATATCATGTGACCCCTCTTTGGAATGAGCTCGTTCCAAAGAGGGGTCGCATGATATGGTTTTGTTGAAATTTTTTGAAAAAATTTAAAAAACGATATTTAAAATAATAAATTTTGAAATCGTCTGCGTTGGATTAAAAGGTTAATCTATATCAGTTAACCCTTTATCTATTTCTTTTAAATAAATTAAATTCCATTCAGAGGGGAAAAATTTTATATCTATTTTCCAATAAAACGATTCCGATATCGTTGTCAAAAGAACTTGCACATTACAGTAGAAGTCAAAATAAGTTGTGTAACATAACTGCAGTAAACTAAGTATACTTCTGCTTGTGCACTAATAAGACCAGAATCTGATATCATTTTCTTGAAAACTCTCTCTGAGAGCTTTCTAGAAAATGATGTTGGTTTGGTCCTATCAGTGTTGGAAGAGAAAGATACTTAGTTTATAGTAGTTATCCTACAACTTCATTTTGACTGGAAATAAGGTCAGTACAGTTTTGGCTGCTGTGTTCAGATGTATTTTATTAGCTTAACTTGAAAGCCAAGATTATTATAATCCCTGATGGGTACGGGTGTGGGATGGGAAAATCTCACCCGAGGGCAAGATATTTGGGCCAGACACGCGGCTTGCCGAGTGTCTGGACCAAATACCTTGTCTGAGGGTGAGATTTTCCCATCCCACACCCGTACCCATCAGGGATTATTTTTCTCCCCCGCTATAACAGTGGTTTCGTTAGCCAGAAGTAATCGGCGGTCACGTGCTGATGTGATCAACTCATTTGGTATTCGTTGTTTTGAAAAACTAATGACACCACCACCACGAAATCAATTAGGAACGGTGGCATCTTGGGGTTTAAAGAGTTTTAGAGCATCAAACTTTGATCACACGGCATTCTGATGACGTCAATATGAATTAGTTGGTAGCAAGAAACTGATACGATATGCATAACGTCATAATAACGTTATAAATGTATAACGTCACATGGGTGGGGTGGGATACATCTGTCTCTCCCTGCTATCTCACCCTGGACACACGTATGTTACACATGCAGTGGGGGGAGAAAAGCTATTGCCATCACATATGTGGAAGTCTGAGTCTGTTCACATTTTCCTTTAGCACAGGCTATACCCCATAGTTCTTGTCCGATCGTCACGAAATTTCATATGCAGGTTTTAGGTCATGTTTAGATGAGAATGTCCCTTTTTGGTCGCGATCAGTCAACTGTAATGGCTGCCCGAGCCCAAAACCTGTAGCACAGTCTACAGGTTGTATTTATAAAGGGATTTCATTGTAACTTGGTAGGATGATTCAGTATAATGTTTAGATGAGAACATCCCTTTTTGGTCATGATCTGTCAACCGTGATGGCTGCCAAGGCCCAAAACCCAAAAACTTTTACCACAGTCTACAGGTCATATTTAATACGGAGGGATTTCATTGTAACTTGGTAGGATGACTCCTTATGATATATCGATGAGAACTTCCCCATTTGGTTGCAATCTGTAAACTGTGATGGTTGCCCATGCCCAAAACCTTTATCACAGTCTACAGGTCATATTTATTGAGGGATTTCATTGTAACTTGGTAGGATGACTCCATATAATGTTGATGAGAATGTCCCCTTTTGGCCACAACCGGTCAACTGTAATGGCTGCAGGGGCCCGAAGCCCAAAAACTTTTAGCACAGTCTTATGAAGGGATTTCATTGTAACTTGGTAGGATGACTCCAGATAATGTCTAGATGAGAATGTCCCCTTTCAGTCACGAACGTTCAACCGTGAGGGCTGTTCGAACCCGAAAACCTTCACCATAGACTACAGGGCGTATTTATGAAGGGATTTCATTGTAACTTTGTAGAATGACTCAATATAATTTCTAGATGAGGACATCGCCTTTTGGTTGCGATCGGTCAGCCGTGATGGCTACACAGGCCTGAAGCCTGAAAACCTTTAGCACAGTCTGCAGGCCATATTTTTGAAGGGATTTCATAGTAACTTGATAGGATGACTCGTTTTGGAATAATTTCACTGTTACTTGGTAACTTTGGTTGATATACATTAACTCTGAGGGCCATATTAACACTAGGGCTGGGCGGTTTTTCGGTTCGGTTCGTTTTTTTTTTTTAAACCGAAACCGAACCGCCGCCTTAACAAAAAACCGAGACTTTCGGTTTCAACAAATTTCCCAGAATTGGTTAAGTTTATGACCACTCAATCACTTGCTTTCCGCACGCCAAAGGCTTAAATGTCAGGCAAAGGTAAATGCTGTGCCATTTATGCTTACTTCGAGAGGACTGACAACAAATCCCCCCACCCTCCCCCCACAAATAGTGGTAGCAAATTTCTTGTATCTTAAACAATATCTACAGAACCACCAGCAGATGGAATATGAAAAATTAAAAAGTCGTACGTAAAAATCCACACATGCAATTCAAGAATTGTTAAGTAAATTTACTGAACCGGGCATATTCGACCAAAGAGGTATTGCAAGTTACCTGACAATATGTGGTGTAAAAGTATTATAAATTACCTTTGACCTAAAATCATCTGCGTACAGCACGTTGTAAATTAGATTGGTGGTAAACATAAAATTTATTGAGTTTTAAAACCTCAAAGTTCACATGGGAAAAATGACGAGTAAATTATGTTAATTAACCGACCACTGGCACGTTCTCTGAAGTCACATGCTCAGAGATAACGCTGCGCATTGGCAGTTATGTTTTTTGTCAACAATAAAATGGTTAAATTAAAATAGAACACATCCAATTAAATGGATGGCAGGTAACTATTGAAAGTTTTTTTTTAAATTTATTGGGAATTGTTTGTATACTATTTGAACTTACTTTAAGGAATCGCGCAGTACTGCAGGTCTGTCAGGTACACACGCTGCATTCCCAATACGAAGATGTTATAATCAACACGTGTCATGACCATGTGTATTTTGTAAACACAACAAATCGCAAGATGCAATATTGCAAACTTTCTTTCAACCCCCATTATGCAGCAGTCTCCCCTCCCTTCAAAATCATCAATCGCCTGTCTTGAATAAGATGAAATCAAAGCAGGGATAAGCCAAGAGGGCAAAGTAAAGTTGGTAATATCTTTGCCTTGGCACCGCCCATTTCGCCCAATTTCTATGTTTGGGCAGAATCAAAGTAAAAAACGAACATCTACAGTCGAAATTAAGAGAGATATTGTGAAAGCATTGGAGTGAGTTACCAATAAAAGTGATTCGTATATCACGACTTACTTCAACAATAGTTATCAAAATCAGAAAAAATATGATTTGTGTTCCTCTTATTCCACTGTCATTTGAAGCAGGAACCATCAAGAAACACGGGGCACGTCTATTTTCAAGCGATGTGATAATTACCGAAATAAGCACAACAATTGCACATTATCCACCAAAACCAGGGTGAGAGCATTGCGACTCCATAAAAAATAAGGAAATGTTGATTTTTGCTAAAATGTAGCTTTTCTTGTGAATTTCTGCATCTTGTCTTGACAAGGTCCCAAATCTCACTGACAGAACAAGGCAGCTCCCACCAGTGGTGGAGCCATGGTTTGAAATCCTGTGGACCATGCTAGTGGAGATTTTTTTTTTTTGGGGTGGGGGGGGGGGGGGGAATCTCAGGACTGAGGGTACTGTACTTGTACTGAGGGCAGGAAATCAAAAATAATTTTTTCAAATTTGGGGATGGGAGAAGCAAGTGGGATTTTGAGTGGGGGGGGGGGGGGGGGGGGCTGGTCTCCCTAGATAGTAGATACCTCATGGCTCCACCGCTCCACCACTGTTGCCCACTACAGCAGCCCAACACATTATGTCCATTTGCTGAGAAGAGTGGTGAACACTGATTAACCCGAATGACTCAACTCGCTATATGAGCCTCATGACTTGGATGACAAATACAGACAGATTTTATGTGTACATTACCCTCTAAAATGTGGATTTCTACAATATATTATGAAAAACCGAAAACCGAACCGAAAACCGAGTTTTTGTACAAAACCGAAACCGAACCGAAATGCAAATTTCAAAACCGCCCAGCCCAAATTAACACACCCCTCAAGTCTTTAGTACAGTCTCCACCTCAAATTATTTTTATTGAAAACATAGCATACAGGGAACAGAAATTAGCATATTCTCAATTATCACAATTCTTGTCGTATTTCATAATCCTTTCATAACCATTGAACATTATCCTTTTCATCAAACACAGCACACATTCAAGTTAAGCTACAGTGTCATTGACACTTTCATTAAATTCAGAATGGGGCTGTTACGACTATCAATTTTCGTAGTCAACAGACTGCCAGCATTAGCTGGTAGAGTGCTGGAAGCCCATATTTGGGCTTTACTCTGAAGTGCAGGTGCCACAACTTAAATTAAAGGCTTCATATTCTGTGGATATGCTTCATATTATTTTTGAATTAAAATTATTTAGTCTGTGAGTATTAGCCTTGTTACAATTTATGGGAGAGTGCCATTGGGCACTCTCCCATAAATTGTAACAAGGCAAAGTGACCTGGACAAATTTGGATAACCAAAAATAATTTAGCACTCTACCAGTTAATCGACAGTTAGTTGACTAGTAGTCGTTTCCCAGAAATTCAATAAACAGTCGCCAATATATTTACAAAACAGGATGCGCAGTGGCTCAGTAGGTAGAGGTGCAGGCTGCAAGCCCAGAGGTCCTCGGTTTGAATCCCACCTGCGGCAACCGCATTGTGTCCTTGGGCAAGACACTTCATCTCCATTGCCTGCATGGGAGCACGATGACGCCGTGTACTAAGGCGTACTGCACGTCGATGGTACGCATGTCTTCAACCAATCTAACCCTGCCAGTGCTGCAGTGCGGAGTTATGATGTTGGGGAGCTGGCAGCTGCTCGTCTTTGCTTGGTGGTTCTCTCCGGGTACTCCAGCTTCCTCCACCCGTAAAACTGTCACGGTCATGATTCGCCAAATATAAATAAATATGTGACCTTAAACATCAATAAATAATAAATGTACAAAACAAATTTAAACTGACAATGTTTGAATGTGTACACTCTGTGTTAAGATAAAATGGAAACTCCAAAATATCTCCGACTGTACTGAAGATTTTAAACCGAAGAACATTTTGCAAATCTTTCATTTCTCTAACTAATTTCCAGAATTTTCAAACATAAAACTCCATTCCTACACAAGTTACAACTTAGTACTACAGGTGAACTGATCATTGTGAGAATTTTCTCACTTTTGCGGTGCGGATAGTTCCAATGGGGTTGTTGGAGTGTACAAGACCAAAGATTCTGTTTAGGCCTAAAAAAATAAAAAAATCTGTTTCTCAGGCCCTCCCGCATGGTGCTTTTGGCTGCCGCATGCTCTCTTTTTATAACCAATTTAAACTTTAAAAAAATAAAAATTAAATGGTTTATGTCTGATATTTTACCCAAGTTAAAAAAATTGATGAATTTGTCCCTTGAGTGCAAGAAGGCTTTGCAATGCTTTAGCATTGCAAAGCCTTCTTGCACTCAAGGGATGAAATACACGACTACCCTTGCTATTCTGTAGATTATGAGGCCTAAAACTTGAACCAAGAACATGAACTTTTGATGTCTAAGAAGTAGAGAAGTAATTACTGAAATAAAAAATAAAATAAAAAACCGCTCACCCGCATGCAATTTCACAAATAATGGCCTGAGAAACAAGATCTACTTTGTGTGGCCTTATACTGAAGTCTGCAATGACTTCCCCAACCACGAATTATTCAAAGGTACACCATTTGAATGATACTCTTTAGAACTGATTAACAAACAGAGATTGGTCAAAGGGCAAGGTTCAGTGGGTTTAAAATTATGTTGTTGCACAATGATGCAGAAAACAAAAGGCCAGGGGATATTACAAGTAACTATGTATAGACATTTAAAAGGTTAATGATCTAACTTCATTCACCTCATTGCATAGTACAATTTAACCCGGACGTGTACCACTTTAAAAATGAACAACAATCGACTAAAAATAAAAATGGTTGACTACCTCAACAATCGACGGTTAGTCGACTAATCACATAAAAGTGACAGACCTAATTACCATTAGGCTTGTTTTATCTCTGCCAAAGGTAATGCCCTTGATTATTATTTTCTGTGGCAGACATTCAAAAAGTGTTTGGGAAAACTTTTACCTTTTACCCAATTAGGCCTTAAAATTTGTCTCATTTGTGATAATTAATTTTGATAATTGCTGCTCCTGCTACGAGAAACAATTTTCAGTTTTTAAATAATTTTGAATTTGAGAGTGCTGTTGTTATTTATTTATTGGTGTTTTAAGGTCACATATTTATGCACAGGGCCGTGACAGTTTTACGGGCGGAGGAAGCCGGAGTACCCGGAGAGAACCACCGAGCAACTGTCAGCTCCCCAACATACTAACTCCACACAAGCAGGATTAGCATTGGTTGAAGACAAGTGCACCATCGACATGCAGTACGCCTTAGTACACAACGCCACCGTGCCCCCACGCAGGCTATGGAGATGAAGTGTCTTGCCCAAGGACACAACGTGGTGACCGCAGGTGGGATTTGAATCGAGGACCTTTCGGCTTGCAGTCTGCACCTCTACCTACTGAGCCACCGCGCTCCCGAGTACTGTTGTACCCTTGTGATTGCAACCAGTACATATTCCATAGTTAAAAACAAACTTCGTATATTTACATGTTTTCTCATTCCAAACCTGGTGAGTTTCTTGTCATATATGTACCATTAGAACACAGCACTGAACAGATTTTTCTGATTCATTATATGAATGGTTGAACACAAATGTGTTGCATAGCAATTGATGAGTATATGATTCTCACTATGAATCCAGGCCATGATTTTAAATTCAGGAATATTTTGCCAATTTGTTAAATGGTTATCCCCTAAGGGCCTATTTCTGACTAAAGTCTATTTTTACTGTATTAGAACAGGTGCTCCAACTTGCTGTGTTTGGTTTGGTTTGGTACATTCTTAAGTACACAGCAGTTGTTTCAATGCAAGTCTAGGCTGCCTATATAGGCAGCACAGACTTGCAGAGACACAACTGCAAAGTCACGAAGCATTAATTCTTTGAACCCTTGTTTCTTGGAATGGTATCGCCTTTGTGTACACTTACAGTGAGGTGGGTCTATCCAATATCAATATACAGAGTGGATAAAATGACTGCAGTTATTATTTTATCATCAATGTCCTGTGTATAGACCTCTTATAATGAGACAAAAATGGGACGAAATTAAACCTTGGGACCGAAAAATCTGTCTTATGAGTTCAAAGGGTTAAATGTGGCAGGTGTGGCAAAAATTTAAGAAAAATCTCCTGGCCTTTTGGGGGTTAAACACAGCTGTATTGCATAAAACCCCTTTCATGTGTGATTCACACTGTGATCCAGGACATGATTTTAAATTCAGGCAAACATTTGAGATAGGAGGGTAATTAAAAGATAAATTAGGACCCCTACCTGATATCCAAGTGATAATATTTGACACACTTAGATAAAAAGTGTTGATAAGTTATCTTGCATACTTATATTGAAAAGCAACAGGATGTGTCTGTAATCTATATTATATGCATACATACTTCAAACCTGAACAATATTCCTGCACAAGATATTAACTGTTTGAATTATTAAAGGAAGAGTCTATTTTTTTCCTTTTCTGAATCAAACTCTGAAACTAAATTAACCCTCTGCCCTGCCCACTGGTGTCAAAATTAGAAAATGTGTGCGAAGGGTTGAAGGGCCCACTTCATTGGATATCATTAAATATGTATATCTGTGTAACTGAGGGTGTGTATGGGTGGGCCAATGCGTGTATGTACGTCGGTATGCTTGGTGGTGTTTGGTGGCGTTTTTGAGTGCTAATACAAAATTCAACGCACTAAAATAGCTTTTCATCTAATCATTTTGTTTTTGTAATAGTTTTGTTGTATCTTTCTATATGTTTTTATCACTTGTCATGTTCCTATATATGGAACGAAAGACAATAAAGCCCCATAAAGTAGATCTTCTGTTTCTCCGGCCATTTTTAGCTCAACTTTGGCGAAGCCACATTTGAGCTTATGCCATGGCTAGTCGTCCGTCTGTCCGTCAACAATTCAATACGGCTTGGGCTAGAGGCCGTATTTATGAACCGATCTTTACGAAACTTCTTTGGTACCTTTGGTATCACCGTGGGACGAGAATGAGTCTTTTGGGGTCCGGTCCGAAATTCAAGATGGCCAATGGCAGCCATTTTGTACAAAATTAGGTGCAATCAGATTTTTGCACAGAACTTCCATTTGAAAACACTGATTTTAATAATTTTTTGTGTGAATGTTTAGTACCATGGGATACATCACATATAATACAGGTTTTTTTCTCGTGCAGAAATTATGCAAATTAGATGAACTTTGATTTTTTCAGTGCTACTCACACACAGGAAGTACACATGTCAATACAGCTCGGGCTAGAGTCTGTATTTATGAACCGATCTTCACGAAACGTCTGTCTTGGGTACCTTTGTTATCACCTTGGGATGAGAACGAGTGTTTTTGGGTGCGGTCTAAAATTCAAGATGGCTGCCAGTGGCCATTTTGTACCGAAATTAGGTCTAATCAGTTTTTGTACACAACTTCTATACGGTACAGGCTAGAGGCCGTATTTATGAACCGATCTTTACGAAACTTCTTGGGTACCTTTGTTAACACCGTGGGATGAGAACGAGTGTTTTTGGGGTGTGGTCCAAAATTCAAGGTGGCCACCAGCAGCCATTTTCTACCAAAATTAGTGCAATCAGTCTTTTGTACAGAACTTCTGTATGAAAGTTCTGATTTGAATAAATTTTTGTATGAATGTTTAGTAACATGGAACATGTCGCATATAGTATGGGTTTGTTTCTCGTGCAGAAATTATGCAAATTAGATGAACTTTGATTTATTCAGTGCTACTTATAGCTCGGGCTAGAGGCTGTATTTATGAACCGATCTTCACAAAACTTCTTGGATACCTTTGTTATCACCTTGGAACGAGAACAAGTGTTTCTGAGTGCGTTCCAAAATTCAAGATGGCTGCCAGTGGCCATTTTGTACTGAAATTAGGTCCAATCAGTTTTTTGTCACAACTTCTATGCAGCTCGTTTTTATGAACTGATCTTCATGAAACTTCTTGGGTACCTTTGTTTTCACCTTGGGACAGTAACGAGTGTGTTTTGGGGTGCCTTTGTTATCACTGTGCTATGAGAACAAATATTTTGGGGTTCAGTCAGACCCACTCTGGGACTCAAAAGATTCCTTTTCCAGTTTAGCATCTGACTGTCACCCGCCTTTACAATACTTTACCTATACATTTGTTACAGGCTACGGTCAGTATTTATGTCCAGACCGTTACAATACTTCATATGTGCCTTTGTTATCGGGTCATTACCTAGATGTTTGTCCTTGCTGTGTCACATACTATACATGTACATGTCTTAACAAGTTGAGCTACAGTGTCATTGACACTTTCATTTGTAAAATTACATGCGTTCGGGTGGTTTATTTTATTTTTTATAGTTATTTCTTCGCCACCAAAAGTTCATATTCTTTGTTTGTTTTACGTTTTCGGCCTCATAATCAACAGAATAGCATGGGTGGTGGTGTATTTTGGCCCTTGAGTGCAAGAAGGCTTTGCAATGCTAAAGAATTGCAAAGCCTTCTTGCACTTAGGGACAAATTTATCAATTTTATTAACTTAGATCAAATATTTTTACTTTTTCAAGTTTGCATTGGTTATAAAAAGAGAGCATGCGGCAGCCAAAAGGACCATGCAGGAGGGCCTGAGAAACCAATTTTTAAGTTTTTTAGGCCCAAACAAATAATAACAATAATAACAATTAAATTGGAAGAACCTGTTTATTGAATATAACTGACAAATGCCAAAATTGCATATGGGTTATAGAATTAAAAAAATCCCTCATATTTTAACCCTTTACCCAACGCAGACAGTATCAAAATTTATTACTTTAAATATTCTTTTAAATTTTTCATAAAATTTCAACAAAACCATATGTGACCCCTTGGGGGACAGTGTTTTGTGGTAACTGGTTCTTGTCAGATCACCGAAGTTAAGCAACGTCGGATGGGTGACCGTCTGAGCGATCAATTCGGCCTCAAGCGTTGTGTCCTTGGGCAAGGCACTTAACCCCGATTGTCCACATGAGGACACGATGCCGCCATGTACTAAGACATACTGTACATCGATGGTACGCATGTCTTCAACCAATCTAGCCCTGCCTGTGCTGCAGTGCGGAGTTACGATGTTGGGGAGCTGGCACTGGCAGATGCTCATTGTTGCTCTGTGGTTCTCTCTGGGTACTCCGGCTTCCTCTACCCATAAAACTGTCACGGTCATGATTAGCCATTGTGCATAAGTATGTGACCTCAAACACCAATAAATAAATATGTGACCCCTCATTGGAACAAGCTCGTTCCAGAGAGGGGTCACGTGATGTGGTTTTGTTGAAGTTTTTTGAAAAATAGTATTTTTTTTTAGCTGTTAAATTTGCATATTACGTGGGTGGATGTTGCCGATTTGTTGGGTAAACGGTTAATAAAAGTACAAAATTATTTTAACAACCATTGGATCATGAAATGTTTCCAGACCTCTTTGGCCAGAGCACTTCAAAAATAGAAGCATTTGATCTTTGATGAATATGTGTATAAGCAATAGAACAAATTCAATATAATTCAGCTTAGATATATATGTAAACAGATTTAAACCCTATGGGATCCTGGAATGATCTCTCAACTTTCTACATAATTGCTTCATCTTCTGGGAACAGCATCATACCAGTATCCACACCATTAGAGAGCAGCAAGACTAGCATAACCATTGTTCCAAACTTCAGAGATGAAAATGAAGAAGAGGTGAAAAGCAAAAACAGCTACATTCTTGACAAGGGTCAGTGATGCCCTCAAGGAGCTGTAGCAGTTATTAAGAAACAACACAGTGACAAAACTAGAACAACACCTAGACTAGTGTTCAACCGATGATCGGAATCGGCCACCCCAATCGGTCGATTGTGGGCAATCGGATAACAACTGCAACGGCTCCTCAAACATCGGTTCAACCGATTGTTGCCAAGCATTTTGTGATGATTTATAAAACGCATTTTATTATCTTCGGCAGTTATTCAGTCGTTAATGTAAAATGATGTCAATGATACCATTCAATAAAGTTGACAAACAACCACAATGTGTATGCTTAATTTCTCTAGATGCCCTTTTACGGGATATACAAGTTAAACTACATGTAAAGCTTACATAGAGCGAACTTGTGGTACTTGCCAGTTCATACCGGAAAAGTGAAGGTTGCAATCCATTGACTGAGGTCACAATAAAATTACCAGTCGCACACACTTGGGCGGTAAACGTGGCTCCGAGAGCCACGTTTACCGCCCAAGTGTACGCGATTGGTAATTTTACTGCAACCCCAGTCAACGAAGTTTAACACTGAAAAATGTTCAGTTTAATGCAGTTCTTTTGAGTGTCGACTTGTTTAGTGCACGGTATTACAATCGGAATCTGCCGATTGTGAGCTCAAATAACCGGTAATCGGTCAGCGACCATTTTTGGTAATTGGTTGAACACTAATCTAGACTTGCTAAAGATTTTAAAGAACCTACCAAGGGTCTACCCAATAGTCACGATGAATGTAAATGTCTCTTCACATCAACCTCCCCAACCAAGAAGGACTGATGCCTCTGTAAGAAAAAAAGTGAAATGGAAAATCCAATTTAACAGCCTCCTTTCGCTATTACACACAGTACAGTACAGCGCAGCATGTCAACAACTTTGAATTCAGTGGCAACCACTACACACAAATTTATGGCACATGCATAGACACTAAAGCAGTACCCACGTACGCCAACATTTTTGTGGGCCAATAGGAAGAAAACTTCTCAAATACGAGCCTACACAACCAAACGTCCGTCTGTCCGTACAAACATTTTGGTTTGTAATTTCATAGCCATCCGTCGGATTTAGATCTTTGGTATGCTGATAGACCCATATGGTGGGATCGATATGCAAAGGAATGGGTTCCATCCAATAATTTTTCCCAGCTTTGTGGCCCATTTTCAATCTTTCAACTTTGAACTTTTAGCTCACCTGTCCGAAAGTAGGGGTGAGCTATAGTGATCACTTTTCCATCCATCGCCCGTGAACATGGTGTTTTGCATCTTCTACTTTAAAACCGCTGAACCGATTTAAGTGAAATTTGAGCTAATTGTTTATGACGTCACATTTTGATTTTCTTCAAATCAAGTTGCCCTGCCCCTTAGTAGGGCCACGCCTAAATCTTAAAAAATCTTCTCATGAACCAGCAGTAGCAGAGACTTGATATTTGGTGTGCAGCTTCCTCATGAGGTGTAGACTCAGATTTGTTCAAGCGAAGTTTGTGGGCGTTATATTTGCTGCTGTTAGGGGAGGGGCAAGAATTTTTCCCCCCCGCCCAAAATTTATATTTTCCAAACCGAGAGGGTGATTTGAACCAAATTTGATATGAGGGCTTATTGAGTTATAAGCACTTAATTTATGCCAAACAAAATTTTCCCGTCGCCCCATGGGAACCGCAGGAGCTAAAAATAAAAAAATTTAAAACGCCCATATCTCCAAAACTACACAGCACTGAGAATTCTTATTTGGTGTGAAGCTTCCTTAGAACCAACAGAATAGAATGGGCCAAAAAAATTGCTATCAATTTGATCATGGGGTACATTTTTGGGATTTTGAAAAAATGCTGAGTCAGCATTTTTTTACACTTGTGGGTAATGGGGAAACATTTAAGACCCTTCTTCTCCCAAACCTCTGCTCCAAAACTTTTCAAATTTCACAATACCATCCTTGGAAGATTGTTTCACATGTTTATTGAAATCAAATCCCTGGGTCCATATTTGGGCTCTCTGTGGGAGCCCAAATGTTTAAATTAGTGCAGTATGTCATAAGGAATATTCTTTAATAATCTTCTTCAGCTCCACCCATCAGAATCTTATGATATTTGGTATGCAGCATCCTTGGAGGGGTGAGATTCAAGTTTGTTCAAGCCAAGTCCATGGATTCAGATTTGGGCTCACCATGGGAGCCCGAATTATACCTTAATTCAATATGAGGAATATTCTTCAAAAATCTTCTTCACATCCACCAGACAGAATCTTTTGATATTTGGTATACTGTATCCTAAGAAAGGTGAGATATAAGTTTGTAAAAGCCAAGTCCGTGGGTTCATATTGGGGCTTCTTGTGGGAGCCTGAATTGTACCAAAATTTCTATTTTCCGAATTGAGAGTCCGATTTGTACCAAATTTGATATGAGGGCTTATTGGGTCATAAATACCTAATTTATGCCCCCAAACATTTTCCCATCGCTCCATGGGAACTGCAGGATCTAAAAATAGAAAAAATTTAAAACACTCATATCTCCAAAACTACACAGCACTGAGAATATTTGTTTTGTGTGAAGCTTCCTTAGGAACAGCAGAAAGGAATCGTTAAAAAAAAAATTACTGTTGGTTTTGTCATAGGGTACTTTTCCAAGACTTTTGAAAAAATGCTGAGTCATCATTTTTTAACACTGAGTAATGGGAAAAACATTAAAGAATCTTCTTCCCCCATACCACTGCTCCGAAGGCTTTCATTTTTCACATATAACATCTTTGGAATATTCATTCACATGTTTGATGAAATCAACATATTTGGGCTTTCTATGGGAGCCCAAATGTTCAGATTAGTGCAATATGAGGAGTATTTTTTTTAAATCTTCTTCCGATCAGAATCTTTGGATATTTGGTATGCAGCAACCTTAATTCAATATGAGAAATATTCTTTAAAAATCTTCTTTTTTTTTTCAGATCCACTGGTCAGAATCTTGGGATATTTGGTATAAGCTTTTCTTAGGAGGGGCAGATGCAACTTGTTCAAATCAATTCCCTGGGTTGATATTTAGGCTATCATGTCAGGTGGGTGCTCCTGGGACCTGTAGTTCTGTTCCACAATACCTTTAAGGCTATTTAGAACATGCCTATTGGTCTGGGGCAGTGTCCCAAGCGTTGCATAGCCCTTGTACATTTTCACTAGACTTTTGCCGTTGTTTATAGTCAAGTCTTGGCTGCCTAGAGAGGCTGCCAAGACTTGCCTAGAAACAACTGACAAGATACAGTGGAACCCATTTAACTCGATATCTCTTAACTGTATATCCCTGTTAATTGAATATAATTTCCCAACCCAAAACCAGTTACCATACCTCCAGTACAAATTTGATCTGTCAATTGAATTTAGGTTATAGAGTAAACTCCTGTTAATTGAATAAAAAATCTTGTAACCTGTTGAGAAATGACCATGACTCTCCCCAGTTTTCCTTTGTATATAGACCTATTTGGCCTCAGTACATCCAATGCAGGCATTTAATTTATTATATCTTGTTTGATGGAGCTCTGTCAAACAAGATATAATAGACTAAATGCTAAGTTTATCTCCAGAATACAGGAAAGTGACAATCCCTGTTAATTGAATAATCCTGTTAATTGAATAATTTTCATTGGCAAAGTGGTTATTCAATTAACAGGATTCCACTGTACTTAGAAACGCAAGTTATGAGTTTACCCAAACAATGCATGTTGGGGCACCTCTTCCTTTGTATTGAAGTTACCAAACTTGGAATAAGGCCCTTAAGTGTTAACAGAGAGACTGCATGTAGCCTAATTCAAACAGCTGTGTTTAAAATTTTTATCAATATCCTCTTCCTATTAGACTGAACATGGGAAATTATAAAAAAAAATACAACTTTTATCTACAGTTGTGAAAGAACATATGAATATTATTCTAACATATTATATTACAAATTTAAGTAAATATAAGACTTCTTTTGACACACCTGCCATAAATATCCCCTGTTCATTGAGTTATCATTGAGATTTTATTGACTTCATTAACATATCAGAGAAGTGCTATATTTACCCAACATATAAACAATCGACTGTAATTCGATCCCGATGATTGTAAGTTCTAGGTAAACTGTTTACTGTAGTGTAGTTGACATGTGAACTGTGTGTGTCCTCAGATGACTCCAGGCCACTTCACACTAGTGTAAACATCACCAGATTCTTAAGTGTTTGTTATACTTTGGTTCTTTAATACTTTACAAATGAAATTGGTAGCTCTACACTTTGTTTGGGAAATGAATGTCAACCTTTAATGTAGGTTGTAATTTACTCTTGATCAGACTTTGGAGCCAGACATTCTATATCACATCACATCTATTGATTACTTCTTAAAATAAATCAGAACTGATCCCTCTAATACAGGAAGGCAAATAAATATCTCCTGAATGCTTTTATTTTATCTCGGTGGTACACATTTTTTTTTTTTGTCTTAAATTTTACCATACTGATTAAAGCCTTCTTCCTATTTATCTGTGCTGATGCATTTGTCGTTTTGCACATTCTTAATATATGTGGGGCCGCTGTTATGACCCAAGGATTAGAAATCTGCATAACCTTATGTCAGGTCTTTATAATATAAATAAAAATTGGCATTACAAATTTTGGTAATGATAACTCCCATCTGGGGGACACCAGACCAGGTCTGAAAATAAGCAGTCTGACATTTGCAGAATGAGGTCCCCGGAGGGTGAATTTGATGATGCTATCCCACACAGTGGGCCAATTTATCCTCTGGGTACCTCTTTCTGTTTAGTTTTGAGACCCTGATTCAGACAGGTTCACAGAGGGTAAATTTAGTGATGCTGCCCTGCTTTGCAGGGTAGCATCACTAAATTCACCCTCTGGGGACCTCATTTTGCAGATGACAGTCTGCTTATTTTCTGGCTTGCACCAGATCCAGTGAATAGAGATGGGTGGTATTGGAATTTTGCGTTTGGTATGGGTTTTGGTAACATTAGAGGGTATACCTCCATATCGATTCGATATTCGGTATCTAACTTGACTTGAGATTTGCTGATAGTTCCAAAGAGGAATTCACTCAGGAAAAACTTTAGTAAGTTGTTGTTGTATCATTCTACTACAGTGCTATAAATGACATTGTCAGTGAGTTCAAAGGTGGTATTCTTTCATGACCACAAATCATATCTACAATAATTATGTGACTGGGAGCGCGGTGGCTAAGTAGGTAGAGGTGCAAGTTGCAAGCCGAGAGGTTCTCGGTTCGAAAGACACTTCATCCCCATTGCCTGCGTGGGGGCGCGGTGGCGTTGTGTACTAAGGCGCACTGCATGTCGATGGTGCACTAGTCTTCAACCAATGCTAACCCTGCTTATGTGGAGTTAGTATGTTGGGGAGCTGACAGTTGCTCGGTGGTTCTCTCCGGATACTCCGGCTTCCTCCACCCGTAAAACTGTCACGGTCATGATTAGCCATTGTGCATAAATGTGACCTTAAACACCAATAAATAAATTATGTGACATGTTCTAAATGCATTTTAATGTTTAAAGACCTATTTCAGGCTTTTGTGATCTCAGAGCATGCCATCTTTGGTAGGTCCTGTTGGCAATAGACAAAACACCTGGGCAGTGATTTCTAGTCAGGTCTTGGCAGCCTTAACAGGCAGAGTGATGAATTATTTTTGGTCATCAAAATTTGTTCACATATGTTTGCCTTGTTACAATTTATGGGGGATAGGCACTCTCCCATAAATTGTAGCAAGGCAAAACCTAACAGACTGAATAATTTCACTTCAAAGGTGGTATGGACAACATCCACAAAATATGAAGCCTTTAACAGGTAGAGTGCTAAATTATTTTTGGCCCTCAAAATTTGTTCACATATCTTTGGCTTGTTACAATCTACAGGTACTCTCCCATAAATTATAACAAGACAAGTCCTTACAGACTAAATAATATCACTTCAAAGATAATACAAAGCACATCCACTAAGTATGAAGCCTTCAAGTTGCAATACCTTCACCTCAGAGTAAAGCCCAAATATGGGCTTCCAGCACTCTACCAGTTAAGTGCTGGTACTGACACTTCAGAGTAAAGCCCAAACATGGGCTTCCAGCACTCTACCAGTTAACAGGCAACCAAGACTGACTGGAAATCACAGCAAAGCAATAGGACACGTACAGAATGTAATCTAAAGGGAATTCAGGACATTTGCCCAGTCCATTGAGAGTTAACGAAACTGAAAAGATCAGTCCCTGATCCTTTCAACTGTTATCGAGCCTCAACGGGGACTTCTAAATAGCGAATGTAAGAAAATTTGAAAATTCAGACGGTTTCGGTATTCAACGATTGATTCGGTTCATTTTTCTGGTATCCCCATGATATCAGTTCAGTTTTTCAGTATATTGCCCATCTCTACCACTGAACCAATCATGGTTTGCCCAAAGAGAAAACATTTTGAAATTTTGACACCCAAAGGTGCAGTCATCAGACCAAATTTTATCTTTTTTTACAATATTTTACAAATCTTCACATGAACCTGTCGGCATCCTTGGTGGTGGGAGGGAAGGGAGGCCCAATTCAAGTTTGTTCAAATCAAGTTCCTAGTTTTATATTTGGGCTCCCTAATGGAGACTGAATTTCAGCTTGGTGCATTATGGGAAATATTTAATAACTTGTGCAAATCTACCAGTTCGAATCTTTTAATATTTGGTACTTCGGTGGGTGGGTGGATAAGATTAATACTTGTTCCAATGGTGCCCACCAAGCCCTATTAAGGGGATGGGGAGTGGGGGTGGCTTGGGAGTGAAAGTTTTCCTAAAATAGAATTTTAAAGGATTTTGAGTGATTTTATGCAAAAAAGGAAAAAAAAATCACCCATTTGAGCCCATTGGATGGGATCCATTAAGTGAATTTCTTTTGCTTTAAAAAGAGTTTTGAAGGATTTTGAGTGAGTGATGTGCAAAAATAAAAATCACCCAAACAAATACCAAATAACTCCATCCTAGGTCAGTTGGGTGAACAACATTTTTAGCTCACCTAACTGAAAGTCAATGTGGACTTTGCCATCACTTGGCGTCCGTCGTCCGTTAACTTTCACAACTCGGCCATCTTCAAAACCACGAGCCCAAACCCAAACAAATTTGATATTCAGTATATTGGAGGTATCCTCTTTCCAGTTTGTTAAAATGAACTCAGTGCCACCACTGGGGTGGGAGTGATTCCCCCAAAAGCTTCAATTTCTCCTGAAATCTTCTTATGAACCACCAGTCAGAATGCTGTGATATTTGGTATGTAAGCTCCTTTGGTACTCAAGATTCAAGTTTGTTCAAAAAAATTTTCTCTGGTCAATATTTGAGCTCGCTACGGGAGGATCCCTATTTTGTGCCCCACCCAAAGTTTCTATTTTCGGAACCGAGAGGCCGATTTGAACCAAATTTGCTATGAGGTATTATTGGGTCCTAAGTACTTGATTCATGCAAAAAAAAATTTTGCCCTCTGCCCTGTGGGAACCTCAGGAGCTAAAAATAGAAAAAAATTCAAATGCCCACATCTCCAAAACTGCATGGCAATAAAACTTTTTATTTGGTGTGAAGCTTCCTTAGGACCAATAGAAAGGAATGGTGACAAAAAATCGCTATCGGTTTTGTCCTAAGGTACAGTTTCGGGACTTTGAAAAAATGCTGAGTCAGCATTATTTAACACTGAAGGTAATGGGGAAATATATAAAATAATCTTTTTCTTCCCAACCACTGCTCCAAAAGCTTTCATATTTCACATATAACATCTATGGAAGATTGATTCACATGGTTATTGAAATTTAACCCCTGGGTCCATATTTGGGCATTCTACAGGAGCCCAAATGTTCAAATTAGTGCAATATGAGGGATATTCTTTAAAAATCTTCTTCTCCAGATCCAACAGTCAGAATCTTTTGATATTTGGTATACAGCATCCTTAGGGAGGGAAATTCAGGTTTGTTCAAGCCAAGTCCCTGGGTTCATATTTGGTATGTAACATCTCTAGGGGTGTCTTATTCAAGTTTATTCCAATCGAGTCGCTTGTTTTTTCTTAGTTTCTTTTTTGTTTTTTTGTTTTTTTTGTGGGGTGGGGGGGGGGGGTGTTATTGTTTGGTTATTGTTTTTTAATACTTCACTGAACAGAGCTTGCTAGGAACCTTTCCTAGGACCAACAGAAATGAATGGTCAAAAAAGTTGCCTTTGGTTGCATCATAGCAAATCAAAGAATTGCTCTTGCTTCTGTTCACTTACTGATGCACTCATCTCTTTTGACAATTTGAGCCAGGTGGGCGTTTCAGACTCACTTGAGCCTCTGGTTTTGTATTCCTGTCCCTCCTCCTACCCTGCCCTCACTTAAAAAGATGATGTTTGCACATGGATTGGAAGTTGGAATGTAGGGTTTGCTATCTACACTGGAAAAAAAAATATATTTAGAATTTCAGGTGAAACAACAGACCTTTGATAGCATTTCTTTAAATACTGGATATCCAGGCAATATTTCTGTTGAAGCGGTTGAATACTAGAAAAATAAATGATACACAGATTTGTTTAAATTTGAATTCCTGTATTCATATTTACAGGTGTTACAAAAATTTGAGATCTTTTCTATGAAGAATCAATGGTGTTATGTTATGTGAGCACTTTAAATCTCCTGGACAGAGATTTAGAAGTAGGGGAATGGTGTGCTTATTGCAGTGATGGCCAACAATCTGCATTGTTGGGGGATAATCTGAGAGGCGGTATCCTTATCTCAGTGTAGGGTGTGTGTGGCAAAATTTGGAAATTTATTACTGAAAACCTGAATTCTTGTTAATTTTTTAGTTATTTATGGGTGGCAAAGAAATAATTACAAAAATTAAATAAAAAACCACCTGCCTGTCTGCATGGAATTTTACAAAAAATGGCCTGAGAAACAAGATTTATTTTGTGGGACCTAATCATAAAAATTTTACAGGTACAAGATGTGATGGATCCAATAGTAAGCCGAAATCTTGTATAAGTGATCGTTTCCACAAAGCAGAGGTGCATATATAGAAAGGTTTTGGAATGGCAGGTGCTTATTGGCTGCTTAACAAACACCAGTGACCGTAGCTTGCATTCTAACATCTGTGGTAGCTTTTATACTTTGAAAATATATATATGAGAGAGCAGGGCTTAAAAATTGTCATGATTCACAAGAATCTGTTTTGATTCTTACAAACTAGTGTTGTGCGGTTTTATTTTTCTTGTTTCGATTCGGTTTTTAAAAAAAAACTTGGTTTATAGGTCGGTTTTCGTTTTTTTTATAGTAAGACATCTGCAGTTTCCAACAGAAACTATGTAATGTCGATATAATGCCCGTACTGTCATATTTTCAATGATGATTTAATTGGCAGTGACTAGCATTTGTGCTAAGTGTATAAATAGCAGGCATTATCAAAACAAAATAACATAAAAGAAAATAAAATGTAACAGTGTTCGTAGAATATCACCACTCACCAATTCTAGGCACATGCCCCCCTCCCCCACACCTCTGGTCTTTAAGTTCAGACATAAGAGAGTCTATGATGAATTGATATTAACACATGGGTGCGAAAAGAGCTAATTCACAATTTCCCAGGGCTCTGTTCAGTGCTCACTCCTGGGTGGGGCCCTGGGTAGCCTAACAAAGTGACCCTACCAGGCATTGCAAATAATAACAAGCGTTGCCAAGTGGGTCACCTAGACACCCATCCTAACATACGTGACAATGAACTGATGTATGGACTACCCCCCCCCCCCCCCACCACACACACACTCACAGTGGTGACTAGTGCCACCACCCGCCCTAGTAAAATAATCAGCAATCATTTCATGTCAGCCTGGAATGGGTAAGTCATATTGTTTGTAGCTGGGTGGGCTTCAAAACGAACCACTTTACCAAATACCTATTGTCTATCTATCTATCCCCCACCCCCCACACACACACCTCGCGCACGTAATGGTTTTAGCTCAACGGAATTGATTTCACAATTCACTGGTGTACTGTTATATATTGTAACTTTTTTGCGTTTGCCTCTTGCCATTCCACTTTCTATTTCTTTCGCTGATTTGTTCCTTTGGTTGGCCCCCTTAAAGTTAGTTGTGTGGGAATGCAACCGTGGCACGTTGACAGCGATATTACGGAACGCAGCTTTTTCCCGTGGATATGGACGATTCGGTCTTGGGACGTTTCGGCCTCGGGACGTTTCGGTTCAAGACGTTTTGGCCTTCATATATTGAACTGAATAGAATAAGAACTTGCGGTTTTGTGTTTTAGTTGGCCGAAACCTGCAGGACAAATCGTCTCAGGTCGGAACGTCCCAAGACTGAACCGCAGTAAAACCTCTTCCTGGATAAGCACATCAAGGGAGGCAACAGACTACATACGAAACACGTGGTGGGGAAACCCGTGACAAATGTTATTTTCGAATACGACAATGAAATGCCAAGACCTTTTTCTGATATGATATTATTCACTGTCCAACAGATTGTAGATAAGTAATTTTAATTAAACTGATTGACTATGTCAGACAAACCTGTTCAAAAACGAAGCCAATTGCGCAAGGTATTTCCTGTAATCAGTGAAATGAAGGCGTGTTGGCTGTCTGTTTTGTCATTCTCACAGAAAACACAACCCATTTTTACGTCAACGATATGTGATTGACAACTTGTCAAACATCATTCTTGAGTGATCTGGACATACTGCAGTGACCCCTTTACATCCAGAATGTGGCGTGCATTGACGACCCTTATTTCCTGACAAAGCTTGACATTTCAGACATTGTTAGTGCAAAGAAAACATCTCTTCCCGACATTTTATGAAAAAACCGAAACCGTACTCATTTACCAGTTACACGGTTTCGGTTTTGGTTTTCAAGCAAAACCAAAACCGACTTATAAAACCGGTTAACCGTACAACACTATTACAAACTCCTACTGCAAGAATCAGTTTTCCGTTTTTAAATAACTGAGAATTGGAGAATACTCTTATATCTTTCTGAGTATAACCAGTACCTTTTCCATAATTAAAATCAAACCTCAAATTTATATATTTTCGAGAGGTTAAACCATTAAGGGCCAAGTCTCACTCTTGTAAGTTTTTTTGTTTTGTATATAGCACACTGTTCCCACATACAAGGTTTTGGTGATCTTGTCAGTTGTTACAGTACCTTCGTAGTGGTTTCTAGTGAAGTCTTGGCTGCCAAATAAATTGAGGATGTACCGTACATTCAAAGAAAATTATTAGAACCTTACCTTGAGAAATGCATAATCTCGAAACATCAACAAGCATTATCTAAACTCAGACTCAGCTATCATAGCCTAGGGATTGAACGAGGTAGATACCACTGTGTACCAGAAAATTTAAAGGCAATGCTGGCAATGTAAGGAGATAGATGACGAAACACACTTTCTACTTTATTGTCGTTTACTTAATAACAAGCAACAGAATTTGTTGAAGCACTTTGGGATGGGCAAAAGTTTCCATAAAAGCAATGATGACAAGCAGAAACCTCAAGCTCATTCTAAAGTGTGACGATACAAAATCCCTGAATAATGTGGCACATTTTGTGAACCAATTTCACACCAATATATATATTTTTATGTGTGTGGCCAGTTTCAGAATCTATTGACAAGAATCAAACATTTTGTGACCATCAATGTTGATTCTCATTGTTTTCTGGGTAAGAATCATTTTGAAGAATCAATTCTTATTAGTCCCCTATGGAAACCGTAAGGAGACTATAGGATTGCACTCCGTCCGTCTGTCTGTCTGTCCGTCCATCCGTCTGTCTGTCTGTTTTTATGTTACCACCTCTCCCTCCAACATGCTTTAAGCTACACCTTTCATATTTGGTACGTGGATAAATGGTTCTGAAGGGATAATGCACGCTTAATTTTTTTTTTCTCAAAATCCAAGATGGCAGAATGGCGGCCATTTTTGCTGTGTTTTTTAAGCTTTTTTTCTGTATTTTTATGTTACCACCCCTCCCTCCAACATGGTTCAAGCTACACTTCTCTCAATTCTCAATTTTTAGATTCCATTCACATTTGAAATCCTGTCTGATAACCTGTATTTTACCCAAACCACCCCCCAGGTCTGACACTCCTGTTGACTGTTGTCATGAAACCCGAATTTTCCCCAAGCCGAACCGTCCCCAATTATTTTACCAAAACTGCCCCCCCCCCCCCCCCCCCCCCCTAGGTCTGATACTCCTGCTGACTGTGGTCATGTCTTATTTGACAAAAACACCTTATGTCACAAAAGTGCTGTAGGGGACTAATACAACCTCGGTGATCAAATACCTGTTCCTTCATGAATTGTAAGTCGTGGGTGGGGGGGGGGGGGGGGGGGGATGTAAAGAGATTTGATTTGTTATGCAGCATCCTTAACTGGTAGAGTGCAAGACTAGTTTTTGTTCTTAGAATTGGATCATGTAGTTTTGCCCTGTAACATATAATTTGAAAGTGCAGTCAGTGAGCATTTGTGTAACTGCCTGCAGGTCTCGTAATTTATAAAGGCCAGTTTACACAGTATGCTTTAACAGATATGACAAAGCAGGTGTGCTTCCAGCAGATCTGATTTTTACGTTTACACTGTATATAACAGACCTTCTTGCTGTTCATGACCTGCCAATTGATTACTCAGTTACATCAGCTAAAACAGACGAAATAGAGCATATCCTAATTGCCCTGTTTTACATGTCTGCTAATGGATACCCTAATTTAGATTGCATTTTTCATCCTCCCCGTGGGAACCCCGGGAAGTAAGCAGCACTTGTTTACTGTGGTAAACCAGTTCCGCTTTACTGGTAAAATAGGACCCAGTCACCAATGCTTGGGGTGAAAGTCCTCTAAAATGGGCAACATGTTGATCAACGATTGACTAAACTTGACTTCATCTCCATGTTGTGTCACGATTAGCCATGGTGCATAAATATGTGACGTTAACCACCAACAAACAAACAGACAAACAATTGCATATTTCAGCAGATGTGCTGAGACAGATTGTATGTTGCAGGAGATGCGCCGAGACAGATGTGAAAAAACATAATGTAAGTTGGCTTTTCTTTAAAGGGTTAAAGGGATGTGTTGGAGTTATCCAAGAATGATGAAATACTGTCGTAAATTGCTTATAGCACACATCAAATTGAATGCTATTACTGTAATCTGTATGTTTGGTGTATATTAGCAGGTGCCCTTCAGATAAATAATTAGTAATGATGACAGTAAGTTAACATGACATTCTTAATTCAGTACACCATATCTGATAATTACAATCACTGTTAATTAATGACATGTGTAACACAATGGAACTAATAGTATCGACAATGTGTTGTAATTCTATAATGTATGCAACTAATAATGTTTAGCGGTGTGCTCAAAGACATAATTAATGTTCTGCATGTCCAACAACTGCAATCTTTTGTCATATGTTGAAGTTGACCACTCATATACAGGTAAGGTATACTTGTGACCATAATTGAACTAATAGATAATTGTGATCCTCAGCATCCAAATCGTTCGAATTTCTCACACTGCATTACAGGATATTATGAATGCAGGGTTTCTGATAGGGTTCATTCCCACTAGACCAATTCCCTTTAGACCAACTCATGCCTTCTGGTTTTAAAATAATTCTATATCAATAATTTGATATATTTATAAATATTTTTAAATGTATTTAATGTTATTGATATTCAAGTCTGAAAATAAGCAGTCTGTCATTGGCAGAATGGGGTCCCCAGAGGGGGAATTTGCTGTTGCTATCCCATACAGTGGGTCAGTTTATCCTCTGGGTACCTCCTTCTGTTTATGTTTGAAACCTTAATTCAGTTTGAGGTTCACAGAGGGTAAATTTAGTGATGTTACCTGGCTGTGCAGGGTAGCATCACCAAATTCACCCTATAGGGACCTCATTTTTCAGATGATAGTCTTCTTATTGGTCTAGTGGGAATTGGTCTAGTGGGAAGACACCTCTGATAGGGAGGGAGGTAGGTGGTCTCCTCAGCAGCTCCATTTCCTTTGCCAGCTTTTTCCTCAACCAAGATGTTCCTAGTTATCTGGTAGAGTGCTGAATAATGTTTGGTTAGCAAAATGTCTTCACATATCTTTGGCTAATATTATGAGTTATATGGAGAGTTCCTATATATATTTGCACTTTGCTCCCATAAACAAGCCTGAAAATAAGCAGACTGTCATCTGCAGAATGAGGACCCGAGAGGGTGAATTTGGCGCAGGGTAGCATCACTAAATTTACTCTGTGAACCTCAATCTGAATCAAGGTTTCAAGTCTGTACAGCAAGAGGTACCCAGAGGATAAATTGGCACACTGTATGGGATAGCATCAGCAAATTCACCCTCTAGGGACCTCATTCTGCAAATGACAGATTGCTTATTTTCAGGCTTGCCCATAAATGGGTGTAAGTCAATTGTTCCTCTAGATATTTGTCCCCCACCCCCCAACAACAGTTCCCACCTGGACAATTGCACACACACACACCCATAAAAAATTACTCCCTCCACCATTATAATTTTTAAAACAAGGAAGCAAATTTGCAGTTAATTGACATTTGGTTGTTTTATTCTCTAGTTTGTGAACTGCAAATTTGCTTCTAAATTTTAAAAAAATCGAAAATAAAATGTGAACGGAAATAATAAAATAGGAATTTAAAACTACAATCTAAAGTGTATATAGTCCAGGTGGCAGCTTGGGTGGCATTCAGCTGCCAGGAAGGGACAGAGCAATTGGGAGCCTGGTCTGACCAGAGAGAAGAAACCCCAGTAACAATGCCATCCAGGGAGTGGCCCTAATGTCGAATGATTTGAACACATAACTATTATTTCAACTTGTGTTTTTATAGTCACAGCCACCAATACTTGTTATTAAAAACAATTCTGTTTACTTTGAACTATAACAACAATGATGGTAAAAGTTGGTCACTGAATACACAGTTCATGTTTTGCTTAAAAAAAAACAATTGGTTTACAAGCAATCCCTCTTTGTTCCTGTAAAGACACAATTTAACATCATCATCAGCACTAAATTGTTTTTTTTTTATTATTTATTTAGTGGTGTTTGATGGCACTTTCGACAGCCAGGGTCGCCTTGTGACGGACAGTTTTATGGGTGGAGGAAGGCAGAGTACCCAGAGAGAACCAACGAGCCACGCCAAGAAACTGTCAAACTCCCTAAAGTACTAATTCCACACAAACATGGTCAGCATTGGTTGAAGACAAGTGCACCATCGACGTGCAATACACATTAGTACACAGCGCTACCGTGCCCCCACATGGGCAATCAGGATAAAGTGCCTTGCCCAAGGACATAACACTATTACCCCTGGCGGGAATTGAACCATGGACATTTTGGTTTGAAGTCCAATGCCGTAGGCACTGAGATACCACACTCCCTAATAATCACTTTTATCTAACAAACATATAGATTTCGGCCTGAAAACCACGAGAAACGGATGTATCACATAATGTGTTCCGATACCGTATCATATAGACTACTCATTCTGATTCCGTATCATATAGATTCAACTTCCGGTAAACACCACGCTATGACAATTAATATCATTTATGCATTATTATTGCGCATTAAAATATGAAATTCAAAATTTTGACTAATTCCAACCCAATTTAAACGGAAAAACGGGCTTTATGTAACGGGATTGTTAGGTAAATGTATTATCATGACCAAATGCATGTCCTGTAATTTGTATCAGATTCACAGTTGTGTTTACGATCGGATCACAACTCGCCCTGACAGGCTCATTGCGATCTGATTGTAAACACGACCTCGAACCTGATACAAATACAGGACATGCACATGGTCATGATAATGTATATTTATTAAATCAATAATTGGTCTACTGCCACAGGATTTATAAATGTAAAACAATTTTCGGAGCAGAAAATACCGTATTTACTCTATGTATTGGGACACTGTATGATTTGGGACACACATTTTTTCCAGAAAACTATATTTTTTTTATGCTCCAAAGTTTGGGACATTCAGGAGATTTGTTTCCAGTTGGCCCGTCGCTAGTAGCAGACGACACTCAAAAAAAATTCTTGTGTAACTAAAAATTTTCATTTTTGTGCTTCTAAAACATAGCTTATGATCCCTCACTGGAACGAGCGCAATGCGCTCGTTCCAATGAGGGGTCATAAGCTATGTTTTGGAAGCAAAAAATGAAAATATAAAAAAAAATTGGACGCTGATTTTCGTATATATATAGTGATAGAAAACGGATCACACACAATTTTATTCAGCATCAAATCAAGACCAGGCTGTGTTCTTTCCCCATTCTCTAAGATTTGGGACACCTGTGAAAATAATTATTTTTAGCTGTCCCAATACTTAGAGTAAATACGGTAACCTTCACAAAAAAAAAAAAAATTTCAGAGTTAAAAGCTAACTTCAAAAAATTACATTGATGAAAACTGAAATATTCAAAGTGAGGGACAACTATCCAGGAAGCCAATTTACAGGAGAACATTTTGTTAAATATGCTCAAATTTTTACTTATTATATTGGCAAGAGATTTCCTGTCCTGGGCAGGAATATCTGCCAGCAGCATGCAAGGAGTTAACCACCACCCCAGCACTCTGGTAATGCAACAGAATTTTCTCCAATCTCTCTGTTTTTATCTGGCTGAACTATGAATTTAACCAATTATATCTTGTTTAACCGAGCTCTGTCAAACAAGGTATATTTGGTTAAATATCAAACTGCTTTATGGGAAATATTTGTTGCTGCACACTTTGTCAATTTGTTAACACAGTGCATAGGGTTAAGTTGTGGTACTCCTACTTCAAAGTAGAGCCCAGATTTGCACTTCCTGCATTCAACCAGTTAAAATAATATAACAGGACCATTATGAGGATGTTCCCAGTTTCCATTCACTTAATGTAGCTTTGGTGATGCTTCAAAAGACATGAGTTGAGCTACTGTGATAAAAATAATTATACACAATTGGCATAAGTGTTGAAGTAAGTTGGCTGGGCCATATTTTGTCGGATTACATTCAACAGTCACATTTTGTTTTCAGTGTTAATCTTTTTTCCAAGTTTTTGATATCTGAAAATTCAAAATAGGTGGACAGAGTAAAGCCAGGTAATGTGTTGGCATTGTATTGTGAATTAGTGTGCATTTTTCAACTTGACTAGCAGTGCCATATTAACCCATGGCCTGGCCGATAGGCTTTTAGGTACTTTGGCATCAGGACCCCCTCTAGCACTTCAGTATTTCACCCCACTACAGCTGACAGCCTGACCCTGGTACGGTAGACACTATGCCGCAGTACATAGCCCTATATCCATTTTGTGGGTCTTCTGAAGAATTCTACTCATAACTTGACATATTTAAATAAGCATTAAAGTAATGTTCTGTATATAAATATATATATAGTATACTTATGAGACTATATATATGGATAAATACATATGTACATGTATTGCTACGGCACAGAGTGCAAAGTGCCTTTAACCATTGGAACCCAAAGGCGCTGGTAACAGTGCCTCGGGGAAAAAAAAAATTGGCAGGGCCCCTAGGCTTCAGCCTAGTCAGCCTTTTGAATAATACGTCCCTGTTTATTGGAGGTAGATCATTTTTATTTGTTGGTCTGGATCTCCCAGTCTCGTAAATCAGTAGCTTTCTGTTGGCATTTTCTTTTGGTAGGTTTGAGCCTAGGCTCCCACACTTTTCTCCCAATAGTTGCATTGGTACCATTGGCAAACCCTCAATCCTGACAACAGTTGGTGACAATGTGAGCATTGTTTCATCCACTGTTAGGAGGAACTTGGGGTACTATTCACAGGTGGTAAATTACAAAAAGAACAGACGAGTAGTGTATCAGGCTTGGTATAAACCATCCTGGATCTCTTGGTCTCATGGAAAATCTGTCCCGATCTGTGCTAGAGGTCAACAGTTCGAGCCTCCGCTCCTGCACTTCTCTCTTGATCTATTACATTGTATACATCTTCACATACTGATTACATAAACCGAGTTTACTTTACAAGCAGAAAAATGTGTTCTACAGTGTGTACCACAAGGAGATGGCATAGCTAGGCTGGTTGTTTTCCTGCCATCTTAAAATACAAAACAAAACTAGACTTTATGATTCTGGAGAATCATGGCTTTTCCCGATTAGATTCCATGATTTTTCATGACCCCACAGTGTCTGATGAATTGTTTTTAACTGTCTCACTGAAGTTCCCTCATTGATGTTATGAGAAAGGTGAGTATAGTAGTCTCAAATGACTCAGTTTGGGTTTGATAAAAAAAAATGCTTAGGTAAAACCCATCATTAATGGTAGAATGGGTTAATATCAAGATCAATGTTTCCCTATCAATTTTGCGTCCGGTAAAAGAAGTTACGTTTCTCTGTGGCATTTCCATTTGTTGGTGTCCAAAAACAGACTATTTCTTCATTTTTTTACATTTAGCAGCCCATGGAGGGTTAACAAATGCCTACCAGAATAATTTATCCATGCAACTGGTCATATGACACCAAGACCTATCAACGGCCATTTTCTCTTGGAAACCCCACAAAATGTTTGTGAAGACATCCAGGGAAAACGATTTTTTAAGCTATCGATGGGTATCCGTGTTAACCTCCCCAACAGGGGTTAACGCTTGGTTTTTTTAATACCCTTATTACTTACAAAGATGGTCCTCTGTGAATTCCACTTCCAACAAAGGAGATTATGTTTATCTCTCATGTCTACATTGGGTGCTGTGCGTGTCTGAAAACAGCCCCATGTTAACAAAATTACGATGCTTGGCAGCTTGTAGATGGTTAATAAACGCTCACCGGAGTATTTTGTCCATGCAACTTGTAATGTCACATAAAGACCTACGAATAGTCAAATTGTCTTGAAACTCTACAAGTTACCGTTAGGGAATTTCACAGAAAATGGCAATTTAAAGCTTTCAAGGGATATCTCGCTTTAGCCTGCCCAAAATGGGTTAAGACGTCGATTTTTGAATACCCTTACTACTTACAAAAATGTTTCCGTATAAATTGTGCGCTCGATAAAAGGAGGCACTTTTCTTTGTGGTGTACCCTTTGGGTGCTGTTGGTGTCCAAAAACAGCCCATTTTATCACAATTTTGACCTTCAACAGCCCGGGGAGGGTTAACTAATGCTGACCGGAATATTTTGTTCATGCAACTTGTAATGTCACACCAAGACCTGCAAATAGCCGAATTTTTTCTTGAAAACCTACAAAATGTTGATAGAGAAATCTACAGAAAACGGGGATTTTAAGATTTTAATGGGTATCTCTATTTAACCAGCCCAAAATGGGTTAAGACGTCAAATTTTGAATACCCTTACCACTTTCAAAAATATTTTCCGATCAATTTTGCGTCCGATAAATGAAGGTCCCTTTCTCTCTGGAATACCGTTTGGGTGCTGTTGGCGTCTAAAAACAGCCCATTTTATCACAATTTTTATGTTTAGCATCTCGGGGAGGGTTAACTAATGCTGACCGGAATATTTTATCCATGCAACTTGTAATGTCACACCAAGGCCTGAGAGTGACCAATTTTTCTTGAAAATCTACAAGACTCGTTTAGAGAAATCCACAGAAAACATGAAGTTTTGAGCTTTTTTGGGGTATTGCTGTTTAACCAGCCCAAAACGGGTTAACACTTGGTTTTCTGAACACCCTTATTACTTACAAAAATGATCCTCGGTGAATTCCACTTCCAATAAAGGAAGTTATGTTTACCACTCGGGTATCGTTTGGGTGTTGTGGGGGTCTGAAACCGGCCCATTTCATCAAAATTTCGATGTTTGGCAGCCTGTGGAGGGTTACCATATGCATCGCCAAATATGTCGTGTGTATCAAAGGTTGTGTCATAGGTAGGTCTAGTAATGATGGATGTTTAAAAAAAATCCTAAAGACGTGTTTCGAGAAAGTGCCGATAAACCCCAATTTTGGCAGTTTTTTGCCAATTCTGGCGAAATAAGGGTTAAATCGAAAATTCCGCTTCGGTACATTTTTAGATTTTTTGCCCCTCTATGCGTGTGCAAAATTTCGTGAAAATCGGTTCGAAAATGGCTTCTGAATCGTACGGACAAAATGTGTGGAAAAAAAAAAAAAAAAAACCCAAAAAATCCCCCCCAAAAAAAAAAAAATAATAATCCGTAGAAAAACAATAGTCTTTTCCAGAGGGAAAAGCCTAATAATTTCACACTGTAAATAGACTGTAGCTTGCCAAATGACACTTAAGATGAACATAAAATTTGCTAGAAGACAGAACCCTGTGGAAACCCCAGAAAGTGAAGCAGTACTTGTTTACTGTGATAAACAAGCTCTGTTTCACTGGTCAAATAGGACCCAGTCACCAATGCTTGGGATGGAAGTCCTCTAAAATGGGCAGCATGGATGTAAACGATTGACAAAACTTGACTTTACCTCCATATTGCCGTCATGATTAGCCATCGTGCAGAAATATGTGACCTTTACCCAATGCAGACGATATCAAAATTTATTATTTTAAATATCATTTTTTTTTTACCCAACAAATCGGCCACGAATGGATGTGGCCGATTTGTTCGGTAAAAGGTTTAAACACCAATAAATAAATAGAAGACAGAAATGTACTTTGAGATCAGAAAGCACAGGGTTTTGTTCTCGACTATACAGCCAGCTCAGTGAGCTCCTAGCATATATCTGTGCAGATAACATCATAAGAAGGATTGTTAATGATCTCTGTGACACATATAAAACATGCTATTAATTTAAAATAGAAAATGTTTTTATTTTTGGAATTCACTGAAAAATCTGCGGCAATCCAGTATTAGTATTTCGATTAGTTCCTTGAATCCTGCACCCTATGTAACATGTTACCAACTAACTCTGTGCATTTTAACAGCCTTCGTGTATATTTTCCTGTAGTGTGTGATACAGAGGCTATAGTTAATCACTTTTTTCTGGTAAAACAGTACGTAGAGAGTGGATTGTAACTAAATCACCCGGAGAGTGGAGTTTCACCCAAACTATAACTTTCAAATTGTGTATCTATCGACTAAAAACACAAGCAATGTTTCAGCCAATGGACCTCCGGGTTTAACCCGGAGGTCCTTTGGCTGAAACTTTGCCTGTGCTTGTTATGCTTTGCAACAAATTTGTAATTATTGCTTGGGTGGAATCTCTACTCTGCGGGTGATTTAGTGATAATACACTCTCCACGTACTGTGAATAAGGTCATCTTTATTATGCGGCTGTATAGCCAAGGACTTTGAATACAGTACTGGAAAATTCTCAATGAACACAGGAAATATACCGGAAAAGTACTGGAATTTTAACCAAGTTTGAGTGTACAAACCCTGAATTGAGTCACTGCTCCTCATTGGGAAGAGTTGGAGGAGAATCCCCAAAATTAAAAAAAATATCCTTATGGAACTGGTTAATATTTAGTATTTAGCTTCGTTATTAGTGCAGTCAATACACAGAATGACACACATGTGTGAATGGGTTCATCAATATGGCACGAGTGCCAGTGCAGATGGATAGAACGAGAGGCCATAGGCCTCAAGTTTTATCCTTCTGTGATGGCAAAGTGCCATATCGATTAACCCATCCACACACGCATGTCATTCTGGGTTTATTACACGCCTTCACATGTACAAAATAAAACATTAAAAGGACACTCAGCAATTCATTTGACAACTATCAACAAAATGAACACATTTTATCGCTAATCAAATTTGCGAGGGGAACCCATGTTACTATTTTGTCCCGAGTTCCAGTGTGTTCTATGTGCCTACTGGCACATAGAACACATTGGAACTCAGAGGACGATTTTTAGCTATCGCCAGCGATTCAAATTGTAATTGCTGTGCACAACTTGTAGAAAATTCCAGTGAAATTTCATTTCTTTATAAACCAAGTCCATCAATGATTTCTGTTCTGCACATTAGTACTCAAACGATTAGTCAACTAGTCGATGTCGACTCTGGGCAAACCAGTAGTCGACTCTCAATTGTGCAGTCGACTACTCGGAGGAGTTCAAGCGTTTAGGTAAATAGTATCCCTTCAGTGCCACTGTCAGACAGTTTGAACAGCAATATTGGGCAATCAGTGTATACATCTATTGCCATCTAATAGTAGTGACAGTAGTTTGTTTTAACGGGTACTAGTAGAGTGCTGAATTATTTTGGGCTATCAGGATATGTTATTAATTTGCCTTGTTGCAATTTATGGGAGAGTGCCTATAGGCACTCTCCCATAAATCGCAACAAGGCAAATTAAATAAGACTAAATAATTTCACTCTTAGCATAATTAGAAGCACATTAACAGAATAATGTTTCCAGTAAGTTGCTGTATATGAATGCCCAAGTGAAGCCAAATTTGGACCTAAAGCACTCTATCGGAACACCAACACTGTTATAAGGAGATGGGTTATCACCAATGACTAGTCGAAGCCGACTTGACTTTTGGGTATTGACTAGTCGACTTTGGAATTGACTAGTCGTTTGAGCACTACTGCACATATGTTGCAGAACAGGTTTTCATTTTCCGCATGGTTTAGTGTTGCTGTAGATGGGAATTTCATAGAACAGGCGTGTAATAAATAAAGCTTTTGATTCAGAAAAAAGTTGCTAGTTAGCTGGGTTTGGTATCTTTCAATATGTTGCTTGAAAGAGTGAAATTTGAATGACTATATATGGAGTGGCACCAAAACAGATTTTTTTCAATTCATCATATCAAGGGTTACGATAAAATCCCATGTGCATGTAACAGATGGTAATCTAACTACCTCTATTCCATTGTCAAGTTGTTTTGGAGTGCTCTGTTTCTTCAACAGTCTTCGTTTATTTAAAATTTCATAAAATAATTCTTCCACCATCAAAGTCATCTATAGCTTAAAATTTATTTGCCCAACATGTTCAATTCAAATACAAGAGATGGGCGTGCGTGAAAGGAAAAACGTTTGCAAACAAAACACTGTCTCCTGTGAATAGAATTGTGATCTCACCAAAGACGTCTGGTTTCTAAGAACTCTTCAATATCAACTTGACAATAATGTATCGAGACAATGATTAGAGGGGTGCATTTCTTATTTTACACATTTCATATTTACAGTTGGCTGCATGCATCAAAACTATGTGTATAGATTTAGCTTATTAAAATTACAAATTGTTTTCCACAATAAGATTCTTTTATCCTCAAAGGAAAATGGTAATCCAAAACACTTCATTGCAAAGGCTTAATTAACTTCCAGAAATTTGAAAGGAAACTCTCGGAATTTGTGCATTTTTGAGTGTCTAGAACATGTATATTAGGTTGTAGGACTGAAATTTTAACATGCACTCCACATAGCCAAGATAAACCACCTTGTTGGAAGAGCTGGCACAATTATAAAATTCCATGATTGACTTTTGAAGAAGAATAATCGATTAAAGTGGACTTTAACCCTCTGCACTCTGATGTCAAAGTAGCAAATGTTTCAGCAGCAAATATTTCCCATAATGCAGTTTGATATTGTACCGAATATAACTTGTTTGACAGAGCTCATTGAGCTCTGTCAAACAAGATATAATTGGTTAAATTCATAGTTAAACAAGAGAAAAAGAGAGTGATTGGAGAGAATTTTGTTGCTGTACCAGACTGATAGGGGTTAATCATACTTTGTGACCTCCAGAAACAACTATATAGAAAACAGTAATTTTTGTCATTAATTCCACAAGCCTGACATTCTTTAGGCATACAGGTATATTGCATGCCTTCAGCTCTTCTGCAAAAATTCAATCCCCCGGTCGGGGAAAGTTCTCGAGGTGTCTGAAGGCTCTCTGTCAGCATCAATTGTGGAGTTGATTCTGTCACAGCATAGCCTCATATCGGGTGAGGACATAAAATGGCTGTCCTCTGTGAGGAGAGAGACACTTCGTTCAGACTAAAGATCCCTTCGTAGTATTCAAGAAGAGCGATGCTACAAAGTTGCCGCTACGAAGGTCATCCCACACACCTGTGCCATTGGGCCAAAAGGAGGCGTTAATATAAGTTGCATAACTTGTTCACCAATCCTTAATCCTTGTAAAACAAATAAGATTAAATATAAAAAAACATCCTGGCCATCTCTGGCACAAGTCTGATCCTAGACTCAGGTTTGGACCTGAGTTGGTCAAGAGTCTAATAATAGCCGTATTGAGATTTAAGAAGGCAACGGAACTCCTGGCAAACTGATAAGGGCAATTATTTGTACACCCATACTTTCTAGAACACCAGACTTGGTGTCATGTTTTGTACTGCTATACTTCTTCCCCATATCAGTTACAATGTATTTTGATATTCCATAGCCTCTGACACTTGGGAGGAGAGTAATGTCTAATAATTCATCAGTAATGGAGTGATGAAAACCGATAATCTCCAATCTCGGACTTTGAAATTGTAGGTGATTATGGGTGTTTCTAATGATATGTTGACTTTCTGGTTAATCATGACAGGCCTGCTCTGAATTTGTGCTTTTGTTGACTACAGGACTTGTATATTAGTTGTAGAACTGAAATTTCTACACACGCAAGATAAACCACCTTGTGGGTTTCACAACTGGTATGTTCAAGTAATTGAAAAATGTTCAACTGATAGGTAGAGTGCTAAATTATATTTCAAAGGTGATTTGTAACGCGAGTATTTGTTTTCAAGGGTATCATGCTACAAGTAAAAGGAGCTAGAGCTGTAGGTTTTTAAATTTCTTGTCCGGTTTCGGTTTTTGTTTTTCAGGTGGAGTAAAACCTCGGTTCTGTTCAGTTTTCGGTTTGTTCATGAGGCCAAATAAAATTCAATAAAACTCATTCTTATGTCCGGAGTCATAACTGAATGGCAGTGAAATTGAGTGAAATTCAATGAATGCCCGAAATAAGCTATAATACATGAAGAATCAGGAAGGTCAGTATAATAATTACCTAAATATACAGAACTTTTATTGTGCTTGGCCATTTTTCGAAGGTCTGACACCTACACGCAACTTGAGGAAAGCTAGGTCTGACACTGACACCTACACGCAACTTGAGGAAAGCTGCAAACACAACTAAACTGAAATGTCGGAAATTCACAGAATGTAGCCTTCCCAGAGTAGTGAGAGTGCCCAGACACTGCCATTGGCAGTGTCTGGGTACTCTCACTACTCTGGGATGGCTACATTCTGTGAATTTCTGCAGCAAGAGAGAGAGAGTATTTAATAAAAAACGAAAAACCTTAGATTACGGGATGTCGACGGTTTCGGTTTCGGTTTCGGTTTTTAAAAGAAACTAAAAACCTTGTTTCGGTTAACCTACAGCTCTAAAAGGAGCCACTGTTTAGTAAGATTTGGTTCATAAACAATTGTTCCGTAACAATTTATTGGAGAGTGCCTCTTTGCTCTCTCCAATAAATTATAATAAAACAATTTTATTCACAAATTTTTGGGTTTCAACTGCTGTGTAAAGTAAGTAATCAATACAGTGTATAGCCACTAAAGTGGCTTTCAGCACTTTTCAGTAGATCCCTGGTTGTGGCTTCTAGCACCAAACAGATAATGAAGACCGGGTTCATTGTAGTCCTTGAACTTAACAATGTATTTTCAAGGACTTGATAGTACTTGAAATTTGTAGCTTTGAAAGTCCTTGATTTTTAAGGATTTTTAAAAGTTTTAACTTGTACAAACCTGGAAATAAGCGAGAATATGTTGAACACTAAAGGTCTCAGAACTTAGAACCTGGCAGTTGTTTGTATTCAAGTATCATCTTCCTGATTACGAAGGGGGACACCTGACTAAAAACAACTGCTCAAGTTATAGACAGTTATTGTTCACTGTGAAATGTTGGTACAACTCCTTGCTGTACAGCGTGTGGCCTTAATCAATCCACAAAAAATGACTGCAAGGATTCTCTTACTGTAATTCCTTGAGTGATAGAAGCCACTATCATGGCTATATTGAAAAGTGCTGGAAACAATTTTAGAGGCTTTATACACTGTATGCATTTGCTTGATGTTTGTTCAGCAATCGAAAAAAAACATTTTATATAAAATTGTTTGGTTTCAATTTATAGGAGAGTGTTTTTAGCACTCTACAATAAATTGTAATCAAGCAATTATGAACAAGATCTTGCTAAACTAAGGGTACTCTTGTTGGTAGCATGGTATCTTAGAAAAAAAATACCCATGTTTCAAATCACATTTAAAAGTTAATTGGTCCAAAATATGGACAGTCTTTTCTCCCACCACCAAGGTACTGAGACATGTATAAAGTCGTTTGAGTCAGCTGGGAGAGATATGCCTCTCTCACCCCACATACCTGACAGCTATCTCACTCCACCCACTTGACCAACCCATATTGGCTTATTAGTATATTTAATGAGCGCAGGACTATTCGATCGTTGCATGTTCTTCTGTAAACAAACAACATTGTATCACCTTTTGGAAATATTAGCAGACGAACATTTGTCGAAGAAAATTCCCGTAGAAAGTTATGTGAATACATTGCAGAATTTATAATATGACGTCATCGGAATGCATCAATGTTCATTTAACTATAAATCTTTGGGGCGCGGTGGCATCGCGGTAACTGGTTCTCATCAGATCACCAAAGTTAAGCAATGTCGAGCGTGGTTAGTAGTTGGATGGGTGACCATTTCAGCGACTGAACCCTGATTGCCTACATGGGGGCACGACGACGCTGTGTACTAAGGCGTACTGCACGTCGATGGTGTGCATGTCTTCAACCAATCTAACCCTGCCTGTGCCGCGGTGCAGAGTTCAGTGTTATGATGTTGGAGAGCTGACAGCTGTTCGTTGTTGCTCAGTGGTTCTCTCCGGGTACTCCGGCTTTCTCCACCCGTAAAACTGTCACGGTCACTATTAGCCATTGTGCATAAGTATGTGACCTTAAACACCAATAAATAAATAACTACAAATCTTTAACCCCTGTCTTGCCTGCATTGGGATTTAATTTTGTGGTATTTACCAGTGGTAAATACAGAACATTTGTGTACTCTTTCTGATAAGCAAATCAGTTTTTTGTCAGAAATGTCCAACAAAATTGTTCGATATAGCTGGATGTGCCCCTGAAATACATGTGATGACGTGAGACTGTTTTGGTTGGGGGAGAAAAATTATCCCTGTGGAGGGGGGGGGGGGGGGGGGGGGGGGTGTGTGAGATGGAGAAATCTTACCCTCAGGACAAGATATTTGGTCCAGACACAATGCAAGCCTCATGTCTGGCCCAAATATCTTGCCCTCGGGTGAGATTTCCCCATCTCACACCTTCGCCCACGAGGGATAATAATATTCTAAGGCTTATACATGTACTGATAATATAGCACAATTTATTTGCAAACATTGAAAACATAACAAATACTTGTTTGCACTAAGCATAAACGGGGGTCGATTTAATTTTTAAAAATTGAATAGCAGTTTGCTAACTTGGATAAATTTTGATTATCATTTCCTATTATTTATATGTTTTTGTCATGTGAAATTGATTCGCTATAGTTAAAAATTGATTCAAAAAAGCCTGAAAAAATTAAAAATCTGTTTCTCAGGCCCTCCCGCATGGTCCTTTTGGCTGCCGCATACCCTCTTTTTATAGCCAATGCAAAGTTAAAAAAAAATAAATTAAGTGAGTTATGTCTGATATTTTACCCAAGTTAATAAAATTGATAAATTGAACCCTTGAGTGCAAGAAGGCTTTGCAATGCTTTAGCATTGCAAAGCCTTCTTGCATTCAAGGGATGAAATACATCACCACCCATCCTATTCTGTAGATTATGAGGCCTAAAACATAAAACAAACCAAGAACATCAATTTTTCATGGCAGAGATATAATAATAACAAAAATAAAATAAAAAAAACGCCCTCCCGAATGCAGTTTTACAGAACATGGCCTGAGAAACAGTAGATCTACTTTATGGGGCCAAATCGCTTTGCGAATCCAGTTAATTGAGCCCTGAGCATAAAGGTTGTTATCACAAGGAAGATGTATATTACCATAAGAACAGGACTGCATTTGGCGAAAGACCAAAGCTGTCTGCAATTTTTATTAAAGAAGGGTTCCACAGCTGACTGACATGCTTGTTTGTGTCTTGTGATACCACAAATTTTCTTAAAAGCAATATCTATAGTAGCCTCAAGTGCATTTTAATCACTGGAATGTTTTCGGTGGAGATGCTTCCGTTTTTTGAAACTGGAGAAAAACATTTGGGTCAGTTTTGTGAAGCTTTTTAAAGCTTTCCTCTAGATATTCTACTTGTGTAACAAAGGAGGAAGTGTTGTCATTTAAAAGTAGGACATCTGTAATGATCATTTCCTGTCATTTTTAGGGAAGTCTTTCAACAGTGAAGTTAATCATCATAATATGCACCTTTATTCAGGACAGCTGTGGATTTGGGAAAGTCCCAATTTTCAGAAACAAATTTTTAAGGCCTTGAAAGTTCTTGAACTCTTTTGGCGCGACAGGCGACTAAAGTCGACAGACGGCAGACCACGGAAAGGTACTGCAGTATTCATTTTAGCCAACTGTGTGTGTCCATTTCCAAGTGCTTTTAATCCTTTACCCAATGCAGACGATATCAAAATTTATTATTTTAAATATCATTTTTTCAAATATTTCAAAACATTTCAACAAAACCATATCATGTGATCCCTCGTTGGAACGAGCTCGTTCCAACGAAGGGTCACATGATATAGTTTTGTTGAAATTTTTTGAAAAATAATATTTTTTCAACTCCTGAAGTTGCATAGTATGCGGGGGGGGGGGGGGGGGGGGGGGGGGGGGGGGCATGAACAACGATATTGTCCCTTGAAAGTATAAAGGTGCCATTTAAAAATATACAGGAAATCGTTTGAAAAACTGTCAATGAGATCATCAGAACATCTTTTAAAATAATAACGCTTTAGTCTAACAACCTATACTTTTTGTAAAATTCCCCTGATGAATATTAGGTGCTAAGAATTCTGTTTCTCAGATTATTCCGTGCCAAAAGAGTTAAATGAGTTATGACATCCCCACCTCACAGTCCAGAAAATAATTTTAAAAACTGCTGGTACTCTTGTTCAGGGACTTTGGGATAGCATCGTTTTGCATTTTTCAAAAAATATTGGTTGGTGTAAGGAATTCTCCCATTCAACAATAGAGATTCCCCGAATGAAGACAGACAGTTGTGATGCCAGTTGAATCCAGTCCATCACATTTTTTATCTTCCGAACTCTGAAGGCTTATAAATGTGTCTTAAGCCATCAGCAGCCGTATCTGACCACAAACATATTTGAAATACAGGATATAATGGCTGGTATTCCTTGTGTTTAATGTTAGTTTTTTTATGCAGATATCAGAACTGACAAGAATACTCTTTTTTCTTCACCAAACATGTATTCATATTTTTGAATCTGGTTGTAAAAATTCTTTGAAAATCAGACCAAAGAGGCATTAACATTGATTCCTCAAGATTAATTTTACTTCAATAACTACCCTATATACATTAACATAGCTGCAGATGACTTAATAGTGTTTCTATATTATTGTTGGCTTCCTGTATAGGCAGTCAACAATGATGTAAAAATACTGTCAAGATACATGCAATCAGATTTTAACCCTCCACCCAATGCAGACGATATCAAAATTTATTATTTTAAATATCATTTTTTTTAAATTTTTCAAAAAATTTAAACAAAACCATATCATGTGACCCCTCATTGGAACGAGCTCAATGAGCTCGTTCCAATGAGAGGTCACATGATATGGTTTTGTTTAAATATTTTGAAAAATTTAATTTTTTCAACTGCTCAATTTGCATATTACGCGGTCGGATGCGGGCGATTCGTTAGGTAAAGGGTTAAAGTTCTCAAGAAAGAAAACACATGGAACAACATTTTTAGAGCCATTTAAAAGAGGTAGTTTGTGGCTGTATGTGACTTAAAGATTGAACCAATCTTATTCAATTGCTGAAATAGTGGAGTATACTTTTCACAGTCTTCTCTATTTTAAGTCGCATAAAGAAAACTTTTAGCAGCCCAGGACATGATGGCCATGATCTTGACTGAGTGTAAGACTTGATTTGGAGGGATGAAGTCGGTGCGTGGTGTTAATCTTGCAGTATTTGTCATTTTTAGCTCTTCGAATCAATTGTTTGTTTTTTTAGCTCACCTGACTGAAAGTCGGGGGAGCTCAAGTGATCACTTTCTGTCTGGCGTGAACTTTACATTATCGACTTCTCATAAACCAAAAGGCCGAATTGAGCCAAATTTGATATGTCAGTTCAAGTTTGCTCAAATAAATAAGGTTGCCATGCCCACAGGGGGCACCAAAAAAGGGGCCTAATTGTGTTAGCACCCCACAAAACATTTTTTAAATATTAAAAAATCTTCTTTACCAGAACAGAAGAACCAATTAGAATCTTTTGTTGTCACACAACATCCTTGGAGAGGTCAGATTCAGATTGTCCGATACAAGTCCCTAGGTTCATATTTGGGCTCCCTATTTCTTTTCATCTTAACTGATTTCTTGTCATCACATTTTAAAGAAAACTGTTCCAGCTATTTTTTTTACTATTCTACAAGATAGCTTTTTGGTGATAATATAGTGAAAGGGATTGCGAGCCAGCCGTTTATATGTTGTTTTTTCCCAAGAGTTATTGCCCTTGTTGGTCTTAAGAAATGGTAAAGTGATTACAAGAAATTCTAAGGCCAATAAGAGCAGTATCTATTGAACAAAAATGTATACACTTCTGGTTCACAATCCCATTCATGATATTAACACCAAAAAGCTATACAGTACAGTAATAAAAAAAAAATCTTGAACATTTTTTTTTTTTAAATATAGTACAAGAAATCAGGTAATAAGACGAAACAAAATTCTGTCCATCACTTTTCAAAAAAATTCACTTAAGTTGTTTTTCCTAATTTAATATAAAACTTTTGATTTTAATATCATGAAGGGGATTGCCAACTAGCTGTGTTAAAGTTTTTCTTTCAGAGTTGTTGCTCTTATTGGTCTTAGGTGGCAGGGGATTGGCCATCCCTGGATGTTGCAATTGTCTATGTAGGATTGGGGAGGCTGTGTAGGCTTTAAGATTAGTTTAATATGGGGGACATTGTGGACTCACCAAATCATTTACAGTTTAGCCCTATTGAAGAAAACCTTTGTAATACTGATTGTCTGAAATGCCATTTTTACCATCACCGGGTCTTTATCGGTGCTGCAAAATATCTATTAACTTTTGGGAACCTAATTCCAACTTTGGGAGCGCGGTGGCCTCAGTAGGTAGAGGTGCAGGCTGCAAGCCGAGAAGTCCTTGGTTCGAATCCCACCTGCGGCAACTGCGTTGTGTCCTTGGGCAAGACACTTCATCTCCATTGTCCACGTGGGGGCACGATGGTGCCGTGTACTAAGGTGTACTGCACGTCGATGGTACGCATGTCTTCAACCAATCTAATCCTGCCTGTGCTGCAGTGGCGGAGTTACGATGTTGGGGAGCTGGCAGCTGCTCGTCGTTGCTCGGTGGTTCTCTCCGGGTACTCCGGCTTCCTCCACCCATAAAACTGTCATGGTCATGATTAGCCATTGTGCATAAATATGTGACCTTAAACATCAGTAAATAAATAATTCCAACTTTGATCACTTTTTAGATTAACCCTTTACCCAACGAATCGGCTGTATCCGCCCGCATAATATGCAAATTGGGCAGTTGAAAAAATTAAATTTTGAAAATATTTCAAAACCATTATCATGTGACCCCTCATTGGAATGAGCTTATTGAGCTCGTTCCAATGAGGGGTCACATGATATGGTTTTGTTGAAATGTTTTGATAAATTAAAAAAAAATGGTATTTAAAATAATAAATTTTGATATCGTCTGCGTTGAATAAAAGGGTAACAGAACAGGGCACATGGTGGCTCAGTGGTTACTGCATTGGACTTCAAACTGAAAAACCCACCAGGGGAAACGTGTGTTGTGTCCTTGGGCAAGGCACTTAATACTGATTGCCCACCTGGGGTACTGCACATCGATGGTGCACTTGTCTTCAGCCAATGCTAACCCTGCTTGTGTTGGAGTTAGTGCGTTGAGGAGTCTGACATTTGCATGCCATTGGTCATTGGTTTTCTCTGGGTACTCCGACTTCCTCCACCCGTAAAACTGTCCGACACAAAATAACCCTGGTTGTCAAAAAGTATCATTAAACCCCAACACTTAAATAAATAACAGTAACAGACCAATTGTCCCAAAATGCAGTCTCTGGGTAAACCCAAAGTCACTTTATAAGTACCTTAGAAGTTTTTTTTAGGCTAGTCTTGACTGTCGATATAGGCAGCCAAGACTTATTACGAAACAACGACAAAGTCACAGGATGTAGATTGTCAGTGTGCAGCAAAAAGCTGCAAAACACTTGAGGCATTTTGAGAATTAATTTACTGCTTTTATGAAATTGGACAAAAATTCATGACCCCACCCCCCCCCCCCCCCCCCCCAAAAAAAAAAAACAAAGCCCCCAAAAATTGTTACACTGTTTAATTTAGTATATTCCTGTCATTTTGGGACATCCGTTACTGCAGCGTGTTCTTTAGAATTTATGGGCTAATGAAACAAGGTAAGTAATTGTGATTCCAGAACTTGCACCAGTTGATATTATGTCTTGAGAGGCCACCCTTTTTGTCATGCAAAATTGGTCCTTCAAAGCAGGTGGTCTCTCATGACAGGTTCATTTCTGAGTAAAACAACCAAAACAGTACAAGGGTTACAGCAGTCTCTCAAGACAGGTGGTCTCTCATGGCAGTGGTCTCTCACGACGGTGGTCTCTCAAAAACAGGTTTTACTGTTCTATCACAGCTTACTGTTGATATTGTTGGGCAGAGCTTGCAATTATATTATCTATTAGGCCTAAAAAAAAGTTTACAATATGTTTTCTCAGGCCTCCCATATGGTCCTTTTTGCTGCTGCATGCCTTCTGTTTATAACCATTGCAAATTACAAAAATTAAATGGTTTATGTCTGATATTTTACCCACCTTAATAAAATTGATAAATTTGTCCCTTGAGTGCAAGAAGGCTTTGCAATGCTTTAGCATTGCAAACCTTCTTGCACCCAAGGGATGAAATACACCTGCCCCCATTCTATTTTGTAGCTTATGCGGCCTAAAACAAACTAAGAACATGAAATTTTGATGGCAAAGAAATAATTACAAAAATAAAATATAAAATAAAAATCTGCCTGCCTGCCCGCCCGCCCACCCGCCTGCATGCAATTTTACAGAAAATGGCCTGAGAAACAGAAGATCTACTTTGTGGGGCCTTATATCGGTGTTTTTGTTTTAATTTGCCAATTCTCTACTTCTTTGTAGCCATGCATAAAGGTAACATACTTTATTCTGTTCATTGCATGGTAACACTCTCCATGGGAATCCCAGAAAGTGAAGCAGTGTTTGTTTACTGTAGTAAACAATCTGTTTTACAGGTCAAATAGGACCCCTTCACCAATGCCTGGGATGGAAGTCCTCTAAAATGGGCATAAACGATTGGCTGAACTTGATTATATATCCATGTTGCAGTCATGATTAGCCATTGTGCAGAAGTATGTGACCTAAAAAAGACCAATAAGGCCACACAAAGTAGATCTTCAGTTTCTCTGGCCATTATTTGTAAAGTTTCATGCGTGCGAGCGTTTTTTTTATTTTTTATTCTGTAATTATTTCTTTGCCATCAAAAGTTCATGTTCTTGGTTTATGTTTTAGGCCTCATAATCTACAGAATAGGATGGGTTGTGGTGTATTTCGTCCCTTGAGAGTATTTATTTATTTATTTATTTATTGGTATCTAAGGTCACATACTTATGCACAATGGCTAATCGTGACTGTGACAGCTTTATGGGTGGAGGAAGCCGGAGTACCCGGAGAGAACCACCAAGCAACGGCGAGTAGCTGCCAGCTCTCCAACATCGTAACTCTGAACTCTGCACCGCAGCATAGGCAGGGTTAGATTGGTTGAAGACATGTGCACCATCGACGTGCAGTACGCCTTAGTATACAGCGTCATCGTGCCCCCATGTAGGCAATCGGGGTTAAGTGCCTTGCCCAAGGACACAACACGGAAGCGCGAATCAGTCGCTGAAATGGTCACCCATTCAACTACTAGCTGCGCTCGATGTTGCTTAACTTCGGTGATCTGACGAGAACTGGTTACCGCGACGCCACCACGCCCCCGTCCCTTGAGAGCAAGAAGGCTTTGCAATGCTAAAGCATTGCAAAGCCTTCTTGCACTCAAGGAGCAAATTTATCAAATTTATTAACTTGGATAAAATATCAGACATAAACCATTTAATTTTTTTTTTAAGTTAATATCTGTTATAAAAAGTGAGCATGCGGCAGCCAAAAGGACCATGTGGGAGGGCCTGAGAAACAGATTTTTAATTTTTTTAGGCCTAAATAAATCACACTTTATACCCATTTGTACTGGGGCATAAGAAATGTTGTACATCTTCCAATTTCAGCTTTTCACAATCCTTTTGTTCACAATGAAGTGCTTTTTACAGGCCTCATTGTGATCTCAAAGGTTAAAAAATTTTGATTTTAAGAAAAGCTATCCACTCATACAACAATAAGTACAAGGATTATGTTGATTTGATGCACCAGCCTGTTGTTTGATACGAGCTAAATATTCTAACCTTATTCACCTGGAGTCCCATATTCATGAGACAGCTGTAACTTGACCCTTTCTGTAAACATCACTGACATTTCTTTGTACTGGATCTCTATTCATATTTACAAACATTTGGTTTGAAGTGGATATGTCGCCTGTATTCTTTATCTGAAGGAGCTAACAGTCTTTACGTTTTATAATAGGACATATAGTCCTTGATGATAAAGGAGCTCTTTGCCCACCCAACCTGTTTTATTTTGAATGCTCATGGAAGGAGCAATGTAGAGCAAAAAAATGTTACCTAGTGAACTCTTGGATATATATGAATGGGTCAAGTTTCAATCTTTTCATTTATCCCATTCGTCACCATGTTTAGGAAATTTTATCATACAAGAACAAATTTCCCCCAATACAGGTAAAAACGTCGAGACAAAATACAAATCTCTATGGAGGGTAGCAGCCACATGTGTGATCATCAGATTCAGAAAGAGAACGTTTTTTTTACCTGCACTCAGTTGGCATCGAGTTATTACACATGCCTAGGCCGCCGATTTGCTAATAGTTATTAAATAATGAATAAATCACCAGCTCAACAAAATAAATTACAGTAAAACTTGTCTTGAGAGACCACTGTCTTGAGAGACCACATCTGCCAGGCACCGATTGGTATCACTCTATAATGGACCTGCTATGGGAGACCACCTGTCTTGAGAGACCACTGTGACCTGGTACCAACTTGTATTTTTATGCCATAATGGACCTGTCTTGAGAGACCGCCCCTTTTAAGACTGAAACCATGACAAAAACTTTTCACCTGTTCTGGAATTGGAAAATCCATTGTGGTTATACCAACATAATTAAAAGTATTAAAAGCTCTTAATTGGATTTCATTTGCTAACTCATTGCAGATTGAGATGTTTTTATAAGACCCCTGTGAAAAGATTAGGATTATTGCTGAATAAACAATTTTACACATACCTGAAATGTGACAGATAGGAATGAAAATAAATTTGTGTTGAAAATCTTTTTGTAACAAATTGAAATGGACTGTTATAAAAATTATAAAAATAAATTAGTGTTGAAAATCTTCAATGAAGATTTTCAACACTAATTTATTTTTATAATTTTTTATAACAGTCCATTTCAATTTGTTACAAAAACTTCATAAAAAAGAACAACTACAAAGTAATTACAAAAATCCATTCTTCTCCATTTCTGAATTTTGTGGTTGGTTATTCACTGACTTGAGAAAACCTGAAACCTGTTATGAGAGACCACCTGTCTCGAGAGACCACTTTTGTGTGGCCCAAAGGGCGATCTCTCAAGACAGGTTCTACTGTATATAATAAACAGATAGCTGAAACACTTCTATAAACTTCATCGGTTATAATACAAGTAGAACAATGAATGGATATTTCATCATGCACAGCGCAAGAACACAATACCATGACATGATTTTCATTCATAAAAAATCAATTTATAGATGCTAAATGACTGTCAAAACAGATGCTGTTAAAACTGTACTCAATCCCTTCATTATGTAAACAAGTCAAGAAAGGCAGGGTTCCTACGGACCTTGAAAAGCCTTGGATTTGAAAATCAATTTTTGAAGGCCTGGAAAGTCATTGAATTTCCCAAAAACTTCAAAAGTGGCCTGGAAAATCCTTGAAAACAATCTTTCAAAATATAAAAACATAAAAAATTTCCTATGATTAACCTACCACTTATTTCTGCTGGTACTGTACTCTCGATTTTTAGTCGATAACCTTGAAAGACCTTGAATTTTACTTCTACGAAGCCTTCAAAAACCTTAATTTAAACCATTAAATGAGCCTTAAAGTTTGAATTTAAAAATGTTTGGATTGCTCTGACGTTGTGCACGCACAATGCTGTTATGTTGAAGTTTCACCAAATAACATTGAAACCAGTGATCTTCAATTTTGCCATTTCACTTATAACTGACCAAGTTCAAGTTTGTCAAGTTGAGCTACAATGTCATTGACATCTTCATTACAAGAAATTGTGGTCACGGATTTTAACTGAATGGTAGATAAAAATGTCATGTGCCTATTGTGTTTGTACAGAATCTTTTATCGCGATGCAACACATAGCTATATGTCCCCCAAAATGAGTCCCATCGCGATAAAAGATTCTGTACAAACACAAAGTGCACATAACACATATTTATTACATGTATGCATTCTAATCATTGGTGCTGTACACTATTCCCTATACACCTGAATTGTTGGGGCACTCATTGCTCCCGACAGAAAAGTGTCCCACTTGCCACCATCTTTGGGGTGGCAGACAATTCCCGCTGCAAAGAGATGAGGCTAAACGACAAAAAATTTTCCTCAAAAGTTTGCAATTCTCAGATGCCTCACAATCGCTTGTCATATTCTTTATGGGGGGTCAGCATGACGTTTGTCCAAATTAAGTCCCTGAAGTCATATTTGAGCTCTCTGTGGGAAACCAAATTTTAACTTAGTTTAGCATGAGGAATATTTTTTAAAAATCTTCTTCAGATCCATTTGTCAGCATCTTTTGATATTTGGTATCCATCATCCTTAGTGGGGTGAGATTCAAGTTTGTTCAAATCAAGTCCCTGGATTCATATTTGGGCTCCCTATGGGAACTCGAATTTTAACTGTACAATATAAGGAAGTTTATTGATAAATTTTCTTCAGATCTACCAGTCAAAATCTCTTGATATTTGATGTATAGCTTTAAGTTTGTTCAGATTAAGTCCCCAAAGTCATATTTGGGCTCCCTATGGGAACCCGAACTTTAACTTTGTGGAATATGAAGAAATGTATTGAAAAATCTTCTTCAGATTCAAATCAAGTCCCTGGGTTCATATTTGGGTTCCCTATGGGAAACTGAATTTTAACTTGGTACAGTATGAAGAAATTTAAAAATCTTCTTCTTCAGATCTACCAGTCAAAATCTCTTCATACTTGAAATACTATATATCTTTAGGAGGATCAACTTTAAATTGAATCCCTAGTCAAATTTGGGCTCATTGTGGAAACCAGAATTTTAACTTGTGTAACATGAGGAATATTTTTTTTTAACTCTTAACCCGCTGAGTATTTTAAAGATATTTTTTCATCAAATCTAGTCATGGCTGCTGTAAAGCAGCCATGACTAGTGTTGATGAAAAATTAATCTCAATACAACAAGAAATCATTGGTGAAAAAATCCATTCACTTTACAGGGGAAAATATGTTTAAATATTCCTAAATTATACTTATATCAGTGACAAGAGAAACTCATTGCTGGGAAGGAATATCCACCAGCGGCATGCAAAGAGTTAAATCTTGTTCTTCAGATCCATCAGTCAGAATTTTTTAATATTTGTTATGTAGCATCCATCCTTTATGGGTTGAGATTATAGTTTGTTAAAGCCAAGTCCCTGTGTTCATATTTGGGCTCCCTTTGGGGACCTGAATTTTAACTTAGTACTGCATGAGGAAAAAAATTTTAGAAATTTTTTCAGGTCCATCAGTCAGAATCTTTTGATGATTGGTATTGAGCCTCCTTTAAGGCACACTTTTTGTAAGACTTCACAGAACAGGGTTATGTTTTTGCCTGAGAAGCTTTCCTAGAAACAGCAGAAATGAAGAGCCTAAAAAATTACTTTTGGTTGTGTCATGGCAAATCAACTTACTGAAACACTCCTCTCTTTTGACAACTTGAGCCAGGTGAGCGTTTTAGGCTCTCTTGAGGGGGCGTGGTGGCTCAGTAGGTTGAGATGCAGGCTGCAAGCCAAGAGATCCTCTGTTCGAATCCCACCTACAGCAACTGCGTTGTGTCCTTGGGCAAGACACTTCACCCCCATGGGGGCACGGTGGCGTTGTGTACTAAGGCGTACTGCACATCAATGGTGCACCTGTCTTCAACCAATGCCAGCCCTGCTTGTGTGGAGTTAGTATGTTGGGGAGCTGACAGTTGCTCACCATTTCTTGGTGGTTCTCTCTGGGTACTCCAGCTTCCTCCACCCATAAAACTGTTGTGGTCATGATTAGCCATTGTGCAGAAATATGTGCCCTTAAAACACCAATAAATAAAATAGGCTCTCTTGAGCTTCTAGTTTCATCTTCAACATTACTAAACATCCAGCTCAGATGAATCACAAGACCTTAACCCCCTGCACACTGATGTCAAAATATTTAAATTTCAGGCAGAAAAAATTTCCCATAATGCAACTAGAAATTTAATCAATTTAATCAATTTAATCTTGTTTGACAGAGCTCATTGAGCTCTGTCAAACGAGATTAAATTGGTTAAATTTCTAGATGCATTATGGGAAAAGACAGCTTCCTGAAATTTTGGTATTTTGACAGAGTGAAGGGGGTTATTATTAAAACCATGATATACTTTATAATGATGATTAAACTAAGCATTCCTTGAAATACTGTGATGTAATAGACTATTGGAATAAGGCCTGAGCCCTTTCCAACTTTACTGCACAGCATATCGGCTTAATGAGTGAAACTTGTGATATAAGCTGCAGCATTGTGAGTTTATAATCTCACCCATTTACTGTGGTAAACAAGCTCTGTTTTACTCTTAAATAGGACCCGATTACCAATGTCTGGGTGGAAGTCCTCTAAAATGGGCAGTGTAGGTATAAACAATTGACTGGACTTGACTTTATATCCATGTCATGGTCAAAATTAGCCATTGTGCAGAAAATATGTGACCTTAACTGGTAGAGTGCTAAATTATTTTTGACCATCAAAATTTGTTAACATGTCTTTGACTTGTTACAATATATGGGCATGCACTCATAAATTGTAACAAGACAAATCCCAACTAAATAAATAATATCATTTCAAAGATAGTATGAAACACAGCCACTGAATATAAACCAATACTTCAGAATAAAGCCCAAATATGGGCTAATCCAGCACTCAACCAGTTAAACACCAATCAGTAAATAACGGGGGTGGTACTTAACTGATAGAGTGCTGGAAGCCCATTTTTGTACTTTATCCTGAAGTGCAGGTGCCACAGCTTAAAGGCTTGATATTCTGTGGATGTACTTCAATTAATTCTTGATGTGATATTATTTAGTCTGGATGGAATTGCCCTGCTATAATTTATGGGAGATTGCCTGTAGGCACTCTCCCATAAATTGTAGCAAGGCAATAACATGTGAACAAAATTTTAACAAGCCAAAACCTTAGCACTCTACCAGTTAATCGAAATGTGTTGCTTATGTCGAAATTGTGACAGGTACCAATGGTTTTGTGCCTGTCATCCCAGGTGCTATCACGGTGTTATAGACATGATGGGTGTTATGTTATTTTCAGGGTTCCCACAGGACCTTGATTCAAGGAATGCCCTTGAATTTGACTAAGGGTCATTCAAGGTCTTGAAATGCTAGAAAATGTGTCTGGAGGCTTCGAAAAGCCTTTAACCCTTTACCCAACGAGGATGTTATCAAAATTTATTATTTTAAATATCATTTTTTTTAATTTTTCAAAAAATGTCAACAAAACCATATCATGTGACCCCTCGTTGGAACGAGCTCATTCCAACGAGGGGTCACATGATACGGTTTTGTTGACATTTTTTGAAAAATATTATTTTTTCAACTGCTGAATTTGTATATTACGCGGGCGGATGCGGGCGATTTGTTGGGTAAAGGGTTAATATTTATGAAATAAAAATGGTAACGGAACACATGATCATAGCCATATAGTTTTATATGCCTGAGTTTGTGAGGCATAGTTCTGATGTGAGGACCCTCAGATTATAACCAGCTCCTCCCACTTCCCATCAGGGGAAGTAGGAGGAGGAGATAATGACAGGAGGGTTCTAGTTAGGACTAGTGAAGGCAGGCCTTGTAAGTCCTTGAATTTGATAATTGTATGGCTTTGAAAAATGCTGAGATATGTCGTGAAACGGCTTTGAATAGCCTTGAGAGTTATCAGTCCTTGCCTGCAGGAACCCTGAGTATTACTGTAACAAACATATATTTCTGTGGTGGCACATGAAGCAGCATTACTCTATTGGGTAGCACAAAACATAGAAAGTTCATGTAGCTTTTGATTCATCCATTGAACCTAGAAATATGTTCTATGTCACTTTGAGAGGCAAATAATAGTTAATGTTTGACACCCACATGAACCCTGGAAATGATCAGTGATTGTTTAATGTGGTAAAAAAGCTCTGTTTCACAGGTAAAATAGGGTCCAGTCACCAATGCTTAGGGTGAAAGTCCTTGAAAATGAGCAAATGGATATGAATGATAGACTAACTTGATTTTATCTCCATATTGCAGTCCCGATTAGCTATTGTGCAGAAACATGTGACCTTAAACATAAACACCAATAAATAAATAAATGTTTGTCAAATTCAGCTTTTCAATTTATTCCTAAACTCTGCGAGTGAATTCTAAAGCATCCACAGTGTATGATATCAAGATGTGTTAAATGTTTGCAGATCTTACAATAATCTCGACTTAGACTTTGATTAAGATGATTAGTTAAGAGTTTGGTACTGGAAAAGCCTGCTGCAAATTGGACATGTGTTCAAGTAACAGATTCACACTGAAGTCCAAGAAATTGTACTGGTCATTATGTTTGTCATAAGTAAATTGACGTCTTTCAAACATACAGGTTGAGCCTGTCGGTGACTATCACAAACTGCTTGAATGCAAGTTTACTGACAATGCATCATGTTAGATATTTTACACTTGCATAGAACTCGAAAGAAGGGGACATAATTCCATTTTTGAAAGGGCCACCTTTGCGGGCATGTCAACCGGTACCGGTACCACCGGTTCCCTCATGCTCCAACTGGCACCAGTACTAAAAAGCTTTTGTCCCGCCAGTACCGGGACAAAATTATTTTATAGGGAATTTCCTAACTGAACGAGGGTAAACAGGCTAATAATTCATACCCTGAGTTCCAATGTGTTCTATGTACCTGCTGGCACATAGAACACATTGGGACGAATTGTGTATGGCACACTTCCACGACATACTTTCAGCTTATTTGTCATTGAACATATCAAAACACTCTGAAGGGCATGTTCTGTCTGCACCACCACCTCCAAAAAGTCCAATCATTTTAACTTTCCAAACATGGCATCAAAGACAATGAAAGCACAGTTTTCGGCTGCTTAAAAGAAATTATTCTGTGGCGACATCAAAGTAATCATAAAGCACGATTTTCGTGCTTTATGATTACTTTGATGTTGCCGCAGAATAATTGGTATGATGCCATGTTTGTCTTTGCGATCTTGGGGACAGGTCGGTTTAAATACAAATTTCTCCATCTGATTGTCATGTCACCCAATTGTTGACTTATCCTGGTGCCGGTTTTCAACGGGACAGACTCTGTCCAGTCCCGACGGTACTTTGACATGCCTGCACCTTTGCTAAAAATTTCTTTTACTTGCTGCCACAGTCTCCTTATTTTATTATGATCTGCTCCTCCAATTATACTGGATCTGCTCTTAGTAAATGAAGGACTGGAGAATAGCATTTTACATCCAAACTTTATCAAATTTGAAATCCCCCTAAGTGTAATGTTGGTGATATTCAATGTTTTTTGCTCCACCTGACAAGGGTCAGCAGACCCTTTCTGGTAATGATTTGTCCATCGTCCAGCCCTTGTCCATCTGGTGTCAATATTTTGTTTGTCCGAGCCATAATTTCTTAACCACTAAATAAATATTTTGGACGAAACTTTATAATATGTATTATCAAAAGACAGTGTGTATCGAATTGTAATATGGTGTGTGTCCCATTTCACTGTCACTTTTGTCCGATCCATATAACTTAGTACGATGGACAGATCTTATTCATACTTGGTACAGTTATTGCTCATGACTCAAAGGTGTGTCGTGACTTTGATCCAAGGTCATATCGTCAAAGTCAGAGACAGCAAAACTTTGATAATGTTACCCAGCCTTTGTCCAGTCCATATAACTTAATATGATTGACAGACCTTATTCATACTTAATACAATTATAACTAATGACTAAAGGTGTGTCATGACCTTGACCCATTGTCATATCATCAAGGTCAAGATCACAAGCAGTAACATTTGGCCTCTTGTCTTGTATTAACTTCCTCTAAAAGCAGTGAACCTGGGTAGAGCTGAGAGGCATCTTTAGTTACCAAATGAGGGTTAACCCTTTACCCTTTAATTTTTCAAAAAATTTCAACAAAACCATATCATGCGACCCCTCATTGGAACGAGCTCAATGAGCTTGTTCAATGAGGGGTCACATGATATGGTTTTGTTGAAATATTTTGAAAAAAATAATTTTTTCAACTGCTCAATTTGCATATTACGTGGGCGGATGAGGGTGATTCGTTAGGTAAAGGGTTAACAGCAGTAAATCTATAGAGATTTATTGGATATTTGAAAACCTTTTGAGATGTAGTGTTGATACTGAGATGGATATTAAACGGTGTATTTAGGTTATGAAGTGGATTTATATTGTGATCTGATGACATTGATAGGGTCTTACTTACATTAGTTGCTATAGAAACAGATTGACTTTCTTTTATGGCTATTTATTAGATTGATGTGAAAGTGCTTTTGTCAGATACACTGATAATTGTCTTGTTTTAAATAGATCCCTTGTTTTCTGATTATGAAACATAATAGGACTGATGTCCCTTTAGAAAATAAGCTATACACAGCACCCAGTCTTTTAACCTTTATCATGCCATTTATGGAGGACCAATATACATATACTACTAGTATGTGATGAAGATTAATAAAAAGTTGACACGGCTGTAACTTTATCATATGATTAATGGCTGGAAAAAGCAGATCTTCACGCTTTCCAACAATTCTTTTACATAAAGGCATACTTGCAAGCCTGAAAATAAACAGTCTGACATTTGCAGAATGAGGCCCCTGAGGGTGAATTTGATGATGCTATCCCATACCATAGATATCGGATAGAACACTAGATCGGCAGTTCCCATTCGATTGGTCAATGGAAAATGAGGCATTCGTCCGCCATTGCTCGTCAGGGCAAAAAGCGTAAACAATTCTGTGTGAGTGAATGGGAGGACGGGGTACAGCGGGTTGAAAAATCATATTTAAAAGTTCAATCATATATAAAATTGATTGCCAAGTGACGACCAATGGAGCCGATGCCGACGATGGACTTCATGGACGGCGGTGCATTGTTTTAAATCTTTTGATGCAGTAAATTGCAATTCGTTGGAACGACGGAAGATATTTCCAAACTTCGTGGCAGTGGCACATTCCAGAGTTTTGCTCTCAAAATCAAGCCTCAAAGGTACGTTTCTATTAAAACTACACAAAACATTGGCATTTAATAATTTCAAATCCACTGTGTAAGTAGTTTGTATTTTAGTGACTAATTAGTAATAATAACACGTGTATATTTTGATATCAGCCAGGGGCAGGGTCCTACTAAACACCGTCGAATGCCGAAGTGAAGGAAATTAAGTAAGTAAAGGTCGTTAAGGGGCTATATAAGTAATGGAATTTTGTTTATTTTGAAAATTCTCACCTCTGATATTTCTTCAATTGAAATTGAATATACACAAAATGAAGATTGAAATGTAGAGAACACTAAACACGTGCAATCAACTCACAGAGTCGACCGTACACTTTCACATAATTTTATTTTGATTGAACGATTGACATTTTCGTGATGACCGGTGCCGGTAGTCAAAACTTTAATTCAGAGAAATATGGGGTGGACTTATTTTGGGGTGATATCTAAAAAAAATACGTTTGGGAGGGGGGGGATGGGGCTTATCCATGAGAGTGGGCTTACTGACAGGTCGGTATGGTATATTTAATCTGAATTTAAGGAATTTCAGAGGTGAGAATTTCAAAATAAACAAAATTCTATGACTTATGTAGCCCCCTTAACCTAACTTGAAAAGCAGACGACACTTGCAAGAAAAATTCTTGAATAACTATTTTTTTCCATTTTTTGTCTCAAAAACATAGGTTATGAGCTCGTTCCAATGAGGGGTCATAACCTATGTTTTTGAGACAAAAAATAAGGAAAATTAATTGGCGATTTTTGAGAATAGCGCTGGTCAGTTTTGGTCATTATGTTGGGACATATATGTGCAGACATATATTTTGGGGCTTTGAAGCAATATATTTGAAATGAACGTTGATTTACTGGAGTAAATGCAAGATGTATAGACCGAGACATCGCCGAAAACTGCCCCTAGTATTTAGTAGGCAGATGTGGTCATGATTAGCCATTGTGTAGAAATATGTGACCTTAAACACAAATAAATAGATAGGCAGATTGGTAATTTAATGGCCTACCTTGATGTTTGGATGAATTTTATAAGTGCTAATTGGATATCACAACCTAGATTACTGTAATATTTGAGAAAAATAAAATACCCATCAGCTTTTTTCCAGGCTTTGGGCTGGCAGAACTTTTCAGTTCTGGCAGCTCAAAAATTTTGGAATTTCTTTTAACCCCATTCCCGCCCCTATTTTTCTTCAGTTCGGTATATCCTAGTGTTTAGTATAATCAGTGAGCCAAGATTCATCCGACGTCATTTTGACTCAGTCTGAGGTCATTTTGACACAGTCTGGCACTAAAAATTGAAAGTTGATGAGCAAACAGCGAGGACTGATATCCTGGGCGATATTAAAAGCCATGCATTGTTGACACATAGCATACAGTCTATAGGTGTACATGTATGTAGAAATAAACAATTCACTGGAGCAGTCCTTTTCCATAGATATCGGATAGAACACTATGTTCTATCTGATATCTTTGTCCTTATCTTTAAGTATAGAGGTTATCAAATAATTTATTTTTTTTATGTTGCCCCATACTTTTTACCTTTAGAGTATAAGATTATCTATGTTCTTGTAATTTATTTTTTATTGTTTTATACCTATTTTAAATGTGCGATATTACTTGAACATGGCTACACCTTTTTATATTGTTAACGCTGTGTGGTGTATAATTACCTTTAAGCATTTTCTAAATTGAATATTTTTGAAACACATGCCACAATATTGTAATTTGGTGTATTATAAGAAACATTGTTCATGATATTTATATTTTAATACAAATAAATATATAATTATTTTCTTCATTATTTATTTTCAGTATTTAGAAGAAATAGACAGTATTATTATCAAAAAATCAAGGTATGTAGATCAGCGGCATATGAAGGAAATAATATCAGGGGGATCATATGATGTGATTGAAAAGTGATGACTGCTGTGGAATGTGTCAGAGGAGGAGGGCACGATGGGGCAAGGAGGATGGAGTAAAGGAAAGGGAGTGGTCACGGGGCCATGTATCCTCCAATCTAAAAATAAAAATATGGGTAGGCAATCAAGGAGTGCAAAATAATTGCCCTCCTTAGATTGCTTGGGCATGCAGTTGCACCTGGAATTTTTTTAACAGCGGTTAACTGAAAATTTGGTTCAGTTTCAGTTTTGTTATCAAAACTGGAACCAAAACAATTACAGAAAACCCGTCATGGTTTTCAACTTCATTGTTGAAAATTCTAATTACAGTACGTGTAGAGTGTATTGTCACCAAATCACCCACAAAGTGGAAATTCCACTCAAGCAATAATTGCAAATTTGTTGAAAAGCATAACAAGTACAAGGAAAGTTCCAGTGGTTGAACCCGGAGGTCCATTGGTTGAAACATTTCTTGTGTTTTTTTGTCCGGACAGAATTTGAAAGCTATAGTTTGGGTGATAAGTCCACTCTGTGGGTGATTTTGTTACAATCCACTCTCCACGTACTGTAGGTTCTCACTTCTCAGAAAAAGAGAGAAACAATCTAAAGTTAACCTTGTTTTCAAACTTCAGAGTCGTGATACCCCTTTTTCAGAACATCTGCAGTAATTTGTATTGAGTTCAAGCATGTCATTTATCATGAAAGTAGGTGACAAAATTATTTCGTACGGATCGTGTTTTACAAGTTCATCTGTTTATCGAATGCGATTTCTTTTGCAGAACTGGAACTTGTCACTTGTTCCACATTTACAATGACAAATATAGTTATTTCTACACATAATTTTGAAAGCTTGAACTCCAAAGCCAGCGTTAAAATCACAGTTGAAGTTGGACTGAAATTTAGGGTTACTATGATCTTTATAGCGACTTTCACTCGATAAAGTTTTTATGGTCGGTCTGATTTTTGAGTCTATGGGGTTACCCTAAACAAAGGTATTGGGGGATGGGGCGCTAATTTTGCAACAGACTCGAGGCAAAAATCATTTTTCTTAAACTTTAAACTCTTGAGATAATTTATACAAAGACATTATGTTCAGGAAATCAGAGTACAGGTTTATTACAGAGGTGGGTATCCTGGACAGGCCGAAAGGGAGTCCCTGTGACACTGACTGGCATCTCTAATTGTGGAGCACTACTATACGGTGAGGGTATATAAATGTGTGTTGTTTTGAGAAAGTAGCACTGTGTGGCCCGTGGCAGGTTCCTGTCATAATTTAGCAATTCCTTATACAGTACCCCCTTGAACCTGAGCAGCCTGTTTTCTGCCCAGGAACATGATGCATCATAACTTCATTAAATAGGATGGCGGTTCAGTAAATATGTGGGGTAGACCAATCAATGTTTTCAACGTACTGCCCTGAGCCTGTATGTTGAAAATATTGATCGGTCAATAATGAATATGAACTCTTCTAATTGCTGCCGTTGAACTGGCAAAACTGGTTAAGGTTTCTGGTTTTTTGGTGACAGTATTCCCTCAAAAATTCATGTACTAACATTTTACGGGTGCAATTTACTCCTGTCTCTGATTTTACAGGAGCTTAAAACTGCACCCGTCAATTTTGTTCATTTCCAGCACTGGTTATATTCACTTCAAGGTAATTCTATTGTGACTGAAAAATTGTACTACATTCCGCTATCTACCCGATAAGTGGAAAAATTGGCACATACATCTTCTCATTATTCAAAATGTTACATTCAATTCTTATGTGACTGCCTTCTACACTCAAAATGTATCGAAATGCGACACAGAATTGGTCATGAATTATTTTGAAACAATGCAACTTTGACAATGATAATAGATTTTAAAGGGAGTTCCAAATAGGACTGGCATTCCAGAAATTTAGGGGGTGCAAAAAATTGCCCTCCTCAATTGTTTCTAGGTGTGCAGTAGGCGTGCAGCACTCATGCACTCCAAAAGAATGCCAGACCAGCAGACATTTACATTATGTTTTGCAATTTTACATACACCTTTCGAAAACATACTACAAAACACCCAGGTCAGCTAGATCTGATTGATTGGTGTATTTTCTTTTTTTTTTTACTTTATTGGACCGCACCTGCAAGTCTTGGTATGACTTCATATCACTTCTGGCTTGAGGTGATGTGTAGTCTAAGGAAGACTGTGCTACTGACAAGACACCCAACTCTGATGGAGTGCGCTTTGTTGCTCAGGACTAGAAATAAGGACCCTGGATCAGAACCTGTTTTGTGTTATTCGGTTATGCTCAAATAGCTTGGTCGTGGCTCATAGTTTATGGCTTAACAAATTGCGAGAATAATTATTTATTTCTGTTGATTTGTCACCTTCTCAGATTTTTGCAGGCAAGTCTTGTTTGGCAACTTTACCTCAAAAATAAATTGCAACACCTCACGTTCAACAATACAGATTATTTTGTAATAAATTATTGGAGACAGTCCTTAAAAACAAGAAACCTCCGTGTAACTTACCAGTATCAGCTCACTAGATTCTTCAGTTAACTTTGACAACAGAATCTGGACATGTACAGTATTCAGTGTGTTTCTTTCATTACATCAGTTTTGCTCAACTCTGGACAGTAAACCCTTCTGAAGGAGTCAATTTTACCAGTCTAGCACCCACATTGGCCTCATGGAATAAAAACAAACCCATTTTTTCACAGGTTCCATTTTTCGTCAGTTGCTTAGAATTGACAAATAAATTAAAATTTGCATGTACACTGACATTCAATTTAAATGTCTTTATCCAAACAAAATTGATTAATTGGTTCTCAGGCAATTCTATGTTCAAATCAATGAGGGAAGGAAGTTTCATGATACATGATTGCCATTGGGAGGCCATGCTGTATACATGGTTTCCATATATTGATCATGCCTGATACATTAATAACATTTGAGAGTTCAAAGACCATGCCTATACATGGTTAGTATACAAAGACCATGTCTTATACATGATTGCCATTGGAAGGCCATGCTTTATACATGGTTAACATTTGAGAGTTCAAAGACCATGCCAATACATGGTTAATATACAAAGATCATGTCTGATACATGATTGCCATTGGAAGGTCATGCCTTATACATGGTTTCCACAGATTGATAATTTCTGGTACATGTACATGTATAACATTTGAAAGTTCAAAAAACATGCCTATAGTATACTTGGTTAATATGCAAAGACTATGTGTAATACAAGATTGTCACTTGTCCATTGGAATGCCTTACCTTATACAAGGTTTCCATATATTGATCATGCCTGATACATGAATAACATTTGAGAGTTCAAAGGCCATGTCTATACATGGTTAATATACAAAGATCATGTCTGATACATGATTGCCATTGGAAGATCATGCCTTATACATGGTTTCCATAGATTGATCATGTCTGATACATGAATAACATTTGAGAGTTCAAAGGCCATGTCTATACATGGTTAATATACAAAGATCATGTCTGATACATGATTGCCATTGGAAGATCATGCCTTATACATGGTTTCCATAGATTGATCATGCCTGATACATGAATAACATTTGAGAGTTCAAAGGCCATGTCTATACATGGTTAATATACAAAGATCATGTCTGATACATGATTGCCATTGGAAGATCATGCCTTATACATGGTTTCCATAGATTGATCATGTCTGATACATGAATAACATTTGAGAGTTCAAAGGCCATGACTATACATGGTTAATATACAAAGATCATGTCTGATACATGATTGCCATTGGAAGATCATGCCTTATACATGGTTTCCATAGATTGATCATGTCTGATACATGAATAACATTTGAGAGTTCAAAGGCCATGTCTATACATGGTTAATATACAAAGATCATGTCTGATACATGATTGCCATTGGAAGGCCATGCCTTATACATGGTTTCCATAGATTGATCATGTCTGATACATGAATAACATTTGAGAGTTCAAAGACCATGCCTATACATGTACATGGTTAATATAGAAAGATCATGTCTGATACATGAATAACTTACGAGAGTTCAAAGACCATGCCTTATACATGGTTTCCATTGACTGATCATGTCTGATACATGAAAAACATTTTAGAGTTCAAAGACCATGTCTATAAATGGTTAATATAGAAAGGCCACGTCTGATACATGGTTGGGTTTACTGTCTGATACAGTGATAGCATAGCAAAGATGGCTCGTCTGTTGTGCCTGAGAAGTCAAAAGTAGGATGCTCAAAAAGACAAACAGACATAGGTTGATAAGTACAAATACGTGAGTCTAGGATAGTAATCAGGATTGTAGCCTACAGCTTGTGTAATAATAAAAGAAGCAGGGCTTATACTCGATGAGAATCAATTCATGCAAAGATTCATGCAACAAAAACAGCGAGAATCCATGTAGATACTTGTTGCACCTCTACACTGATTGGAGTGAAAAGAATTGAGTCAGTTTACCCCTTTACCTAACATAGGGCAGCAAATTAACCATTGCAAGGCTAACATGCCCTGAAATATCCCAATACTTTGTCAATAAAATTGTACAAATGTGGTTGGCATGGGAACTGGTCATTGAGCTGGTTCCAATGACATCCGTATTTGTAAGGTTTTATTGATTAATATTGTTGTTTTTTTTTTTAAATTACCAAATTCAGTTCATATTTTAAAAATTAAAAAGCTGTGTTGGATAAAGGACTAGCATCTGTTATCAGTATACAACTTCAATAATGGTGGCCTCATTGGATCCTGGGACACTCATAGTACGTATGGATTATCACAACCATTTTGTGAGAATCCAAATAGATTCTCCCAAATTTACATGGAATATATATGTAAGCCCTGTGAAGAGGAAAAAAGTTTAGGAATGTGAAGAAATAAGTACAGTTATGGTACTGAATGGGGCAAGAAGTTTGAAGTTACAGTACATGGAGAGTGGATTGTAACTAAATCACCTGTGGTGTGGAGTTATCACCCAAAGTATCACTTTCAAACTCTGTACATATGAACAAAAAACACATGCAAAGTTTCAGCCAATTGGCTGGAACTTTGCTTTTTAGCTCAACTTTGGCGAAGCCAAATTTGAGCTTATGCCATGGCCAGTCGTCTGTCTGTCCGTCAACAATTCAGTACGACTCGTGCTAGAGGCCGTATTTATGAACCGATCTTCACGAAGCTTCTTGGGTACCTTTGTTATCACCTTGGGACGAGAACGAGTGTTTCTGAGTGCGGTCCAAAATTCAAGATGGCTGCCAGTGGCCATTTTGTACCGAAATTAGGTCTAATCAGTTTTTTGTACATAACTTCTATACGGCTCAGGCTAGAGGCCGTATTTATGAACCGATCTTTACGAAACTTCTTGGGTACCTTTGTTATCACCGTGGGATGAGAACGGGTGTTTTTGGGTGTGGTCCAAAATTCAAGATGGCCACCAGCAGCCATTTTGTACCAAAATTAGTGCAATCAGTCTTTTGTACAGAACTTCTGTATGAAAGTTCTGATTTGAATAAATTTTTGTATGAATGTTTAGTAAAATGGAATACATCACATACAGTACAGGTTTTTTTTCTCGTGCAGAAATTATGCAAATTAGATGAATTTTGATTTATTCAGTGCTACTTATACACTGTAAGTGCACATGTCAATACGGCTCGGGCTAGAGGCTGTATTTATCAACCGATCTTCACGAAACTTCTTGGGTACCTTTATTATCACCTGGGATGAGAACAAGTGTTTCTGGGTGCGGTCCAAAATTCAAGATGGCTGCCAGTGGCCACTTTGTACCAGAATTAGGTCCAATCAGTTCTTTGTCACAACTTCTATACAGCTCGTATTTATGAACTGATCTTCACGAAACTTCTTGGGCACCTTTGTTTTCAGCTTGGGACAGGAATGAGTGTGTTTTGGGGTGCCTTTGTTATCACTGTTCTATGAGAACAAATATTTTGGGGTTCAGTCAGACCCACTCTGGGACTCAAAGATTTCTTTTCTAGTTTAGCATCTGACTGTCACCCACCTTTACAATACTTTACCTATACATTTGTTACAGGCTACGGTCAGTATTTATGTACAGGCTGTTACAATACTTTATATGTACCTTTGTTATCAGGTCATTACCTAAATGTTTGTCCTTGCTGTGTCACATACTATACATGTACATGTCTTGACAAGTTGAGCTACAGTGTCATTGACACTTTCATTTTGTTATGCTTTGGAACAAACTTGCAATTATTACTTAGGTGGAATCACCATTCTGCAGGTGATTTAGTGATAATACACTCTCCACATACTGTACATACAGGTTGAAAAAAAAGCTTGACGGAATATTATTACGGTTGTACTGAAGAGGGCAAAAGGAGGAAATCAGGCAGAAAAGATCATTGACAAAAAAGTACAGTTATGGGACTGACTATTAAAGAGGATAAAATTCTGAAATTAGATTGAAAAGAAAATCTTGGAAAGAGTTAGATAATAAATGCTAAAAAATTCACTGATTTTTGAATAGAACCACTTTTGTCAATGAGTGCCTTATTCTTTGACCTATGACTTCCATTGTTCTAAGTTTGCACATGTGGTGTCTTCTAAGATCACAATAAATGGAGGTGATCTTTTTAACAATGAAGCTCAAATGGCTGTCTGTGATGTCCATGGCATCATTTTGAAAATGGTCTTGATATTTTGGAAACAGGTAGAATATTGTTGGTTGCAGTGCCCTCATTACCAATATTTCTAATCTCTTGATTTCATTCTGTTGTTTCAGTGGGTTAGTGATATCCATAGAAGACCTGATGATGGACTCTGCTGTCGTGACCACCTTTACTACTCCAGTTGATGGGATAAGTAGGCCGCCATTGTCACGGGGCCTGAGCAGGTGGTGTGAAGAAAGATGGTTTGTTGAACCTGATGTCTTTGGTTCAACCAGTGCCTCTCTACATTCATCACAATTGACTTTCAACATCAGCTTTCTTACTACCCATCCTGCTATATAAACTGATACATTCTCAACTAGGTTTGAAAGCCTTGTTGTATTTGAAATATAGGCATGATCATCTAAAATATCATCTTCAAACACATTTTGCAATTGATCATTCTCAGAATTATCTATTTCAGGATTTGTCAGGGTCATGCACATGATGTTTGTTTGGTCTATTGGCGTAACATTAGCATTTGACCCAGCCATTATTCCAGTGCGTGACAGTAGAGCCCTGTATGCATATTTGAATTGTTTCGCGGAAGGATTATTATTCCAACCACCTGCACGTCTGATGGCACTAAAAAATAGCTCCAGGTGGTCTTGTGAGAGCTTATATGTACACAAGTACATAAATTTCCCTGGGCATTTTGTTGGGCTCAAATAAGTATTTAACAAGTTTATCAAGCTGTTAATATTGGTGGCAAACCCTATGGCACCCATGCACCGTTTCGACTCGCATAATTTTTTGGCATTTCCTGTTGTACAGGTCAATAAGATATCACGAACCTTCAAAAGGAAAGGCAATGTGGGTGCAATATTTTTGAGAGATAAAGGTCTCTTGTACCCCTTTGCTTTCAGTGATCGACTATTAAATATGTCGAATAGCCTGTCAATATAGGCCAGCCAAATTTCAGTACCTTCTGTGTTTTCAAAACCAGGGTAGTTGGTGGTTCTCATAAATTTCAGTGCTTTGGATACTGAGGAACTAATTACTTGCACTGCTAGTGATACTTTCATTTTTTGTTTGTCAAAGTTGATGTGATTTTGAGAGAGCTTATTTGCCAAACTTAGGCCCTCTGCCTTCTGAACTTTTGTGAGTTGCTCAATAACATCCCATCTCACTGTAAATTCCTTGCCATTTTCTATGAAATTGAGAATGCCATATGCCTGCATTGTATTCCTTAATAATTTTAACATATGGCAGGCATCAAAAAAGATGTAAATGTTTCGTTGGCTATCATGTGGATTTTGAAAGGATGATTTTAGACCACTGGGGCTTAAGCTACACCCAAAATGTTTTGCCATTGCTTGGTTGGCTGACAGACCATCCATCACTAATGCAAGAACTTTGATGTTGATGGACTCTAATTCTTCAGTAGCATGCAAAACCAGATTTGCTTGTTCTACTGCCCCAAGGCCAGCAGTTAAAAAATAACCAAGTGGTACTTTCCAGTACCCACATAGACCAACAGCCATTATAACTAAAGCCTCCTTTGCTTCAGGCTGTGTGTCACCTCCCAATTCGTTGGCACCATTCCCAAACTCAACATGGCCAACAAGGGACCTTGATGATGGGTCCCACTCTACTTTTTTTCGTATTGACATTCCATCAATCATTACAGAGCAAAACTGATATTGGAATTCATCTTTTGACCTTGCATTTTTTAAGTGGTCAGTTACCTGTTTCGAAAAACCAGGTTCACTTTCAATTGATGAAAGCCATTGTCTTATTGTTCTGGATGCAGGTAGGGGGATAAACTTTCTTGCATATTCATATGCTTTTGGCCCATAATAGTGCAAAGTTGTTGCAAATTTTTTTTGTTCCTCAGTGTAACCAGTGGCTGGCTTATTAAAGAGATTCAGTGGTAAATTATCATAATGTGCCAATGATACCTGGGCTTCTGCTGTAAGAAGTTGCTCGGACCCCAATTTCTCCAAAAGATGACATATGGTGTTTTTTGCTCTGTTTTCTCTCTGCTTAGTTTTTTTTAGATCTGCCTTGATTGCATCGCACCTCTCTTCCACCTCACAAATTTTTCTCTTCAACTTTGATGGGCTGTCTGCAACATAGTATGGATGGTCCACCTGTAAGCAAAGTTAAATATTCTTTTGCTACAAAAAAGTGGGCATGGAATACAATATACTGTATGATAATCCAACATAGTACAACACACTTTTAGGGTTCGTACAGGTCCTGGAAAATAACAATTATTTTCCAGGACCTGAAAATCCTGGGGAAATGGGGGAGGGGGGGGGGGGTGGATAAGTCCAGGAAAATGGAGGCTACATAAGTCCAGGAAAATGACTGGTAAATGGCATAGGAAGTGTGTACATGTAAATGTATCCAAAATGGATAAATCTAAATATGAAAATGTAAATTTGTAAATGTAAGTAAATAAATAAATAAATGTATCATAATCATTAGCAAAAACCATTCATTCATTTCAATTTTAAACCCATTATCTGGTGTAACTAGGCAACAAAAATCAAAACAATTTCATTTTTTCCCAAACGTAAGTTATGACCTTCATTGGAATGAGCTCTTTTCAGTGAGGGGTCATAAGCTATGGTTGGGAAGGAAAGAAATATAAAAATTTGAACATTGATTTTTTTAATATCATGCAGGCAGATTTGTCCAGTTCGTCAAGTAAAGGTTTAACAGGCAGTAAAGATGAAGCCATCACTCGTATGAAGTCCAGATGATGAACCTGTTTCACATGCATGTATATAATTGTATCATTTCATTTCTTTTGCATATAATATTTTTGGATTATATCTCATGAATTGTTTGGGAAGAATTTGACACAGGTCTGGAAAAGTCCAGGAAGTTTGTCTGACCAAAAGTGTACAAGCCTGACTAGATGATGTTCAGGCCAGAATAACTAGAATAGACAGCTACTAAGCTGGAAAATTGTGTCAGTTTGGCTATCCATTAGGATTTTGGCCCTTGTGCCACAGATTCTGCTTCATTTTGGATACTATGTTGCCATGAAATAGAGCTGCCAAATTCTGATGATCTGTTGTCATGATGTCACCTTAGTTGTGGAAAGTGCCAATTAACCCTAAAACAAGCACTCTAAACCACAACTTATAACATCCTCACTGGAACAAACACGAGCTCATTCCAATGAGGGGGTCATAAGAGACAGTTTGGCCCAAAGTATCAGATCTTTGAAAAAATCATTGGCAGTGTTGTCTCTACTGGTCTCTTTATCCCGCCCAGGATAGAATTCCATTTGCCACTGAAATAAGGATATCTTGCCATTTTGGGCAATTTTAGTCAAAATTTCCTCCAGTAACCCGAATGGATTTATTCACCAATGATTTCTCAAGTTAAATTTGGATGTATTTTTCGTCAAAATCTAGACTTGGCTGCTTTATAGCAGCCCTGACAAAATTTGATGAAAAGTATCTGAACAACAGGAGGAGGGGACGACGAAACACCCATTCATATTGTATTTTAAGGCCAGGTCTGTACATTCAGTCTTTGATGTGACCACAAATTATGTGCTTTGTAATTTCTGTTGTGTCATTTACTTCCTAATCATGTAGGGTAGCAGTCCAAGTTTTAGAGTAACTGCTAAAAATTATGTATTAAGTTAAAATAAATGTTAATATTTATCCTGAGTCAGTTTTCTGTAAGTATTTACAGGACTCAAGACACCAGTCAAATACTTCCTGGAACAGTAAATCATTTTCACTGTGGATACAGTGTCAGGTAGTATTTGCAGAACTTGAGACCTGGATGTTACTTTCTGTTATGTTTGAACCCATGCCTGCATCTGCCTATTGCCCCTCCACTGGCCAAGTCCCTATCCCACTCTCCCAACACAGAACTATTGATTAGTTGAGAGAACATAGAAATGGTGGTTGGTTGAGAGAACACAGAACTGGTCACTGGTTGAGATAACACGGAACTGTTTAAAGAAATGGTGAAGATGATAATTGTTTAAGATGTAGATGTCATAGATTCCTGTCCATCTTATCCACCCTTACCTCTTGGGTTTAGAGGGGCTGTGGCTCCTATCCTTGCCTCCAGGTGTTTTGGTGGGCCTTGCGTAATTGGATGTTTCTAGTAGAGGTGGTGCAGGTGCTCATAGTTTGAGTCCAGCCTGTCTGATATTATTACATGTAGGATTTGATGCAGCTGTATAGCTTAAGAGTTTTTGGTGGCTCACCTTGGTGGAGTCAAGCTGAGCTTATCTAATCGCTTTCTGTTAGTTTGTTCAAACCATTTTGGTGGGCAATATTTCTAGTTGGGGGGGGGGGGGGGGGGGGGGGGGGGGGGGAAATTGCAAGATTGTGGGCCCAAACCAAATTTTCAGAAATCAAATTCCCTGGGCTGATTTGACAAAATTCAGTACGTAGCATAAATAAGTAACACATGTTTGATTTATGTGACAGAAAAATTGCCCATGTTCCTGTGGGGCTCCACAAGAGATAAAAATAGAAAAAAACATGTTAACATCAATTTTCTCCTGAACTAAGCAGCAAAAGGAATTTTTATTTGGTGTACAGTATGCTCAGGAGGAGTGTAACCAAGAAGGTAAAAACAATTGTGATCAATAGCGTTATTGTGCAAATACAGTCCTGCCTTGTTTTTGCTGATTCAGCATTTTTAATACTGTATACAATGGAACAGCTGGATTCTCATTTTTCAAAAATTAGTCAGTTCAGTTGAGAAAAATTGTATGCACAGTTTATATTAGTGGGTGTTAGCCTTTCATTTTTTTTTCAATTAAAATACCTCATCATCGGTAGGGAGGGGATTAAATTTTACTTTTACTAATCCTATGGTAGGGCCCTGCAAAGCTGTAAGATTCAATTTGATTTTGAATGGGCCATCAAATTCAATTCGAATCCAAACTTTTCGCAATTTAACAAATTTCAAAATTGTTTCATTGCAACTTTGTTGAATGTTTCCATTTAGCCTCATCTTTTTGCAGGCACTTCAACAGTTGTTCATGTTATGCTGAAGTGTCAACAGTTTGTTCATTAATAGTTTGCAGAACTGGATATTTCATAATTCATAAAAGCAAGCTTGTGTTAATTATTACTAGATTTGTCAGCAATTGGACGATAGTGCTGTAATTCAATTTTAGGCTATGGTATTGCCTGGCCAAAAATTGGATTATGGCACTACCGTCCAATGCTCTGACCTAAATTTCTCATGCTTAACATGTTTTCAGTGAGTCTGTTGCAAGTGTTCAAACAATTACCAAAAATGGCCGCTGACCGATCACTTTTTTTTTGGCCCACATTCGGCCAATTCAGATGATGATTGTAATACCGTGCATTAGTAGACAAGTCCAGGCTTGAAAGAACTACATTAAACATATTTTAGTGTTTACAGACTAACCCTTAAAATTAAATTGAGCGTACTTGCAGAAATCGCGTACCAGCTGCATGCACTTGGGCGGTACACATGGCTCTCACTTGGAGCCATGTGTACCACCCACACGACTGATAATTTTACTCCAACCTGATTCAATGAAGTGCAACATTTGCATTTATGGTATGATTGGCGATTGCTGCAAGTTTGCTCAATTGTAAGTGCTCTAGAGAGATAAGGAAAACAGAGATAAGAAATACACACTGTTGCTGATTCTCAAATTTATATTGAATGGTATCATTAACATCATTTTACATCAACAATTGAACAAGATAATAAAATGCAGTTAATGAATCATCAGAAATGCTTAGCAACAATCGGTTGAACCGATGATCCAGGAGCAGTTTCCGTTGCCATTCGATTACCCGCAATCAGCCGATTGTGGTGGCCGGTTCCGATCATCGGTTGAACACTGTCTGTTGACTTTCAGCATGATTTGATGATCTGAGACCAATTTGATTTGAGATTCGATTTGAACAGAAAAGAACCGATTCGCAGTGGCCTAATTTATACAATTAGGGATGGCCTTATTATTTCAGCATCTACCCATCATCAATCTTGGGATGGGGTTTGTACTTGCATTCTACAGGTTTGTGGTGGTTTAAAGTACTATATTCAACATGGGCGATGGATCGCATTTACCCAACTTTGTGTGATATTCAGCTTAGCATATATCACTCAAACTGAAAGGTGGAATTGAATTTGACACAAGATTTGTTTAAATTTGACTTGATTTTACAATGTTAAATATATCCAACAAAATATAACCCAATTTTGGGTTACAAGTAACTCGATATGTTTTAAATTTATCCAAACTTAACTCTGATTTGTTATTTTAACACCCAGATGGTTAAGTTGAATTGCCCCCCCCCCCCCCCCCCCCCCCCCCCCCCCTCCTCCACCATGGGCTAAATTTAACACTGTGTTAAATTTAATACTTCTAGTATTGATTTTACTTATTTTCAGGGGTCGATTTCATTTTAAAAAATTGAATAGCAGTTTACTAACTTGGATAAATTTTGATGAGTATTTCCTATTATTTATATGTTTTTATAATGTGAAATTGATTAGCTGTAGTTAAATCGAGCCCTGCTCATTTTAGAGTCAGATGCAATATCATTAAGATCACTCCAAGCAAACTGATCTGCCAAATTAGGTTCTCACTCATGTCTCATCAACCTTCCTTTTAGGAACTGATGTGAGATCACTTATGATCATATTACGGGTGCCGTCTCCCGAATGGCGAGATTATACAAGTGCTCTCGCTGTGTTTTTCTCTAGTGAAGGACTGCCCTGGGTAGCACATTCTACTACATTGGGATGCTCAGATTCTCGTGTGCTCAGGCTTGGCAGAGGTTGGTTGATGCTGCTAGTATATGCAGTGAAGTTTTGCTTCATATTATTGAAGGGTTAATTGCATTACATTTGGTTTGGTTTTTATTCTAATAAACATGGTTGTAAACCTAGATATATATACCATTGGATCTGGCGTCTTTTGTATTTTCTCAGAACCATTTTCCACATTTAGTATGCCGGATGTCGCTGATGCAGCAGTTCTTGTCATTCTGGGCTTCAAAATCTGCAAAAACAAATATATACTTACATTTTTCACATGAATTAAAATTTGCATTTTCTATCATTAGTGGAGTTTGAACAGTGGTTGGAGATGGGAAATATGGATTTAATTTTTCTTCTGTGGGTTAATTTCACAAGAAGTTATGACATGTCATTTTTTCCAAATAGACAAATATTTTATCTTAAGACTTTTAATATGTCAATTTGTCAAATAATATTCAACATTTTAATGCTGGGACATTGTTGAATGTCATCACAGCTCAAAAGCAATAGCAATGAGATATCTTTATCTTATGATGTTATCAAGAGAAAGTTTCTTCACCTGACTTTGGTGTTTCATTCAGTCGGTGTGATCCTTGTTGATTTGATGTTGGGTTGAATATCCCATGCTCGACACACAGCACACTCCGAGGTCCAGGCATCTCATTTTGGGTATTTTTCATGTACAGCTGTGCCCAAGTCCAAGGTTGAGGTTGGATGGTACATGCAACCTCAATGATCTTCACACAATTTTAACAATCAACTACGAAAACTCAAAACAATAATTTAAAATATATAATATACAAGTTCAGAATCATATTACTAAATACTACTAGTTGAATTAAATTTGGTATTAAACTGTTAGCTATAAGCATATTTATACACATACTTCTTAACTGAAGCATCATAATAAAAAACATGGTCCCCAGTCAGATTCGAACTGACACCTTCTCAGCACATTCATGCCAAGATGCACTTACCATTATGCTATGGAGACTGAGTAGTAGACCTTTATTCTCATGGTATCTATCAGGGCTCGAAATGTACACCTGTCCACCTGTCACTGACAGTCAGAAATTTGGTGTAGACAGGTAAAAATAAATCATACCTGTCACATTTGACAGGTCAGTTACTCTTTATCTAACAAATCAGCCCAAACCGCCTCCATAAAAAAAATTAACATGCTATTTTTCTTTTTCATTTTTCTCTGCCAAACCATGACTTATGAACACTCATTGGAACAAGCTCATTGAGGTCGTTCCAATGAGAGGTTATAAGCTATGGTTTGGAAGAAATTTTTTTTTTTTCGTCTGCAACTAGTGTTAGATAATGGGTTAACAATCAGTGAATCATTTGATTCTGAAATCAAAACATCAACATTAGGGATACCGGTAATATAAAAAGTTTCGCTTATTTTTGAATGATATAGCCCAACAAACATGTAGTATACATTTTAAATACAACTTTTCACAGTACTGTACATGTATATACATGCTCATAAATTCACACGAGTTTCCAATGTTCAGGTGAAAATTTGAAGTGACAGGTAAGAAAAACATCCACCTGTCATGTGTGACAGGTAGAAATTTTGAAACATTTCAAGGCCTGGTACCTATACTGAGTTGAATGGAATGCCAATGTAATTTCAAGTTTCCTGCAGCCAGGTCTCTCAACATATTTCAGCTTTCTCAAGGCCCTACAACAGCCAAATTCAAGGATTTTCAAGGCCTGCCTTCACTTATTGTAAACAGGACCCTGCAGTCATTAGCCTCTCCTCCCACTTTCCTTAACCCTTTACCCAACATAAGTTACATAACGGCCAAAACCGGCCAGTGCTATTCTTAGAAATCGCCAATTAATTTTCATTATTTTTTCATTTTTTGTCTCAAAAACATAGGTTATCACCCCTCGTTGGAACAAGCTCATCGAGCTCATCCCAATGAGTGGTCAAAAGCTATGTTTTTTAAACAAAAAATGAAAAAAAATTAGTTATTCAAGAATTTTTTTGACAAGTGTCGTCTGCTTTTCATGTTAGGTAAAGGGTTAAGGGAAGTGGGAGGATGGAGTAATGACCTGAGGGTCCTAATTAAACTGACATCACAAACTTTGGCATATAAAAATATTCTTATGATTGTGTGCTTTGTTAGCATTTTTGTTTCATGAATTTTCAAGGCCTTCTGGGACAATTTCTAGGATTTCAAGGCCTTGGATGACCTCTAGTCAACTTCAAGGCCCTTCCTTGAATCCAAGGCCCCACGTGAACCCTGAATTTGGACAGAAAAGAAAAATTGCACTTCTTAAACAGGGCTACTTTGATATAAAAATGACAAATTACCTTTGAGTGATCAAATTTTGGAATGGCACCATCTTTGATATATTTTTTCCCATTTATCTCTCGAAAATCTGATGGGTCAAAATGTTTTGAGCAAAGGACATCAACAGGATTTGGCTGCCATTCTTTATAGCCATCAGCTCGCCTAATCTCTTTCACCCAATCAACCATTAGTTTACCTCTCTGTGTAAGACTGAAATTAAGGGAAGAAAAATTTTTGAGCACATGTAGATGCATATTTCAAGGTAATTAATTTATGAGAGGCTAAATTCACATTTATGAATTATGATCTTTCAGTATTTGAATTTTTATCATAGCAGTTTTTAACTTTCAACAATAGTAATAAATGTTAACAGATAAGAATTATAAAACCACATTAACCCTTTACCCAACGTAACGGTCAAAACCGGCCAACGCTATTCACAAAAATTGCCAATTAAATTTCAAAATATTTTCATTTTTTGTCTCAATAACATAGGTTATGACCCCTCGTTGGAACGAGCTCGTCCCAACGAGGGGTCATAACCTATGTTTTTGAGACAAAAAATGAAAAAAAATAGTTATTCAAGAATTTTTTTTGCAAGTGTCGTCTGCTTTTCATGTTAGGTAAAGTGTTAACTCTTAACTCATTGAGTACTTTCAAGAATTATAAAACCACATTAACTCTTAACTCATTGAGTACTTTCAAGATATTTTTCATGAAATCTAGTCATGGCTGCTCTGAATCATCCTTATCAAGATTTCCCGAAAAAGGCATTTAAATTTAACTAAAAAAATCAATGGTGAATAAAATCTACCTAATTTAAAGGGGAAAATTGGATTAAATTTGCCCAAATTGCACTTAATTTAATGACAAGAGAAATCCTGTCCTGGGCATGAATATCCGCTAGCTGCATGGAATGAGTTGAACATATGTAAGTGACCTTAAACCCCAATAAATAAATAAATAATAATTTAAAAGGTCTGTATAATGAACTTAATAGACCATTAGTTAATTTCTCTTCAATGTCACAATTGCGACTTGAGAATAACTTGAGGACTCACCGTGAAACTACTACATCACAGAACTCCATCCATAGGTTCTAGACAGCATGATAACAAAACATGTTATGAAAGTACACAAAATTCTATGGTGATAACACAGCCCTGGGAATTTGCCCAGAAAACCTGCAATGCTTTGGGTTTTGCCTAAGCATTTTCCGTTTTCCAAGGAAATTTTGTTGCATGCAGTGCAATGGAGCTCAACAAGATTGATACATATTTTGGCCTAGGCAAAATTTTCTAATTCTCAGGGCAGATAACAAATTGAAAAGAAAATGTCTTTCATTAATGATTTAGACATTGCAAACTGTTGATCATCATGAACACAATTTTCATGATAACAGTTTTTTAGTCATAAAATTAACATCAATCTCAATTTTACATCTATAGGAAAATGTAGTGGACATGCCAGTTAATATCAATCTTTGTACTTTTGAAAAAATAAAAGTTTCAAGAAACTGTCAATAAAAACTTTCCAGTAGTGGTAATTTTGCCTAGTAGGTAGGGAATAAGCAAACAAACAATTTCTTAATTACAGCCTTATTTATGGGTTTAATGACACTTGTAACAGCCAGTGTCATCTTGTGAGGAAGTTGAAAGCCGGAGTATTCAGGGAAGAACATCTGTTCAGTGGAGAAAAACTGTCAAGCATAGCTGGAAATTGCACAAAATTGACGGGTGCAGTTTTAAGTTCCTGCGAAATCAGAGACAAGAGTAAATTGCACCCGTAAAATGTCAGGATACGAGTTTTTGAGGGAATACTGTCACCAAACACCAGAAACCTTAACCCTTTGAAAGCGAGCGACAATTTTCCAGCCAGAACATGATATGTCATAACGCCATTAAATAGGATGGCTGTTCAGTAAATGTGTGAGGGAGACCAATCAGTATTTTCAAAATATTGATTGGTCTACCCCAAATCATGAATATGGACTCTTCTCATTGCTGCCATTCAACTGACATGGCAGATACCACTAGTTTTCAAAGGGTTTGTATAAGGAATTGCTGAATTATGACAGTAACTGGCCACAGTGTGCTGCTTTCTCAAAAACAACACCTATTTATATGCCCTCACAGTATATTGGTGATCCACAATATATTTCAATGAGTGCATTTTTTAGCCCCCGTATAATAGAAATCATGGGTGCTGATGGGAGCAATTGTACTCGCGCCCATCTCATTTCCAGAATTTTGTCAAGCTCTCCAACTTATAACATTAACCCATCACAAACAGGGTCAGCAGTAGTTGAAGTTCCATGTACCATCGACCCACTATATACCTTAGCACACTGAACGTGCCATTGTGATCCCACTCGAGCAAGGGATCTGAAGCACCCTGCTCAAACAACATGAATTGAGTCCACTACTCTTGTGTTCCTAATAAACATACATGTATGTTTATTAATTTTGGGGACTTTTTCCACCCTGTATGCATCTTATTTGAGCCTGTATGTTTATTAAAATTGCCCTTCCAACAGGGAGGAGATCTTAGTATATCTTCACTAGGTTGCATGATATTCTTTTGTTTAGCACAGTTTATTCATTGTTGTAATAATGATACCAAAATGCTAATTAGTTTTTTTTAATAAAACTAACTGCGATACTGGAAAATAAGTTGGCTTTTAGATAAAATTAATTGACATTACTCCTCCACCCCCCTCAATGAATTTCCACCCTCTACTATTATTTGGGTCTGTATTTTTATTTAATTTTGATAAATGTTCCACCCTGTACTTTTATTTGGAACACGAGAGTAGTCATGGGAGAGGATGTTGGCCCAGATATCCAGAATTCTTGAGTCAGCCGGCTTGGGCGTCCAAACCAAAGTTATGACTTCTGTGCCAAGCCTACCCATCTCCCACCCCAAGAGAGAACCTGCAAGATAAGTTGCCTATCATATTGGAAAACAAGTTGCCACACAATAACACGTGGAAAGAAGGTATGAGAGTGCCCTGTTGAGATCCTCAATCTGATAATAGACTGTTATCTGTAAAGTCTATTTAGATATACACCAGACTCTTGTGTTATCACTTCAAGAATTGTGCAGTCAAAAGCTATAACTCTTGGTCAATGGTTACTTACTGTCAATACTGATAAACATGAATAGTTGAAACATGCTGCTAAAAAACGTAATTTTGCTTCCCCCAAAAATGTGATTTTTCATTCCCAATGCTGCCAGAAGTCTCTATTTAATAAGTGCTTTCAAACTTTTCTTGCTGGAGAACTTGTCCCTCCACACACACACTACCGTATCCCTAAACTTTCGAAAGTGGTACGTCAAAGAATTAACCATGGGGCATGCATTTTCTCTCCTTGCATTTGGCCCCAAATGGCCAAACGAGGGTCAAACTCATAACATCTCGATCACAAATTCACAATATGTCAATACCAGCCACAGCCTAAATTGATTTGTCAGTTGACTTGCAGAATGTCACAGGGTGTGAAAAATATGCAGTTCAAAAGAAATCATAATACTAATAATAGCACCATCATAAATGACATAATGGTACCGGCAGATGTCATTGACTGTTAATCCGATTCAAACATTAAGTTTAATCTGATAGGACAGCGACACTTGCTTGACTGACTCGACATCTGAAATTCGGATTGTTCATCACATCAGACATCTGAATTCTGATTCTGACTGTGAGTGTGATAATGTGATAAGTTTTGGGTGAATTTATTAGTTTTCTTTTTGCGTAACGTTTCCGGAACATTATGTTGTAGAGAAAATCCATAGTTATGGACAGCTATGATATTTTTTCATTGTGTCATACTTTGATACGACCGTAATCCTATGCCGATGTTTATGTTTTGAGTGCATCGAAAAAAGGAAATACTGTTAATAGATAAAATCTAAATATCGTAATTTGCACATAAATATCAATAATTTGTACCGATGGAAGCTCACACCCAACTCCTTTGCCTGTACCGTGCCTCGCCGCATTGTGCAGCCGATTGCAACACATGTATCAGGCATTTTATGTAGTTTTTTTTATTCAAAGTGAAACAGTATTCGACCATTGACAGCTTAGGTAGCAGACGATATTTTGCCCTGACGAGCGATGGCGGACGAAAGCACACGTTTTGTCACGTGATTGCCGATCTAGTGTTCTATCCGATATCTATGTCCCATACAGTGGGCACCTCTTTCTGTTTAGAAGTTTTGAGACCCTGATTCAGATTGAGGTTCACAGAGGGTAAATTTAGTGATGCTACCCTGCTTTGCAGGGTAGCGTCACTAAATTCACCCCCTTGGGGACCTGATTTTGCAGATGACAGTCTGCTTATTTTCTGGCCTGGCTGTTGATAGCTATCTCCTAATTTGAGGACACCCTTTACCGGCTTGAATTTGGGGAACTTGTTGAATTGTTGTGCTCCAGTTGTGTTTTAAAGAGATCAATCTTGCACGAAAAGCATCAAGTTCTCAATCTGATGGGCAGCTCACTGTATAAATTGCAGTCTTGAATGAGAATTGTGTCTTCTTCTTTTTTTGACCTTTAAATCCTCATTCATTTTTATGTGTACCCATACTATGTATGGTACACATAATGCCGGCATCCGGGGTGACCATCCGTCGTTCGTCCATCCTTTGTCCGTCCGTCTGTCCGTCCGGCATCCGTATCCATTTCTTTGGCATTCGATAACTTGAAAAATATTGCTTGGATTGTCAAGTTACTTTATATTTGTGTTCAGGTTACTGATGTGCCGAGCTGTGTAGTTTTTGGTGTAAATCGGATAATTTGATCCTGAGATATTAACCCTTTATCCTTCAAATTGAAAATTCCTCCAATCCCTTTGGCATTCGATAACTTGAAAAATTTTGCTTGGATTGTCAAGTTACTTTGTATTTGTGTTAAGGTTACTGATGTACTGAGCTGTATAGTTTTTGGTGTAAATCTGTTATTTTGATCCTGAGATATTAACCCTTTATCCTTCAAATTGAAAATTTCTCCAATCCCTTTGGCATTCGATAACTTGAAAAATATTACTTGGATTATCAAGTTACTTTATATTTGTGTTCAGGTTACTGATGTGCCGAGCTGTATAGTTTTTGGTGTAAATCTGATAATTTAATCCTGAGATACTAACCCTTTATCCTTCAAATTGAAAATTCCTCCAATCCCTTTGGCATTCGATAACTTGAAAAATATTGCTTGGATTGTCAAGTTACTTTATATTTGTGTTCAGGTTACCGATGTGCTGAGCTGTATAGTTTTTGGTGTAAATCGGATAATTTGATCCTGAGATATTAACCCTTTATCCTTCAAATTGAAAATTCCTCCAATCCCTTTGGCATGAGATAACTCAAAAAAGATCAATCCGATTGTCATGTTTCTTTATATATTTATTCAGGTTACTGATGTGCTGTCCTGTATAGTTTTTTATGTAAATCTGATAATTTGATCAGGAGATATTAACCCTTTATCCATCAAATTAGACACTCCTCCAGTCCATTTCTATATGTACTCATACCTTGTATGGTGTACATAATGTCAGCATCTGTGGTGGCCCTCCGTCATACAGCTTTCTACTAGTTGCACGTATAGGTACACATCTGACGATTTCAACGGCCTATTTTTCTTTTTATTGGAGTTTAGCCCTTTACCCAACAAATTGGCCACATCCACCCGCGTAATATCCAAATTCAGCAGCTGAAAAAATATTGTTTTTCAAAATATTTCAACAAAACCATATGTGACTCCTCTTTGGAACGAGCTCGTTCCAATGAGGGGTCACGTGATATGGTTTTGTGGAAATTTTCTGAAAAATTAAAAAAAAATGATATTTAAAATAATAAATTTTGATAGCTTCTGTGTTCGGATGGGTGACCGTCTGAGCGATCGATTCGGACTCCTGCATCGTGTCCTTGGGCAAGGCACTTTACCCCGATTGTCCACATGGGGGCACGATGACGCCGTCCGTGTAATAAGGCGTACTGCACATCAATGGTGCGCATGTCTTCAACCAATCTGACCCTGCCTGTGCTGCAGTGCAAAGGTACAATGTTGGGGAGCTGGCAGCTGCTCGTCGTTGCTCAGTGGTTCTCTCCAGGTACTCCCACTTCCTCCACCTGTAAAACTGTCACGGTCATGATTAGCCATTGTGCATAAGTATGTGACCTTAAACACCAATAAATAAATAAATAAATATAGCTTCTGCGTTGGGTAAAGGGTTAACTACACTTATAACTCCAATAAATAAATAAATATAAATAAAAAAAAAACACACACAAGCCAAATTCAAGGATTTTCAAGGCCCAACCTTTAGTTCTAACTAGGACCCTCTGGTCACTACCTCATCCTCCCACTTCCCTCAAAGGCAAGTAGGAGGATGGGGTAATGACTGTAGTTCCCAGTTAGTACAGTAGAATCCTCTTAATTGAATATCCATTTTGCCAGTGAAAATTATTCACTTAACAGGAGTATACAATTAACAGGAATTTGGTCTGTTTCTTGTGTTGTGGAGGTAAACTGAGCATTTATTCTATTATATCTTGTTTGACAGAGCTCATAAAGCTCTGTCAAACAAGATATAATAGAATAAATGCCTGTATTGGATGTAGTGGGGCCAAAAAGGTTGATAAACAAGGGGAATTTGGTGTGTGTCACAGTAATTTTTTCGACATATTCCAAAAATTTATATACAATTAACAGGAGTTTACTCTACAACCCATATGCAATTAACAGATCAAATTTGTACTGAAGGTATGGTAAATGGTTTTGTATTTGAAAATTATATTCAATTAAGAGGGATATACAATTAAAAGATATCCAATTAAGTGGGCTTCACTGTACTATGTTTTCACAAACTGTGACATTTAAAACTATATAGTTAAAGATTATGTGCATCCTCAGTATTTTTATTTCATGAATATTCAAGGCCTCTTGGCATATTTTCCAGGAATTCAATGCCTTGAATGGACTTTAATCAAAGTCAAGGCCGTTCCTTGAATCCCATGCCCCGCGGGAACCCTGTAAATATACCAGACATATTGCTGAAAGAAAAATAAAGAAGGGTTTCTTTTACACAGAAATAAAAAGGAGACAAATTAATAATGAGAAAGCTGATCTAAAGAAGGCTGTAAAGAAAACAGATACCCTTTTCAAAATGACAGGAGATTTGTGTTCATTCCAGACACCTAATCTAGTTCAGTGCATGAAGGAACAATCCAGTACACTGATAAATCAACAGGAATCGATTTCACAAATATTCTTTAGCTTTTTCTGATTATTTATCCAACCTAACTTGGACAACAGATCTCAAAGAAAGATAGAGACCAGATAACATCCCCCAGGGTTTTGAAAATAACCAACAATTGACCACTGTTCATTTACTGTTCAAGCAAATAAGGCCAGAATTCAATCAAGGTCACTTGTAAAAACATGCCAGACAAGAAGAGATAAGCAGATGGGATTAATTTTGTAATATTTAGACTGGCAATGAATCTTTTAAGTATTGATGGTTTATAACAGGATAATGAGAAAAGCAGCTACCTTAACTATTGTAAAATGGTGGGCTTTAACTCTCTGTCTGCTGCAGGAGGACTTACTGCCAAGTGCAAAATTGGTGGGAGACAACTCACTTAACTGGTTGAGTGCTGGAAGCCCATATTTGGGCTTTAATCTGAAGTGCAGGTACCAGAACTTGAAGGCTTCATATTCTGTGGATGTGTTTCATATTAAGTTTGAAGTGAAATTATTTAGTCTGTGTGGATTTGCCTTGTTGCAATTTATGGGAGAGTGCCTCTAAATTGTAACAAGGCAAACACAGGTGAGCAAATTTTGATGACAAAAATTAATTCAGAACTCTACCAGTTAAGCTTGATGTTTTGTGTCGAATCCCTCATCTTGACAGTAAGCTTGTTTATTGTTTCGCTGTCAGGCCTGGCCGTCTGAAAAATCTAGGGGAGCTACTACGGCTCCCCTAAACCTGTGCCAGGAGAGCTATTCTATACTTTTTTAGTCTGTTATTAATAAGGGAATTAAAGGTTTAAGGAGAGCTATTACAGCTATTAAGGAGAGCAATTATGGCTCTCCTTAAATTGATTTTGCTGGAGGCCGGGAGCTATAGCTCTCCTCAAAAGACCAGGCCTGCACTGTGTATGTCAGTATTTTGAATTATTAAATCTTTTTTGTTAACTATGAAATTATTAACTATGAAATGTATGCAGGTAACAGATGTCTAAGAATAAATATTGTTTAACCCTTTACCTAACGATTTGCCCGCATCTGTCCGCGTAATTTGAAAATTGAGCCGTTAAAAAAAAAATTAATTTTTCAAAATATTTCACCAAAACCATATCATGTGACCCCGCATTGGAATGAGCTCATTCCAATGAGGGGTCATAAATTGTTTTTGCTGCAAGAAATTAAAAAAATTAGTTGAGGAATTTGGTTTGCAAATGTCGTCTGTAGGGCTGAGACAGTTACAGGATGTCCATAACCGGTTAACCACTTTCGATAACTGCGGTTAACCGATTAATCATGGTTATGAAAGAATTCCATTTGCCTATCTCTTTGGTAGTTCAACTGAGGGAGAGATCAAACTGAAAAATGCCAAAATCAGGCCTGGCAATTTACCCTGAGTGATCAGCAATGCCAAGGAAAATGCTGTGATAGCAATGTACATCATCAGCAAAAAAAAAAAATCGCCCCCCCCCCCCCCCCCCCCAAAAAAAAATTTACCGAGTAAAAGTCGCTCATTTAGTTCATTGTAAACCTAAATTTCCATAAGACTTCAACTGTGAATTTGAAACCGATTTTGGAGTTCAAGCTTTCAAAATTATGTGTTGAAGTAAATCTATCTAGACAGTATAAATGTGCAGCACGAGGCAAGTACCAGTTCAGCAAAGGAAACCGCATTTGATAAACTGATGAACATTTCACGATGCTTCACCGTTGGTGTAGAGGTCATGAATATTAATGATTATTGTGTTTAGTTTCATGTGTTGATACTGAAAGACATAAATCATGGCCCTGCAAGGCCCTGTTAGTGTAGTGCTAATGGTTAACTGGTTATGGAAATTATAAACAGTGACGTCCATGATCGATCATTGATCGGTTCACCATTACAGCCCTAGTCGTCTGCCTTTTGTGTTAGGTAAAGGGTTAAAATGAATGATTCTGACTATTTTCAAGACTGTTTGGTGGATTAGAAAACAAAAATGAAAAAAATCTTCTCTTCCTCTTAAAATTGAGGGAAATTTGCCTAAGAAACAAGAATTTTTTTTTGATAGGCAATATCAATGATTTCTTGGTGCCAGACTCCAACAGAAAAATTCAAGAAAATACACTGGAGGTCAAGCCTGAAAATAATTTTCATTGTGCTTCCAGACAAAATGTCAGACACCAAATGAATCATGTCTGTCATTTAAGAAAAATAATGTGTTTTGGGTGTACATGTACCTTCATCTTAAAACTGCTCAGAATTCATCCAACCATACCTTGTTTGGCAGGGCTCAATGAGCCCTGCCAAACAAGATATGATTGGTTTCATTCTGAATTGCACCTGAATTACCCTTCAGACATAATTTAGATACATGTATGGCTATATCAAACCATATTCTTTCACATGCTGTTAATACTGATGAGCTGTACAGTCAATTTCTTCACGCTTTCCAACTTGCCAGGACCAGAAATCACAATAATCATTAATTTTAGGCTTGCTAGTTATGGACATGATTTCCAGCATGCATGATGCTCTGATCACAGAACTTCACTGATAATTTTGGCATCAGACTGATTTGAAACCTCAGTCTGACATTGGTCTTTTTGTACCTGACATTGTCCTTGTCTGACCACTTATTTTCTGGCTGGAGGTTAAATTCCACCAAAACTCACAGTAGTATTTATTTATTTGTGTTTATGGTCACATATTTCTGCACAATGGCTAATTGTGACTGTAACATGGATATACAATCAAGCTCAGCCTATCATTTATACCCATGTTGCCCATTTTAGAGGACTTCCTCCCAAGTCATCGTTCAAAAAAAGTAGTCGAAAGGTCGAAATAGCAATCTGTCCAACAAGATCTGTTAAAGAAAAATGGATTGGTTAGGCACAAAAAAAAGTTAAAAGTCGGTTTCTCAGGTCCTGCAACATGGTCCTTTTGGCTGCCACATGCTCTCTTGTTATAACCAATGCAAACTTAAAAAAATAAAAATTAAATGGTTTATCGAACTTAATAAAATTGATAAATTTGTCCCTTGATTGCTAAAGCATTGCAAAGCCTTCTTGCACACAAGGGACAAAATACACCACCACCCATCCTGTAGGTTATGAGGCCTACAACATAAAACAAATCAAGAACATGAACTTTTTGAAGGCAAAGAAATAATTACAAAAATAGAAAAGAAAATAAACTGCCTGCTCACATGCAATTTTATAAAAATTGGCCTAAGAAACAGAAGATCTGCTTTGTGGGGTCTTTCATTCCTAGTTGACATTGCATTATAGGGAAAAATTTCTTTCTGAAATTTCTGTATCTGGACTTCGGTGAGCAGGGGGTTTCAAAATATTCGTTTTGTATAAATGATAAAAACTGATAGATCCATTAAATGCTGCATTAATTTAAACTGTCAAAAATATATATGATAAAATCAGAAACCTCACATTATCTCTTTCTGGTAGAACTGACCATGAGTTATCAATTTCCATCCTTAGCCATCTAGGATCAATAATAAATACCACCTTTACTATGCCAATGAAGTGATGCTCAATACAGAACTATTTGGTGCTTTTCTATTTTTCGCTGTGTCAATTTCACGTCACAACATGCAGGTAACTCTCAAAAATGATCTATAGACACAATTACTGAAATTACATTGAGGACTTATAAATCTGTTGGTGTTTAACCAACCAATGAGCATCTTCTTGCAAGACATTCCTGCACTTACCAAAAACAGATAACTCACATGTGTCAACCAGAAAACTCTTGAATACCTACAGTACGTGGAGAGTGTATTATCACTAAATCACCCGCGGAGTGGAGATTCCACCTGTACAATAATTGCAAATTTCTTGAAAAGCAAAACAAACACAGGCAAAGTTCCAGCCAATGGACCTCCGGGTTGAACCCGGTGGTCCATTGGCTGAAACATTGCTTGTGTTTTTTATCCATATGCACAGAATTTGAAAAAGATTCTTTGGGTGATAATGCCACTCCACGGGTGATTAAGTTACAATCCACTCTCCACATACTGAACCTACCAGATCAGCATGTCAAGTGACTCTGGAAATGGTATCGAGAGCAGAGTCGAGAAATGATGATGACTTCCAATCAAGTTAACCTCTGATTGTTATTTATTGGACTGAACATAATTTTTGGGGATTTTGCAACGTCCTACAACAGCCAAATTCAAGGCTTTTCAAGGTTCTGCGTTCAATAATTCTAACATGTTCAGGGCTTATATTTCAATGAGAATCAGAGAATCGATTCACGTAAAGATTCGCGGAACAAAACCAAAGAGAATCCACGTAGATTCTTGCTGCACCTCTGCTAGGATTCGCGTTAAAAGAATTGAGTCAATTTAACCCATTACCTAATATAATGATGACAAATTAGCCAATAAAAGGCTAACATGACCTGAAATATCCTAACATTTTGTCAATACAATTGCACAAATATGGCTGTCATTGAAACCGGCTCCATGAGCCGGTCCCAATGACATCCATATTTGTAAGGTTTTATTGGTAAATCTTGTTTATTTTTTTAAAAATAGTATCAAATTTACTTTCTGTTTTAAAAATTAAAAAAGCTGTGTTGGTTAGTAGGTTAACATGTGTTATTAGTATACAACAGGGGTTCAACCATGGTGGGATCCTGGGACACTCATAGCAGGTATGGATTCTTCCAACCATTTTCACGAAAATCCAAATGGATTCTCCCAAATTTAGATGAAATATAAGCCCTGATGTTCCTCTGTTCATTAGCCCCCCCCCCCCTCCTACTTACCCTATAGAACAAGTCAATTTATTTAATTGGGGTTTAATGACACTACTGACAGACTTGATCACCTCATTTCAGACAGTTTTATGGTGGAAGAAGCTGGAGAACCCGGAGAGAACCACCAAGCAAGGCGAGCAACTGCCAGACTCCCAGGGACCAACCTGGGCATGCGCCAGTGCGTATTTGGTTCTGAAACATCAGGACCTGGCTCTTAAATCTCAGAAATAGGCTTCTCAGTTGGCGCGTAACTTCTCAGATCGTATTTTGATATTCTTTCGATCGTATTTTGATATTATTTCGACGAGAGAGACACTCTTACATGTATTATATATATGATTATCATTTATCATTGTTGTAGAGTGCTTAAGTTAATACTTCAAGTCTTAATTAACAAACATTAATCTTCACTGTGGTTTATGATCAAGTCTTGGCTGCCTAAATAGGCAGCCAAGACTTGATCAGAAACCACAGTGAAGATTAATGTTTGCTACAGTGTACTAAATGAAAATGATGAGAGCTATTACACACTTGCAGTGTGTGTTACAAACAGCAGTGTGACTCCGTAAATTGAAATCTGGCGCATGAATTGAAAAAATAGGCTCCGAGGCTAGAGCGTATTTTAAATAGTCCCTGGACTCCTCAATGTACTAACTCCACTCACGCAGTGTTAGCATTGGCTGAAGACAAGTGCACCCACAACCTGCAGTATGCCTTAGTACAAAGCGCCACCACGCCTCCATGTGGGCAATCAGGATTAAGTGTCTTGCCCAAGGACACAACGCGGTTACTCCTGACAAGGATCGAACCATGGACCTGTTGGTTTGAAGTCCAATGCCATAACCACTGAGCCACCATGCTCCCTAGGAAGAGTCAATAATGAGAGAAGACATGACAATAAGAACATGACTTAGATTAGAAGAAGTTGATTCACTTGTGTTTTCTTTTTGGTAAAGGCCAAGAATAGATGACCGCGCGTTTTTTAAGAAAATAAAACATTTTCACAACTTTTTGGAGTTTCTTATCATTCTAAGACATGTTTTACACAAAATTAGCCCAAAACACCGATACCTACCGACCAAAATCATCACTTTTAACCCTTTTTTATACTCCGTTAACTTTATTCTCCGAACAATTTCAACAACAAAACCTGCGGTAAACAGGTGCGTGATTCTTTGTTTTTTTTCCGCTATCATGTATACTCCATTGATCAGAGAATACGAGGGTGTAATTACAATGGGAGAATTCAGTATGTTTTTGGGTTTTAACCATTTTTTGTCGTCTGCCAGTTCTTTGAGAAAATGAATATTTTCCAGTTTTTTAGTGTCGTTAATGACCAGGATAAATTGAAAGACTGGCTTCGTTTTGACAACCTACTAGCTTCAAATGTATATTGTGGGTTTTGCCAAAATAATGAACAGAGAGAGTGTGTTAAAATGGTTAGCTAACCCATACCCATCCTAAACTGACCCTAGTACGCAAAGAAGGCAATGATTAGAATACGGCAACTGATGCATTAGGGTCAGTTTAGAATGGGTATGGGTTAGCTAACCCATACCCATCCTAAACTCATCCTAGGGCGCAAAGAAGGTAATGATTGCTCCCCTGTGACATCACAATGAAACATCCGCAGCTCCATTTCAGAATGCAATCAGAAATTCATTTCGTTTCAAAAACCTGTCTCAGAGAAAAGGGTTAAAAGTGATTATTTTTGTGAGTGGGTATCAGTGTTTTGGGTTAATTTTGTGTAAAACATGTCTTAGAATGATAAGAAACTCCAAAAAGTTGTGAAAAATGTTTTATTTTCTTAAAAAACGCACAGTCCTCTATTCTTGGCCTTTACCTTCTTTTTGTCAAAATAGATTTAGCAACTGACCCCCCAGGAACCCCAAGAATGATGAAAGGAAAGTTTGAAGTTTGGCTGAATCCAAAGGACATACAGTATTTACAGACACTGCTTTTTGTGGTGAGGGGTGTGTTGTACAAACTACCTCAGATTTTCTTTTCCAAGCTAAGGAGCCTAAAGTGTTGCTTACAATATGTTCATGTTCTTAACCCTTTACCCAACGCAGATGATATCAAAATTGATTATTTTAATTACTGTTTTTTTTAATTTTCTAAAAAAAGTTCAACAAAACCATATCATGTGACCCCTCATTGGAACGAGCTCGATGAGCTCATTCCAATGAGGGGTCACATGATATAGTTTTGTTGAAATATTTGGAAAAATTTTTTTTTTCAACTACTCAATTTGCAAATTATGCGGAGAGATGCGGGCAATTCCTTAGGTAAAGGGTTAATACAGAACTGAACTGAAAATGAGATTTTTTCCTGAAACTGAACCAAAGCTAAACCAAATCTGAAAAATCAAAATCGCCCAGCTCTGCCCCCCCCCCTCCCCCCCCCAGCATTGATTATTATGTCCTACAAAACAGTCAACAGAAATTACTCCACTCAGTAATCAAGTACTGCTTCATTTCCTGAGTTGTCACAGGGATATCGGTATCATCATATTAATAAAATTATCACATGACTTTGATGCTTTACAATCAGTTGGATTTTATCAATTTAAACAACGTAGTAGGTATTGATATTTCTGGTTGAGTGGCAACAAAAAAACATCATTAACTTGACCATTTAACTCTCAGTACTCGGATGTCGACCAGCACAGCAAAAAAAACTTTCCCATAATGCAGGTTTCGTTTTCTGAAAAATCCAGGGTGGTAAAAAATGGCTCTCCTGGGAGCTAATTAGACGAGCAAAGTGCTCGCCTAAACTCCTTTTCATTGTTTTGCTTCAAACATCCTCTACTCACCTCATTAATAGTGTGGGTTCTAACTGATGATCGGAATTGGCCACCCCAATCGGCCAATTGTGAGCAATCGGATGACAACAGCAACTGCTCCTGGAACATCTGTTCAACCCATTGTTGCCAAGCATTTTTTGTGATGATTCATTAAACACATTGGGGAGTGCGGTGGCTCAGTTGGTAGAGGTGCAGGCTGCAAGCCTCGAGGTCCTCGGTTCGAATCCCACCTGCGGCAACCGCGTTTTGTCCTTGGGCAAGACACTTCACCCTGATTGCCTACATGGGGGCACGATGACGCTGTGTACTGAGGCGTACTGCACGTCGATGGTGCGCATGTCTTCAACCAATCTAACCCTGCCTGTGCTGCGGTGCAGAGTTCAGAGTTACGATGTTGGAGAGCTGACAGCTGCTCGTCGTTGCTCGGTGGTTCTCTCCGGGTACTCCGGCTTCCTCCACCCGTAAAACTGTCACGGTTAGCCATTGTGCATAAGTATGTGACCTTAAACACCAATAAATAAATAAATAAATACTAAGGCGTACTGCACGTCGATGGTGCGCATGTCTTCAACCAATCTAACCCTGCCTGTGCTGCAGTGCGGAGTTACGATGTTGGGGAGCTGGCAGCTGCTCGTCGTTGCTCGGTGGTTCTCTCTGGGTTCTCCGGCTTCCTCCACCCGTAAAACTGTCACGGTCATGATTAGCCATTGTGCATAAATATGTGACCTTAAACACCAATAAATAAATAAATAAATACATTAAACACGTTTTATTATCTTCTGCAACAGTTCAGTTGTTAATGTAAAATGATGCCTATGATACCATTCAATAAAGTTGATAAATAACCACAATGTGTATTCTTAACCTCTCCAGACGCCCCCTCATGGGATATACAAGTTAAACGACATGTAAAGCTTACAATTGAGTGCAATTGCAGAAATTGCCAATTCATACCGGAAAAAGTGAAGGTTGCACCCCACTGACTCTGGTTGCAGTAAAATGACCAGTTTTTTAGAGCCATGTATACCGCCCGAGTGTGCGATTCTGGTCATTTGACTGTGACCTGAGTCAACGACGTTTAACACTGAAAAATGTTCAATTTAATGTAGTCCTTTCAAGCCTTGACTCGTCAAGTAGTGCACAGACTTAGTCAGAATTAGCATCAAAATTGGCCGAGCGTGAGCTCAAATAAACGGCAATCGGTCAGCGGACATTGCTGGTAATCGCTTGTACACCAGTAGAGGGATTTATATAAATTCAAACAATTCTCCTTGTGAGACCAGATACAACTGTATGCAAAATGTCAAATTTTTGTGTCAAATCGAATCGGGTTCAGTCTGTCGATATGCGAGGCATATGCTGTGTACACTGCATGCTGGGGGCATGGTGGCTCATGTAGAGGTGCAGACTGCAAACAAAAGAGATGCTCGGTTCAAATCCCAGCTGCAGGAATCACGTTGTGTCCTTGGGCAAGACACTTCACCCCCATTGCCCATGTGGGAGCACGCTGGCATTGTGTACTAAGGCGTACTGCACGTCGATGATGCACTTGTCTTCAACCAATGCTAACCCTGCTTGTGTGGAGTTAGTAAGTTGGGGAGCTAACGGTTGCTGGCCATTGCTCGGTGGTTCTCTCTGGGTACTCTGGCTTCCTCCACCCCTAAAACTGTCGTGGTCATGATTAGCCATTGAGCAGATATATGTTAACTTAAACACCAATATATAATAATTAAATAATATACTGCTTGCTACCATTTTAAGTGAGGTGCACTATTGTTGAGTCCTGGCATTGGGGAAAATGTTTTCAAAAACAACAACGAACATCAGATTTCCCTGCCTCTTAGAAACTCCCAGAAAGTGTGCTGTGTTATAAAGTCAAGAGGACATTGATACTGACAAGACATGCAACTGATTGTTTTAAACAGAACTAAATTACAAAACAATTCATTGTTACATCTTTCTGAGAGTTCGTCTGCACACTGTTTAATTTAACAGTGCAGAGTAAATAGAGATTCAAAAAATATTACCAGTTTTTCAAGAGCTTGTCGCAGCAGTTATCAAATTTGTTGGAGTTCAATTGCCTTTGAAGTTTGTACAATTCATTTCTTATGAAGACTTTAGCAATGGCGCACAATAGTGGCAGCTCAACTTCGAAAGATTGAATTGGGCTGAGGATACCAAATTGAATCTTACCAATTTTCAGGTCATCAAATAATATTGTACCTTCTTATAATTATGTAATATGGCAAATACAGAGGAACCCTGTTAATTGAATAGACACTTTATCAATGAAAATAACTGCTTGGTGTCCTTGGGCAAGGCACTTAATCTTGATTGCCCACATGAGGCTGTGTGGTACGGCATTCTGCATGTCGGTAGTGCACTTGCTTTCATCCAAGGCTGACCATGCTTGTGTGGAGTACGTTGGAGAGTCTGACTGCTTGCTCGCTGCTGCTTGGTGGTTCTCTGCAAGCACTTCAGCTTCTTCCACCTTTAAAACTGTCAGACACAAGAGGAGCCTGGCTATCAAGTGTAGTTAACCCTTTACCCAACGCAGAAGCTATATTTATTTATTTATTGGTGTTTAAGGTCACATGCTTTATGCACAATGGCTAATCATGACCGTGACAGTTTTACAGGTGGAGGAAGTCGGAGTCACCCATCCAATGATTAACCAGGCTCGTCGTTTAACTTCAGTGATCTGACGAGAACCGGTTAACGCAATGCCACCGTGCCCCCCCATGTAGGGCCTTGGAAACGATTTAATGTGTCTAGAAACGATGGCTGTGAATAGCCTTAAATTTTTGTCAATCCTCGGTTGCAGGAACCCTGAATTAACTGTGAAAAGACTTAAATTTTATCAGTCCTTGGTTGCAGGAACCCTGATTTTATAATCCATATATAGACATTTCTCTCAGGAATTCTATTGCCAATAATTAAGGCCACTCAAAGTAGATCTTCTGTTTCTCAGGCCATTATTTGTACAATTGAATGCGGGCAAGCAGTTTTTTATTTTATTTTTTATTTCTGTAATTATTTCTTTGCCATCAAAAGTTCATGTTCTTGGTTTATATTTCAGGCCTCATAATCTACAGAATAGCATGGGTGGTGGTGTATTTCATCCCTTGAGAGTGAGAAGGCTTTGCAGTACTAAAGCATTGCAAAGCCTTCTTGCACTCAAGGAACAAATTTAACAATTTTTTTTTAACTTTGGTAAAATATCCGACATAAACCATTTAATTATTCATCAGACAGTTGCATCTAAGTACTTAATTCTAAGAACTGCACCTCAGGAGAAATCAGCGACACTTGTCTTTTTCAAATTAAGTACTTGGATGCAACTGTCTGATGGCCGAGTGGTGTGTGTGGTTCAGTATAGCTTCGCAAGGCGGTTGGTGCCAAAGGAAACTCTCTCGGCGTGGGTTCGAACCCCCGCCATGCCAATGTAAATAAATCATTTAACTTTTATGTTTTTTAAGTTTACACTGAGTATAAAAAGAGAGCATGCGGCAGCCAAGAGGACCATGCGGGAGGGTCTGAGAAACAGATTTTTAATATTTTTAGGTCTAACTACTGTATTTTGTATTTTACCAAATTGAGTAATTTGAACCTTTAACTCTTGACCTGACGGATCGTCTGCATCTGCCTATGTTATAAACAAATTCAGCAGTTCAGAAAAACATTTTTCACAAAATTTCTTTAAAACCATATCGTGACCTCGCATTGGATGAGCTCGTTCCAATAAGGGGTCACATGATATGGTTTTCTTGAAATGAAAAATGATTTGTTTCCAATTTCCATCAGTAATTGTTGAATCAGAAGGCAAATATTGCAGTTTGGACCAAATTAATTAAACAGACCTGAACATACATATTTTTTGTCATAATTAGACCAAAGGCCCTTACTTTAGGTAACAGCTGTCTGAGCGACGACAAAAATTATGTGCAAGTTGCCAAGCTGATGGCTTTTGCAGCTTGTATGGGTAGCCTGCCACAAGGTTTCTTAGCCAGCACACCACACAACTTAACACGCCCCTTCCACATGCATCCTCTGATAAAGCGACAGATAATTCCATTTTAATTCTTGTATCACAACACTAAAACACTCAGATTTGGAGTGTTGTTTCCAACAATTTATCTAACAATCCTAAAGATTTTGACCTGAAACCCACGAGAAACGATATGTATCACATAATGTGTTCTGATTCAATATCATATAGATAACTCGTTTCTGGGAACATGACGGGCTATCATAACAGGTGCATGAATACATTATATGTGCATTTCAGTGATCAACTCAGCTGATTGCTCACAAAACAAATCCAAATTCCTTACAATTAGCGACAGAACTATTAATAGCCAATGCCCCCCCCCCCCCCCACAATAAATAGAAACTGCGCAATTCAATATAATATTACTCACTCATAATATCATCATAGGAAGTGACACTGAGAGTGAATAATTTGACAACATAACTTTGAAAATTGCTGTGACAGCATTACTCATTGTTAGAATCCATAACAATATAGTTCCATAAAATATGAGGGTTTTTCTCGCCCAACATTGTGTCCAAAACCTGTATTAATAATTTAAGATTTAATCTGTTTATGCGACAGAATTGTTAGATAAATGAATTATCATGATAATGTGCATGTCCTGTGATTTGCATCAGATTCTCGGTGGTGTCCAAAAATGGGATCACAACTCGCCGGAAAAGCCAGCTCGTTGAGATCCCATTATGGACACTACCACAAAGCAGATACAAATCACAGGACATGCACATTATCACGATAATCTGTATGTATTGGTCAAAAATATACATAAAGTTTCTATGTTCATTTCATACCATGCATCATGTTAACCATCCACACACTGGGGTGGGGTTGGGTGGATAGGAAAATATATTTGTTTGTTTGATTTATATGAAAATATTTGTATTATTCCTAAGTTAGATGTTAGATGAGTAGTGTTTTGTATTTTCACATGTTTGACTGGTAAAGTGCTGGAAGCCCTATTTTGGGCTTTACTAAAAGTGACTGCCTGAGGAAGCCTTTATTGTCCCTGATGTGAATCACATTTTTTATACAATACTTTGCTCTCTGACATTTAATTGGATAGTGCCTATAAGGCACTATCCAATTAAATGTAATAGAGCAGTACATGATGAGCTTTGATTTGTTGTTGGAAAAAACTCAGCACTTTACCAGTTAAACAGCATCTGTGTCATACCATATCATGTATATTGCACCCAGAATGCAAAATATAAAAATTTCAACCTGTAAAGATTTCCCATAATGCAACTAGTAATTTAAACAATTCAATCTTATTTGACAGAGCTCAGCAAGAAGCAGGTTTGAATTCTTTAAATTCCCAGTTGCATTCTGGAAAAAACTTGGTGTTTGAAATTTCAGTATTTTGACATCACGTGTGCAGATGATTAATGAAACAGATGATAAGGAGAACATTGTACAACTTACGGTAACAAATTGGAAGATCGCAAATCTCAGTAATTAGTTGGAATAAGCTCATAGGAAGCTTCTTTTAACCAAGATATGATCAGATACACACCCCCTGTGAGAACTTCAGAAGTGAGGAAGTGTTTGTTTACTGTGGTAAACAAGTTCTGTTTTACTGATAAAATAGAACCTGGTAACCAATGCCTAGTGTGCAAGTCATCTAAGGTGGGCAGCATTGGTATAAACGACTAGCTCAACTTTACTTCAGACCTACTTTGTGGCCATGAGATAGCCATAGATACTGAAAGTGACCTTAAACATCAATAAATAAACAAATGTTAGTTACACAGTTTTTAGTGACTTAATACAGTATGAACAGTAAGTCACCATGGACTGGTCGTAACCTTTGGGTTTAATTATCGGAATTAAAAGTTGTTTATTTTAATGCATGGGTTGTGTAATAAACACAGAACGCCATGTGTGTTTGAATCGGTGGGTGTTTTACATAACTCGTTGGAATGGCGTAATCATATTTCGCTCGAGCTTACGGCATTGATGTTCATGCATGCGTTTACCAGGCAATAAAAATCATCAGCAAAATTGTATTTGATGAAGCACTGGGTTAACCCTTTTCCCAACGAATCGCCCGCATCCACTCTTGTAATATGCAAATTCAGCAGTTGAAAAAATATTATTTTTCAAAAACTTTCAACAAAACCATATCATGTGACCCCTCATTGGAACGAGCTCATCGAGCTCGTTCCAACGAGGGGTCACATGATATAGTTTTGTTGACATTTTTTTAAAAATTTAAAAAAATGATATTTAAAATAATAAATTTTGATATCGTCTGTGTTGGATAAAGGGTTAAACCCAGTGCTTCATTAATTAAATTTTTGATGATTATTCATATAATTGGTGTCTGGAATCTAATATTATTGCATCCATGGACATATTACCCACCCGTGGAACCCGTGGAAAGTGACCAGTCCACGGCGGCAGTACTGTACTGTGTCAGTTAATTCCAAATTGTGTGAGAGGTCACCTACAAACTGCATAGCAATTACATTTTACCAACAACATAATTCTGTATACTGAACTAGTAAGCAGTAACTGTGTTGTGTTCTTGGGCAAGACACTCCCTCCTCATTACCCGTGGTGATGCCGTTGATGGTGCACTTGCCTTCAACTGCTGCAAACCCTGCTTGTACAGAGTTAGTACGTTGAGTCTGACAGTTGCTCTCCACTGCTCGGTGCTTCTCTATGGATGGGAGTGCGGTGGCTCAGTAGATAGTGGTGCAGGCTGCAAGCCGAGAGGTCCTCGGTTTGAATCCCACCTGTGGCAACCGCGTTGTGTCCTTGGACAAGACACTTCATCTCCATTGCCCACATGGGGGCATGGTAGCATTGTGTACTAAGGCGTACTGCACACCGATGGTGCTCTTGTCTTCAACCAATGCTAACCCTGCTTGTGTGGAGTTAGTATGTTGGGGAGCTGACAGTTGCTCGCCGTTGCTCGGTTGTTCTCTCCGGGTACTCTGGCTTCCTCCACCCGTAAAACTGTCACGGTCATAATTAGCCATTGTGCATAAATATGTCACCTTAAACACCACAAAATAAATAAATAAATAAATTCTCTCTGGATACTTTGACTAATGAAACTGTCATTAAAACCCCAGTAAAGCAATAAAACTGAAATAATAAATTCTGGAATTCTCACTTGTTTAACATGAAGTTGCTATCATTTGCCAACATTTTGTAAGGTGATTGAACAAACGGAATTAAAGTCTAACCAAAACTTAACTTGAAATCACTGCAATGCCATTAGATGTATGGAGACTGTGGAATGGTGGGAATTCAATACCCAATGTCCAGGCTCTTCAAGGGTTAAATTAAACACTAATAAATTAATTATAAACCAGTAGCTAATCACTACAACACGACAATCCAGATGAACTCATCGAAATCCTAGAAGGAAATTCGGAAGACAGAAACGAGCACATACATCAGAAAACAAAAGGAAAAGGAAAAACCCTGTGTATGTACTCTACACAGACTAGCACTGTTCAGCTTCTACAGCCTTGACAGGTACTTACCTCCATTTTATTGAACAAAAAATTATGTTCACATTTTCTCCCGTGGCAACCCTGTGAAGTAAAGCAGTTCTTGTTTACTGAGGTAAATAAGCTCTGTGTTTACTGGTAAAATAGGACCCAGTCACTGATGCTTGGGGTGGAAGTCCTCTAAAATGGGCAGCATGGGTATAAACGATTTACTAAACTTGACTTTATCTCCATGTTGCTGTCACAATTGGCAGAATTATGTGACCTTAAACACCATTAAATAAATCAAGAAATAAATGTTCACATCAGACTACGTGAAGTGAAATAGTGCTTTTTTACTCTGGTAAACAAGCTCTGTTTACTGGTAAAATAAGACCAAGTCACCAATGCTTGGAGTGGAAGTCCTCTAAAATGCTAATATGGTCAACATGGGAATAAACAAATGACTAAACTTTTCTTTATCTCTGTATTGCGGTCATGATTAGCCATTGTGCAGAAATATGTGACCTTAAATGCCAGTAAATAAATAAATGTTTACATTTTGAAGTCATTTATTTATTTATTTATGTTTAACTCTTAACCCACTGAGTATTTTCAAGATATTTTCCATCAAATGTTGTCATGGCTGCTGTGCAGCAGCTATGACTAGATTTGATGATAAATTCATCTAAATTCAACTCTAGAATTCATTCAGGGGCTGGGGGGCTTCATCCCCTTCACTTTTTTATACCCCCGCCCGCTAGGCGGGGGTATATAGAATTCCTCGTGTCCGTCAGTCCATCTGTCCGTCAGTCCTTCCGTCGCAAAATGGTTTAATGGAGGGTACCGTCATGCTGTAATCAACTCCTCCCCCATTTTTCAATTCACATAGTTGAAACTTCAGAGTATGATCATGCACTTTAAAACATTACCAGCTGAAAGGCGGGGGTACTTGTTTGTGTCACCTTTAGGTGACACCTATTGTTTTCTGAACACCAAGATGTCACATTGTTGACCTTGCTCACCCTCAGGTATTGGTGCAGTGGTAATGCACCACCTGGCGATGGATTGCGGGGGTATCGCACCCCCGGCGATGGATCAACTCTAGTTTGCCTGGCCATGTTTTTTTGTATGCATATATTTTAACACAACCAATGACTGGTGAAACAAGGGGCAGATCCAGAGCCTCCCCCATATTTTCGCCAGCTATGTTTCTCTCGTACTGGTTCAGTTTCGATGGATTTCGGATCATTTTTTGCAGTATGTGGTAGCAAATGCTAAAATGTATACAGTCTGTTGAAAAATCGATTAACTTAAATAGATCGTAATCTTACAGACATACAAGTACCAAATCCACCCCAGACAAGATAATCCACAGACGGTATAATTGCAGTAAACGTCTAGTAAAGCATACAGGTGAGGTCTATTTATCAGTTTTGGTCGTTACGACCAAAGCTGATAAATAGGCCTCACCTGTATGCTTTACCAACGTTTTTTAATGACTCTCAAAGTGTGAAATCTTTCAAATACATCTCCAGAAAAATCTCAAAATATCCACTCAGATGCATGGAAATGGGGGTTTTGGGACCCCTGGAATTTAAATTTTTCATACCGACGACCATCCATCGCCCGATCCACCCCCCCCCCCCCCCCCCCCCACTTTGAAAATCGTTCCGACGCCCCTGTCATTGGTGAAAAACTCCATTCAATTTACATGGGGAATATTGGATTAAATGTACCCAAATTATACTTGTTTCATTAGCAAAAGAAAGACTATCCTGGGCAGGAATATCTGCCAGCAGCATGCAAGGAGTTATGACACTCATTTTCTGAATCTGTATAAGGGCAGGAAGGTGATATGTAATTGCCATTTCTGGGGAGTGGTGGCGTCGCTGTTACCGGTTCTCGTCAGATCACCGAAGTTCAACGTCAAGCGCGTTTAGTAGTTGGATGGGTGACCATTTCAGCGACTGATTCGCGCTCCCGCATTGTGTCCTTGCGCAAGGCACTTAACCCTGATTGCCTACATGGGGGTACGATGACGCTGTGTACTAAGGCGTATTGCACGTCAAAGGTGCGCATGTCTTCAACCAATCTAACCCTGCCTGTGCCACGGCGCAGAGTTCAGAGTTACGATGTTGGAGAGCTGACAGCTGCTTGATGGTTCTCTCCGGGTACTCTGGCTTCCTCCACCCGTAAAACTGTCACTGACATGATATGACCCTGGCTGTTAATGTGTCGTTAAACCCTAGTTAAAAAAAATTTTTTAAAAATTGCCATTTCTATTTTGTATTGTTGATGATGAATTAGGGTTAAAATATATTTTTATAAAGTCAACTGATGGATAAAATATATGTCATGCTGAACAGTGAATACTAAATGCACACTTTGTCATTTTCACAGCAGATTTTCCCTCTTATTTATTGAGTATATGCATTTTGTTTGGATTTTAGACATTTATTGCAAAACTTGAAACGACAAGTTTTAATAAACATGATGATAATTAAACCTTTGCTGTCACTGTTGCCTGAACCTCCGCTCATAACTGTCAAACATTGATATATTGGCTGTGAGAACAGATAAATGTGTTTTAATAATGGGTGTGTGATAGCTGTCCTTTTTTGCTAATTAGTTTTTAATACATGGAATTTAGTCAATACATTTTAATACATGGAAATTAGTCAACTGTCATGGATTCTTCTGCCCTCTTGGGAAAAGGGTCCAAGGCCCATGTCATTTTGAAACTTTGTTCCATGGGGCTGCAATTGAGAATTTGAATTGGAGGGGAAGAAACAGACTTCAGAAATTTTACAGTTCGAATTGAACGGAGAACATTAACACATATCTAAGCAACTGCATATAAACCGCAACAAGTAAAAAAAAACTTTTCAGGGAATCATGTTTGCCCCAGTCTCATTAGTCTCAATTAAACTGTTCTAAAGGACTTTTCATTTGCCTTTGACTTCAGACACTTCCTGAGCTTTGTTGGGTAAGCAGTGAAAATTTAACCCTTTACCCAACGTAACGGCAAAAACCGGCCAGCACTTTTCTCAAAATTCGCCAATTAATTTTCATTATTTTTTCATTTTTTGTCTCAAAAACATAGGTTATGACCCCTCGTTGGAACGAGCTCGTCGAGCTCGTTCCAACGAGTGGTCATAACCTATGTTTTTGAGACAAAAAATGAAAAAAACTAGATATTCAAGAATTTTTATTGCAAGTGTCGTCTGCTTTTCATGTTAGGTAAAGGGTTAATGCACAATTGGTGTCCTGAACTGGGTGGTCATAAGGACTCAGAAAACCAATGAAGCCTTATGACTACCCAGTTCAGGAAACAAATTGTGTGCATTAATTTTTTGTTTTACTGGGGATGAGATTAGGATATTTGGGGTTGAGAATTGGGAAAAATCATGCCCAAATGCCATTGAGGAAGGTTCCCATAGTTGGCCTCTGTAGACATCCAAAAATAATCTCTGACTGGTGTCAGAACCTTGTTGCCATGTCAACTAGGATGTTATGAATACATATACAAAAGTCTGATTTTGTGTAATGGTGCATGAGTAAGCCAGCAGTGTAAGGGTGTAAAATTATTGTTTCAGATTTGTGAGCTAGCATCCTAACTTATTTTTCAAAGGTGATTTGTAAAATGTATTTTTTTTTCAAAGATACCATACTCACAGCAAAGGGAGACTTAGTTTAGCAGGATTTTGTTGCCTATTCACTCTCCAATAAATAGCAGAACAATTTTTATTATATGCAAGCCTGTGAATTATCGCAAATTATCTAAAAGATATTTCTCGATATCCATCGACTCGAATATCCCTTGGTAGCTTCCTAAATGATGTCACGTTAATGCCACATCACATCGCATTGAAGGAACGATCAGCCGATCTGTGTGATTGTTTTGAAACATACGCATTTGGGGTCGAATTGGGCTGAATATTATGCAATAAAATGACCTGTAGTATATAATATAATAAAAAAGAAAATCTACTCTATTTACTCAGTTTTAATCAGTATCAGGGATTATCTCATGAGTGTGGACCTGAAAGTTTTATTTAAAAATAATATTTTCAGGTCCATACAATGAATTTTATCAGTAGCTTCCTAAATGACGTTACGCTTTGGCACATGACATCACCTTGAACGTCGCCTAAAGGAACCATCAGCAGCTTTTTGTTATTGTCTTCAAACTTTTTGCAGTCGAATTAGGCTGAATATTGCACAGTAAAATGTCACGTAGCATATAATAAAAAAGAAAATCTGCTCTCTTTTAGTGAATATTGGGAATTATCTGATTCGGGTGGACCTGAAAGTGTTATTTTTCACTCAGCCAAATAACTTTCTGATCCACACTCATGAGATAATTCCCGATATTCACTAAAACAGCATAGATATCCTCTATATATCAACTTTTTATGCCCCCAAAGGGAACATCTTAAATTCAGGATGTCCATCCATCATTCTATCCATCTATCCTCCCTGAAAAATTGTCTTTGTCATAACACTGTAATGGCTGAGTGGATTTTCACCAAACTTTGCACAAGGGTAAGGTACAAAGGGAAGGTGAGTTGTGCAGAACCACCTGTCCAAATAACAAAAGTTAAGTTCATACAATTTTGAAAACATATTTTAGAAATATTTTTTCTGTGTCTGTCCGTCCAGGAAATTGTGTATTTATCATACCTCTATAAAGGCCAGGTGGACTTTCACAAAAGTTCAAAGAAAAGATGTGTTGCGCAACATCACCACATCCAAATAACAAAGGTCAATGTCACATAATGAAGAAACTGAAATCTTAGAAATTTTTTTTATCTCTGCCATCACTATGGATTTGGTGGCCACAGTTTATCTTGTTTCTATTGCTAAACCAACAGCAAGTTAACACATACAGTGTAAAACCACCAAAGAGGCATTCAACTCTTTTCAATAGAGCTATTTTTATTTTTACCCAATTTTCCAAATCTATGTATACATGAACATCTAAGGTCATATTGCACCTTAAATGTGTCTCATTCTGTCTCAGCTCACCCAAAACTTGGGTGAGTTGACTCGAAAAATATTCGGTGACTATGAGTTGGGTCTAGATTGACTCATACAGTGACTTTCTAATTTTTCAAAATAAGGAAAACTGCCAACGAAAGGGTGAATAAATACAGGTTATTACCATGTGGGTTTCCGAGATTGTGTATTGATGCCGAGACCTTGTCTGTGGGCGTATATGGACAGGTCCATATGGATGACTTGATTTGTGGCCAAAGGCGAGGTCGAGACTTAACCCTTTACCCAACGAATCGCCCGCATCCGCCCCTTGTAATATGCAAATTCAGCAGCTGAAAAAATATTTTTAGAAAAATTTCAACAAAACCATATCATATGACCCCTCTTTGGAACGAGATCATCGAGCTCGTTCCAAAGAGGGGTCACATGATATGGTTTTGTTGAAATTTTTTGAAAAAAGTTAAAAAATGATATTTAAAATAATAAATTTTGAAAGCGTCTGCGTTGGGTAAAGGGTTAAATACACCATCTTTAAATAATTGATTTAACCCTTTACCCAATGCAGACAATATCAACATTTTTTATTTTAAATATTATTTTTTAAATTTTTTCAAAGAATTTCAACAAAACCATATCAGGTGACCCCTCTTTGGAACAAGCTTGATGAGCTCATTCCAAAAAGGGGTCACATGATATGGTTTTGTTGAAATTTTTTGAAAAATAGTGTTTTTTCAGCTGCTGAATTTGCATATTATGCGGGCGGATGTGGCCAATTCGTTGGGTAAAGGGTTAAAAGCAGTTTTGCCAGTTAGAATTATTCAATTAACAGGAGTTTTCAATTAACAGGGATTTGGTCACTTGTCTGTATTTTGAAGATAAAACTCAGCTTGAAACAAGATAATAGAGAATAAATGCCTTTCTGGATGTACAGAGGCCAAATAGGTCCATCATCAACAGAAATTTAGTGATTGTCAAGGGTAATTTCCCAATATATTAACAGATTTTTATACAGCTGCTCATATGAGCAGGCCATATTATGGTATGGCAATGTCCATCTGTCTGTCCATCCATTAGCTTTTGTTTGTCCAAGCGATAACTTGAAAACAATACATCCAACACATACTATATTTTTATGGTTGATTGATCATGACTAGAGGATGGTTCCTTTCGATAACCAGCATTCTGGCATATCCAATATGGCTACTATGACAGCTATCTTGGATTTTCAGGGATTTGATTGTCCACGCGATAACTTGAAAACTTTTGATCCAACAAATGCTGCTTTTTTTATGGTTGATTAATCATGACTAGAGGATGGTTCCTTTCGATAACCAGCATTCTGGCATATCCAAGATGGCCACCATGGCAGCCATCTTGGATTTTTAGGGACTTTTGATTGTCCATTTGATAATCCAACAGGTACTGTTTTTTTATGGTTGATTAGTCATGACAAGAGGATGGTTCCTTTCAATAACCAGCATCATTGTCAGTCCATCCACCCATTTGTCTCTGTCTGTCCGTCAGTCCACCCGACCGTTAACTTTTGTTTGGCCACGTAATAACTTGAAAACAAAACATCCAACAGATACTGTTTTTATGGTTGATTAGTAATGACTAGGGGATGATTCCTTTCAATAACCAGCATCAATGTCTGTCCGTCCATCCATCCGTCCATCCATCCATCCATCCAATCCATCCATCCATCCATCCATCCATCCATCCATCCATCCATCCACTTTTATTTGTCCATGCTCTAACTTGAGAACAATACATCCAACAGATAATGTTTTTTTGTGGTTGATTAGTCATGACTAGAGGATGGTTCCTTTCGATAACCAACATTCTGGCAACTATCTGGGAGTTTTGGTGACTTTTGATTCTCCACGCAATAACTTGAAAACAATATATTCAACTTTAATGGGTCGTAAGCCAGGAATGTACAACTATTTTTGAAGGAATTATTGACCTTTTGTTCAACTAAAAATTTCTTCACAAGTGCAATTTCTTCATAGGCAGCTGTATATTGATCCACCGTTTGGCGGTGCACTTGTTTTTATTCAATTAACAGTCCTATATGCAATTAACAGGTCAAATTTATTCTGAAGGTATGGTAAATGATTTGGGGTTTGGAACTAAAATTCAGTTAACAGAAATAAGAGATATCCAATTGAGTAGTCTCAATACTTCTTGCAGAGATGGAGTGGCACACAAGTAGGTGATTTTGATCCACATTTTAGAAAATAGGTCATGTTAATCTGTTCATCCATCCATCCATCCATTCATCTATAAAAAAACAAACCTCATAATTTCTGTACTGTATGCCTTAGGATTCTAAAATGTTACATACATGGGGCTGGGGAGTGGCACAGACTGTAGAAAATAGTTTATGCTGTCCTGTGGGCAACATCAGTTCAAACCATTTTCAGTGTTGTAGAGCATTAAATCAAAAGTGGTCAGTATCGTAGTGGTAATATATAACTCCTTGTCACCCCACATTTCACACTGTTTTTTTTTTTAATTTCAGGCAAGTAGAAATCAAACGAGTATGGTCACTCATCTCATCTTAACAGCCCTGGTAAACAGTTTTACATACCATTGTCAATAAGAGTCCTTTTGTGAAGGTTTTGGGTTTGGTAATATTGATGATGTTGACTACTATTTGGAGGTAACATTGGCAATTGTCGGCTTTTTCATTTTCAATTTAAGGTTGTATGTTGGGCAGGCTGTATGGGTTCAAAACATTTGGTTTTGGAATTCCTGCATGTAGTTTGAAGACACGATTACTTTTAGTTTCATTGATCAAACCAGTTCAGTCCTGGAAATGAGATGGGTACGAGTGCAATTGCTCCCGTCAGCACCCATGTTTTCTATATTCCGGGATTGTTGAAAAATGTTGTCGAGCACTAATATACTGTGAGAGAATTAAGTGCGTGTTGTTTTGAGAAAGTAGCACTCTGTGGCCAGTGGCAAGTTATTGTCATAATTCAGCAATTCCTTATACATTTAATCCCTTGAGCCCAAGAGGCGGCTTTTCTGGCCAGGAACATGATACGTCATAACATCATTAAATACGATGGCTGTTCAGTAAATGTGTGGGTTCGACCAATCAATATTTTCAATGTGCAGCCCCGAGGCTGTACATTGAAAATAATGATTGGTCTACCCCAAATAATGAATATGGAATCTTCTAATTGTTGCCATTGAACTGGCATGGAAGATACCACTAGAGTTCAAAGGGTTCAGGTTTTTGGTGTTTGGTGACAGTTTTCCCTCAAAAATTTATTTAAATACTAACATTTTACGGGTACAATTTACTTCCATCTCTGATTTCACGGGAGCTTAAAACTGTGCCCGTCAGTTTTGTTCATTTTCAGCACTGACCAGTTTTCTAATAAGTACAGTCATCTGGCAAGAGCATCTTTTTTTCACAGTGAGTTTCATCAGTGGAATTTTATTCATGTATTGAATAGAAAACAATTGAAAATTGGTTGAATTCTGATCAGGATTTGAAGCTATTACTATTGGTAATTCAAATCTTGCCCATCATTTCTCAGCTGAAGATTCAGTTTCAAATTGCATGAGTCTTCCCTCTGGTAGGAACTAATTATTGAAGTAACAGTATTCCTCCATTGTCATCTATTATAACCTCATATATTCTCATTATTCCTGACAATGTATTAATGAGAATGGAAATACTGATTTTCAGCATTCTAGTGATCAGTAGACTCGACCATGTATCACTTGTTCAGAGAAAGTGATTTATTTATATTTAGCTTGTTGGGGACCAGGGAGACCACCCTCCCCATAAATTCGCCCATCTGAAAATTAAATTAGTAGGAATTAATTATTTTTTGCTGTTGTACACTTTCAGGGATCAGCCCAGGTGGCAACAGGGACTAAAGTTCTGCCTATTCCACATATGAATTTGGCCCTTTTCCTCCCAATTCTGACCATAAAAAATCCCTGTCCCACCATCAAGTTGGTATATAAAATTGGAAACCCACTTAAATAACAAATAATCTTCTGTGCATTCAGGGTAAATCATGAAACTCTTGATAACAAAGCAATGAGAGATACTGTACACCGCTCATTTTGTGAATTAATTAACTTGTTCAAACTGAACAAACATGAAACTTTTGAAGACTTATGACATTGCACTTGCTTCTGGTCAAGTGTCATCAGTATTCAGGCTTGACCAGAAACATCTGCTCAGGATATATATATGCAGGGATTATATTTCGTCTAAATTTGTGAGAATCCATTTGGATTCTCGTGAAAATGGTTGCGAGAATCCATACCTACTATGAGTGTCCCAGGATCCCATGACGCCACAAAGGTTGAACCACTGTTGTATACTGATAACACATGCTAACCTTTTACCCAACACACTTTTTTAATTTTTAAAACTAAGTTTGATAATTTTTAAACAATAAATAATAAATAAATGATAAAATAATTAAATGAACAATATTTACCAATAAAATCTTACAAATATGGCTGTCGTTGGAACCGGCTCAATGAGCCGGTTCCAATGACAGCCATATTTGTAAGGTTTTATTGACAAAGTGTCAGGGTATTTCAGGTCATGTTAGCCTTCTATTGGTTAATTTGTTGCCGCTGTGTTAGTTAAAGGGTTAAATTGACTCAATTTTTTTTCACGCGAATCCTAGCAGAGGTGCAGCGAGAATCTACATGGATTCTCGTCGGTTTTATTGCGCGAATCTTTGTGCGAATCGATTCTCGGATTCTCGTCGAAATATAAGCCCTGATATGACTTTTACAGCTCACCATTATTCAAAATATCTGTTGCGGAGCATTTACCAAGACAAATCAGAAGGTGAGTAGACGCCACTTCATGCCTCAGGGTGTTAATGAAATGTAACTGATTTGGTAACGGCAGTTGAAATAAAATACAAGTTCTAAAAGTTCTAAATTACTCTGTTATTGTAGGACTCAAAACCAATGCCTGGTGTGGAAATCCTCTAAGGTGGGCAGTGTATCCCTTTACCCAACGCAGACGATATCAAAATGTATTATTTTACATATCATTTTTTTTAATTTAAAAATTTCAACAAAATCATATCATGTGGCCCCTCTGGAACGAGCTCATCGAATATATATTTTTTCAGCTGCTGAATTTGCATATTATGCAGGCGGATGTGGTCGATTCGTTGGGTAAAGGGATATAAACTTGACTTCATACTTAAATTACAGTCATGATATAGCCAAAGATGCTGCATGTGACCTTAAACACTAATAAATCTACAGAACTGCACATATCGAGTGATATCCTGGGCCAAAGCAATCAAGTGCGATAATCCATAACCCATTGAAACATATTTGCGGTTCTATATTTATCGCATACCTCCCATGTAATGACCAGACTACACGAAAATTTAACTAAAAGCATTTTTCAAGTGGATAATTCCTGAATTTCCCCTTTTACCAGCAAGACATCACTGTTAGTTTACCCCGTTACCAGCAGGACATCACTGTTAGTACCAACTGTAATTTGCTTTTTAAGTTTTACGGCATTCAGTTGGTCGAAACCAATTGGCACCGATCAGTGTTGTGGTCACGATGATCAAACTTCAAATATTGACTAAACTGCAGATAAAACTCCAAATGTGGAAAGTATTTGTCAAGGAACAAGTAGTCAGAATGTTATTTTTATTTTGTAAATTTTTGACTTGAATCAGATTGTTTGAATATCCCGGATAACAAATCTAAATGGGGAACTTGGAATTTCCAAGCGATCTCGACTCCAGTGCATTTGACCAATGATTGACATGGTTTGTTTAGACGGGTTCCTTCTCTGTGAACGTTGGAAACGAAATCAAAAGTGTTTTGTATCACCACATGTGCAGTACAACTTTACTTTTATACCCCCACAAAATGAAGTTTAGGGGGGTGTATAGGAGTCAGCTTGTCCGTCGGTTGGTCAGTAAGTCTGTCGTTGTTGGTCCGTTGCACATGTAAATATGTGGAGCAAACAACTTCCACAGTTCTAGCCACATTTTCATGAAACTTCACAAAAATGATCAACATGATGAGGGGAAGTGCGTGACATAAGTCTTTTCCCACTCGGTTTAAAGATGGCCGACTGGTGGCCATATTGGATTTTTTTTTTACTTGGAAAAATTGAATGCCCCTTTTCAGTCACCCACACTAGGCAGTATGTCACGGTGGAGGTATACCGGGCAACAGACCATCTCTAGTTATTATACAGGCAGAGCAGTGAAAATCCTGTGTTTTACATTAACCCTTTACCCAACGAATCGTCCGCATCCGCCCGCATAATATGCAAATTCAGCAGTTGAAAAAATATTATTTTTCAAAAAATTCCAACAAAACCATATCATGTGACCCCTCGTTGGAACGAGCTCCTCGAGCTCGTTCCAACGAGGGGTCACATGATACGGTTTTATTGAAATTTTTTAAAAATTAAAAAAAATGGTATTTAAAATAATAAATTTTGATATCGTTTGCGTTGGGTAAAGGGTTAATAGGTGTGTGATAAGTACATAAATTATATGTACAATATATGCTCACAGAATCCAATCTACAACAGTTGTAAGCACTATGCAAAAGTCCTTCAGCAACGATGGTCTCCACAAAAGTCCTTCAGCAATGATGGTCTCCACAAAAGTCCTTCAGCAACGATGGTCTCCACAAAAGGCCAAAGAGTTGAAAAAAATTTTGATATAATATGAGTGATTCTGTTGTGAATTAACTGGTTCAGTACTAGAAGCCAGTATTGAGGCTCTATTGAAAAGGGTTGGCTGCCACTTTAGTGGCTTTACACTCTGCATTACCTTGATCTTCGCTAAGCAGTAGAACAGGGTTCTCACTGGGTCTTGGATTCAAGGAATGGCCATGAATTCAACAAAGTATGGTTCAAGTACTTGAAATCCTGGAAAATGGTCAAGGGAGCCTTGAAAATCCTTGGAATTTTTGCGAAATAAAAATGCGATGGCGATATCGGTAATTAACAGCCCCTATCGTTGGGTACACTAGTGATCATATATCATCATTCATGGCAGTAAGGCCTTGAAAATCCTTGGTTGCTGTAAGGCCTTGAAAAATTCTATAAAATGTCGAGAAACTGTCTTCAATAGCCTTAAATTTGATTAGTCTTTGCCTGCAGGAACCATGTAGAAGAAAAATTTCTTATATAAAATTGTTTGGTTTCAATTTATTGGAGAGTGCTATTGGCACTCTCCAAGAAATCGTAGCCAAACACATTTATGAACATTTATTTATTTAGCTGTCTTTAAGGTCTCATACTTATGCCAAATGGCTAATCGTGACAGTTTTATGGGTGGATGAAGCCAGAGTACCTGGAGAGAACTATTGAGCATCGACAAGAAACTGTCAGCTCCTCAACATTCTAACCCTGTTCAAGCTCCACTCAAGCAGGTCAAGCAGGGTTACAGCAGTTGAAGACATGTGCACCATTGATGTGCAGTACACCTTAGTACACATCGTCATCGTGCCCCCATGCAGGCAACCGGGATAAAGTGCCTTACCCAAGAACACAATGCGGGTCATCCCGAAAGAGGATCAAACTCCAGACCTTTAGCATGAACATACTCTTGCTAAACTAAGGCTACTCATGCTGGTAGCATGGTAATAATCATGTTTCAAATCACCTTTAAAAATAATTTAGCATTCAACCAGTTAAGGCTAATTTCTCCCAGGATAACTTCATATGATCATTTCTGTGTGGTTTGGTCTGAAGTAAAAAGTAATAAATTGTTATTATTGATTGTATAATTTTTTCTGGTGTGTTTTTTCCATCATCTTTGTGTGAACAGATGGATTCATTTGTTAAGTGTACGTCATATATATCAGCTGTCAAGTGGCTTGACATTTTTGAAGCTGAATCCATTTTTTAACATAGACAAATATGAATTATATATTTTCATTTGACATTTACCCTTCACCTAATAAAAGCCCTATGGTCATGATTAGCAGACATATGACCTTAAACACCAATAAATAAAGTCTCAGTGGGAACCCTGGGAAATTGAGCAGTACTTGTTTAATGTCATAAACAAGTTTTATTATGTCCCCGGCCTCTTTGAGGAGGGGGCATTATGTTTTCACCATGTCTGACGTCTGTCTGTTAACTTTTTGCATTCTGTCAATTAACTAAAGTTCTACCAACAGCATCTTTACCAAACTTCATCTGTGGGTTAGGTATGATGAGTGGAGGAAGCCTATTTATTTTGACCATGGTCTGCCAAAGTTCAAGGTCACTATGACCTCCAATGTTAAATACACTTGAAATTGGTTTCCACTCTATAACTAAAGTTTTGCAAGACTGATCTTGTTATTTTTTTAATTTATTTAATTATGCATTGTTGGCCTCTAGAGGAAGCTTCCTTTCAATTTTGGACCAGTCAACTGAACCAAGATGACTGCCAGTAGCCAATTCATTATGGCTTTCATGACGGCCATCTTGAATTTGGTTTCCATCTAATAACTAATGAATACTGACTCGAATCCATTCAAATTTTGGTTATGCATTATTAGTGTCTAGAGGAAACTATCTTTTGATTTTGGATCAGCTAGGCAATTCAGTATGGCCACCATAGTGGCCATATTGAATTTGGTTTCCACCCAATAACTAATGAATGCTGACGCAAATCATTTTTTTTTTTTGGATGCATTATTAGTGTCAAGAGAAAGCTTCCTTTTGATTTGGTTATGCCAAAGACTTATCTACCCTTTTATGACACTGTCGGGGGCATATGCCATGCTTTGTGTTGCTGTGGTGGGGAGGGGGTGGGGGGCACAGTGACACTGTGTACTAAAGCGTACGGCACGTCAATGATACATTTGTCTTCAATCAATGCTAACCTTGCTTGTGTGGGGTTAGTATGCTGGGGAGTCTGACAGTTGCTTGGTGGTTCTCTTCAAGGTACTCCGGCCTCCTCTTCCCGTAAAAGTGTCCAACACATGGTGACCCTGGCAGTCTAAAGTGTTGTTAAACCCCAATAAATAAATGTCAGTGGTGGAAGTCTTCTGAAGTGGTTAAAATAGTTATAGACAGTTGGCTTATCTTGTGGTAATAATAAGTCAGTTGGATGCAAAAAAGTGTAAATTTGACTCTTTGCATGATACTGGCAGATATTCTTGCCCAGGATGGGAAACCTCGTGTATAAAGTACAATTTGGCCACAAAATCTAACTGAAATTTAATCAATCTTTTGACCAATGACTTCTTGAGTTAATTTTCATGAATTTTCATCAAATTTAGTTATGGCTGCTATTTTAGCAGCCATGACTAGATTTGATGGAAACTATTTTTTTTTCAATTTTCAAATGTCCAGCGGGTTAAAAATTCTTGAACACTAATATAATAATTAAACAACTAAATCATAGACATATCTTACCCTGGATTGTATTCAAACTCTCAATACATAGTTGTTATTTATTTTTTTTATTCTCAAAATTTAGCTTGTTGCCTGTTATTAAGACTGCCACACACTTGACATGGTACGAGCATTGGGTGTATATAGAATATACCCATAGTAGCTTGGTGTACCAAATGTTGCCTGTTATTAAGACTGCCACACACTTGACATGGTACGAGCATTGGGTGTATATAGAATATACCCATAGTAGCTTGGTGTACCAAATGTTCACCATGAGTGGTGAAGTGGTGTTAACCGCGAGCCTTTGGTGTGGTTAACACCACTTCACCCCGAGTGGTGAACATTTGGCACACGAAGCTACTTTGGGTATATTTTATTTATACCATGATCGTCAGATTATTAAGAGTCGCTAGAATTTTTTCTCGATTTTACTGAGCACCAGATGTACATACATGTGAATCTGTTTTTGTTTACATGAGGATCGGTGGGCGGTACTTCCACTGTCAATTTTATCGCTGAAACAAAATGGAAAATGAAACAGGGCCTTTTTCATTTTAATAGCATAATAACATACCATTTCGAGTTATGGATGCTTTATTAACATGAGACAATGTTATGTTTTGGTGTCATATGAGGTAAATCAATTTAAAAACTTAATAAATAATTGTCACTTTCATTTCACTCTTCGCGAGGCGATGTGCTATAAATTTAGACAAGTTCTCATTCAGGTCAATGTCACCAAAGGTCAGCTTGGATGTAGTTCTACTGTAGGTGTAAATTTTAACTATTGAAATCCCATTGCTGGCTTGTTCTCCACGGTTGGTGTATAAAGCTAAAATTTATGTCAGGCTTTGTAGAATAGGTAATCATGGTATAAAATGCGATTAAGTAATAAAACATGAGTTTTCTTCTTGGAATGTCTGTAATTTGAGGCTGAGTATCAAAACAAAGATGTAAACCAATTAGATGGACTTCAAAGTTAAACAATATTAATATTATAAGTTATCTCTCCCTACATGTATGGTATATGAAGATTTAATACCTGGTTTTGCAGGCAAGGTGTTTAAATGAGACATCCAGGTATTAAATCTCCATATACCATACATGTTGGCGGAGATAATGTTTTTGTCCCATTTGAAACACAATACAAACATAGTGGAAATAAATTTGTGGAGGCATTTCTCAGCTCCATAATAACTTGGACCAAATTCATGATAATTATTTTGTTTTTATAATTGCAGAAGACAACAGATAAAGCTACATCCCTTGGGTCATTAAGGAAACGAGTAAACAGTATTTTGTTGACATATCTTCCCCTGAGTTCCAATGTGTTCTGTGTGCCTACTGGCACATAGAACACATTGGTACTCGGGGGACAAATTATTTGCTCTTATTTTATTTTTATGATTGAATTGTCAGAAATCTGATGATATTTGTGACTATTTTCAGGTTTTTTGGTTCGATTTTCAAGTCGAGGCGAGCAAACACGGAAAGCTTTTGTTTAAACCATATACCCCCAATGTTTCACATGCGCTTATACCCTGGATGTTGCACGCACTCATATACCTTGGATGCTGGGTGCACCCTTTGTCATGGCTATTTTCCAGGGCATTCTCACCAATCAAAAGACAGAATTTATCAGGATATAGGGACAATTGAACATAATTTTGACGGACAGTATAACATCATCATTTTAGTTGATGATTTTAATTGCCAATCTGTACATTTATTACTCAGTGTTGTCGATATTTTGGTTTGTTTTCTGGCAAGTCATTAGCAACATTGAATGTGTTTTTGCAGTGAATAAGACTGAGCACATGAAAACCTGGGCAGTTGTGTTCTGTTCTTTACGTAAAATTTTATTTTCTAGATAACACCAAGTTTCTTTTTCCTCACAATTCACGAAGATGATAGTTGTATCCCCCCCTCCCCCCCCCCCCCCCCCCCCAATGAGTCGGGAGTTATATTGGAATCATCTTCGTGTCTGTCCATCCGTAGACATAATTTTGTCCATTTGGACCATTGTCCTCGAAACTTGGTATGAATGTTCACCACCCTGGGAACCAGTGCGCCTGTGATTATAGTTCCAGTCGGACCAGGACTATTTTTTCATATTCATACCCTTTTTCTAATAATTTGGCAGGGGGTATTGATAGGTCCATCCAGAGACAGTCACACCTCTATTTAAATTTTTCTCACTTGGGGAACCCCGGGAAGAGGAACAGTACCTGTTTAGTGTGGTAAACTTGTCCTGTTTTACTGATAAAATAGGACTCGGTTAAATGCCTGCAGTTGTCCTCTAAAGTGGGCATCACATGTATGAACTATTGGCTAAACTATACTTGACCCCCCCCCCCCCCCCCCCCCATGGGAACCCCAGGAAGTGAAGCAATACTTGTTTACTGTGGTAAATAAGCTCTGTTTTACTGGTAAAATAGGACCCAGTCACTAATGCTTGGGGTACAGATCCTCTAAAATAGGCAACATGGGGTATAAATGATTGACTGACCTTGACTTTATCTTCATGTTGTGGTCATGGTTAGCCATTGTGCAGAAGTATGTGACCTTAAATACCAATAAATAAATAATAATACTTGATACCTCTGTTGCAAAAACAAGCCAGAAAATAAGCAGACTGTCATCTTCAAAATGAGGTCCCCAGAGGGTGAATTTAGTGATGCTATCCTGCACAGCAAGGGTGGAAGTCCTCTAAAATAGGCAAAACTAAACAGAAAGAGGTACCCAGAGGATAAATTGGCCCACTGTATGGGATAGCATCATCAAATTCACCCTCTGGGTACCTCATTCTGCAAATGTCAGACTGCTTATTTTCAGGCCTGTGCAGAAATCATTTAGCCATAGCTGCTGAATGTGAACTTAAACACCAATAAATGAATAAATAATAATAAATAGTCCATCTCTCCATGTGGAAGGAGAGTTGTTCTTGTAGACAAAATTTATTTTAGCACTTGGGAAATATTTTAAGTCGGTAAACACTTTGGTTAGTAAAGGGTTTGTTATCTGTTAGTGGTTCCCATGTTTCTTTCCTAGAAACTGTAATTTAGTATAAGTGAATATTGATACTTTGTGTCACTAGTATAAATGTGCCTGTCTGAACTGTACATGTATTTCCCATCTATGCTGTGAGATTATATTTCATTTGTACCTATGTGTTTGTTGTTGAAGTATTGATTTGTGAGCAGAAAGATGTCATTATAGAGAATGGAACTCCTGACAACAGCAGTCTTTATTGCCCTGAAATTAGTATACTGATATCATTCTTTCCAGCATTTAATATGTACAGTACAGCCCCCAATCCACCCCCCCCTTCCTGGATTGGTCACGTTCCACGGGTGGGCAATATTTCCATGATGCAATAATATTATATTCCAAACACTAATTATAGGAATAATCTTCAAAAATTTAATTAATTAAAATTTTGCTGATGATGATTTTTATTACCTGGTAAATGCATGCATGGATATCACTGCCCAAGTGTGGATTACAAACAGCCACAGTGACTGCACTGTATAGCCATTTTTAGCTGCGACAAGCATCTCTATATGTGGCAATATCGGTCTGTCTGACGGTCGGTCGGCCGGCCTGTCACCAACAAGTTTAAAAAACACCATAACCCCTAAAATACTTGATGGAATGACACCACACTTGGTATGCAAGTGTATCTTCATGATGTCTGCACCCTCTCAATAGTGCATGTCATTTGGATAATTTCTGTCACATTTATGGACTTGTCACCAACAAGTTTTTTTTGTCACCAACGAGTTTTAAAACATCATTGGCGTGGCACGAATCGTTGCAGCTTCGGCACTGTGACAGTGCTTCTAGTTTTAAGAATAATTTCCACCAAACTCCCTTATTCATTGACAGCATGTTGACAGAAAAAGTAAGGTGCTCTTCTTCATCAGACTGATCATTATTGCTGCTTGCAATACAGGTAAATATTAGTAATTGTTGTATGGCAGAGACGAGCCAGACGGGTGACATGGGTGAAGAAGTCACCTTGGATCAGCAATCTCACTGACTACCTTCAATAAAAAGCAACTCTGAAGTAGACTTGTGAAAATTCAGTCTACCCTTAAATCAGGTGAATTTCACAAACATTTTTTTTAAAAATAGCCAACTAAAAAAAGACATTTTGTTTGAAATATTAAATGATGTTTGTGCTAATAATATTCATAGTAGCTAAAAATTAAATCAACAGATTTAACCCTTTACCTAATATGAAAAGCAGACGACACTTGCCAAAAAATTCTTGAATAACTAATTTTTTTCATTTTTTGTCTCAAAAACATAGGTTATGACCCCTCGTTGGAATCAGCTCGTTTCAACGAGGGGTCATAACCTATGTTTTTGAAACAAAAAATGAAAAAATAATGAAAATTAAATGGCGATTTTTGAGAATAGCGCCAGCCAGTTTTGGCCGTTACATTGGGTAAAGGGTTAAATAAAAAAAATGTCAAGTGATCAGTCAACCCCAACACGTTTTTATACTAGATAGCATCTGTCTGTGGGTGAATCCGTACGTATGTTTGATGTCTGTTCAGGTCATAACTTGAAGATCAGTGCTTGGATTTTGATGAAATTTTATACAGTTGTTCAGTATCATGGGCTCTTTCAGAAACATAAGCCAGTTTGCTATCCAGTTATTTTTTCCACGGGTTATGACACTTACAGTGTACAAAATAGCCAATTTTTTGTCTGTTCGCAGGTTTGGTTTGTCAGATCTCATTGAAATTTGGCAGAAAGATCACTTATGGGAAAGGCTTTCAATAGTACTGAAATTGTTAACCGGATAACCGGTTTAAAACTGGTTACCTACCTAACCGATTTGAAAAACCGTCAACTGGTTATCCGAAATATCGATAGTGATCGTCGGTTAAAATGTAGCAAATCTGCCACTTCTCCCTTGGGATAGATAACACCTCGAAGCCGCATTGTATATATTGAGAAATAATCGACTTTGGCTTCAAGACTTCGTTAATGATCGGCAATTTCCGTGAGTACTGAGTAACCACAGAAACTATTCCGTAGTATGTATGCAAACGAACATTGTCGCGTACTCGACAACATTCGTTTGTATGCACACTACGGAATAGTTTCTGAAAATACTGCTTTCCAATTCCTCCTATAGTGTTGATCCCTGATCCTGTGAAATAATGGCTACGGATAACGGGATATTAACCGGTTATAGATTTCGGTTAGTCGATTGTGAAAATGAGCCAACCGTTTCAGCTCTAGCTTTCAAACAAGTCTGTTATGATGTTTCTTACGTTTGACTTTCTACATTTATCTCCCATTTTTTACTTAAAATTTGTTTTTAATTTGCACATCCGATGTCAGTTCAGGTTATAACATGAACATTAGTACATGGATATTGATGAAATTCCATACTTGGTGTTCAGTATGATGAGCTCTTTCAGAAACATATGCAGTTTTGCTTGTTCATGTATTTTTTTCCATGATTTATTATTACCCTTAGAGTGTACAAAATAGCCAATTTTTGTCTTGTTCAGTTTGTTTGAGACTGGTTTGGTTGAGGGTGCATTTGTTCGATATCTTCTCCTACTGGATGGTCCAATCATCATCAATCTTAGCCCATGGGTGTATGAAGACATAACAGTTGTGATTGAGGGATTGGCTTTCTAGTCGCTGCAGTAAAACAAAGAAAATACATGCAAATCACCTCCCAACATGTGGCATTATGTCTTTGTTCTATATCTCTTGTGTGGATGGTCCAATTGTCACTAGATTTCAGTATCAGGAGTTTGTGGTCTTCACAATTACCTTTGGAGATGGCGGTGGGTGGTGAGCGAGATTTCTTGCTGTAAAACAAAGACAATAGTTTCACATCTCTCATGTCAATGGTCTGATTGACACAAACTATTGGTAACAGGTACGTAGATCTCTCAGTTTCTACTGGGTTGGATTTTTCCTACTGTAAAACAAAGACAATAAACCCCTTGTGTGTATGCCCAGTTTTGAAAATATGACCTTCTTAGCATTTTGAGAGGAGAGGGGTGCATATGGCATGCATGCTCTTTGTAAAATTACATGACTGTATTGTATTACTTTAGTTTTTAACTCCATCTGGTAAAGTGTCGGCAGAGCTTTTCCGATGCTAAGTTGTCCATCAAGGTCAAGGTCACAAGCCATATCATAAGGTAACACTTTGACATTTGTTTGTCTGGGCAATTATTTCATAACCACTGAATCTTATCTCTTCCTGACAGAATGTCAGTGGAGCTTGTCTAATGCTAAGTTGTCCATTGTCTGTCCATCCGTACATCCATCCCCTGTCTATCCATCGTCAACATTTTGTTTGTCCGATCCATATAATTTGATCTATCTTGTTCATACTTGTTACAATTATTGCTCAGGACTCAAATGCGTGTTGCGACATTGATCCAAGTCATATTATCAAGGTCAAGGTTAAAGACAGCAAAACTTGGATATTGTTATACAGCCCTTGTCCAATCCATATAACTTGGTGTGATTGACAGATCTTATTCATAGTTGGTACAGTTACTACTACTCATGACTCAAAGGTGTGTCATGACTTTGATTCAAGGTCATATCGTCAAGGTCAAGGTCACAGACAGATAAACTTATATTGTTGTACAACCCTTGTCTGGTTCATATAACTTTGTATGATTGACAGATCTGATTCATAGTTGGTACAATTATTTTGCATGACACAAAAGTATGTCACGACCTTGATCCAAGTTCATACTGTAAAAGTCAAGGTCACAGACAACAAGACTTTAATATTGTTATACAGCCCTTGTCTGGTCTGTATAATTGAATCTGTATGACATATCTTGTTCATACTTCATACAATTGTTACCCATAACCCATAACCCAACTTTGCATTATGACTTTGACCCCTTGTCCTATCATGATGGCTGAGGTCACAAGCAGTAACACTTGGATTCTTGTCTTGTATTTAGCTTACCCTAAAAGTAGTGAGTCTTGGCAGAAACTTCTCTTGTTTGGGTTTTAAAATGGGTTTGTGAAGATTTCAGTGATTTTACCCAAAAAACTTTTCCCCTTGAGATTGATGGCTGGGTTGGTCCATTGTGTTAGAGATACTGTTCATCTGACACAGCCTCATCCCTCAACTTGACACTGGTGGGGGTATATCAGCACCTCTGGTGCAATCTCTTGTTGCATATGACAAAATTCAAGAAAATATCCCCCTCCAATTCCCCCACCTCCTATGGGAACCTTAGGGAGTGAGGCAGTGCTTGTTTACTGTGATAAACAAGTTCCGCTTTCTGGTAAAATAGAACCTATAATAAGCAGTGCCTGAGGTGAAAGTACTCTGAAGTGTGGAGCACAGGTATAAACAATTGACTAAGGCCACACAAAGTAGATCTTCTGTTTATCAGGCCATTATTTGTAAAATTTCATGCAGATGAGTGTTTTTTTTATTTTTTATTTCTGTAATTATTTCTTTGCCATCAAAATGTTCATGTTCTAATTTTATGTTTTATGCCTCATAATCTACGGAATAGCATGGGTGCTGGTGTTTTTCATCCCTTGAGAGCAAGAAGGCTTTGCAATGCTAAAGCATTGCAAAGCCTTCTTGCACTCAATGAACAAATTTATCAAATTTTTTAACTTGGGTAAAATATCAGACGTTAACCATATAATTTTTATTTTTTTTTAAGTTTACATTGGTTATAAAAAGAGCATGCGGCAGCCAAAGGGCCCTGTGGGAGGGCCTGAGAAACAGATTTTTTAATTTTTTAGGCCTAAACTTGACTTCATACCTTTGTTGCAGTTATGATACTGTCATAGAAGCTGAAAGTGAACTTAAACACCAGTAAATCATGAAAATGCCTTGGCAAGTTAATGATAGTATGCTGATTGTCAATTAAATGTTATTCATGTTCAGGTCAAAATTGGGTTGACAAGTAGAGAATATTTTATCTGGAAAGTGTGGCAGGCACCTTCTGCATTGTGTCCTTGGGCAAGACACTTAACCCTGATTGTCCACGTGGGGGCATGATGACGCTGTGTACTAAGGCGTACTGCATGTCGATGGTGTGCATGTCTTCAACCAATCTAACCCTGCCTGTGCTGCTGCGGAGTTACGATGTTGGGGAGCTGGCAGCTGCTTGGTGGTTCTCTTCAGATGTTCCGGCTTCATCCACCCGTAAAACTTTCATGGTCATGATTAGCCATTGTGCATAAGTATGTGACCTTAAACACCAATAAATAAATAAAAATCTAAACAATTTGAGTCTTGCACTTCATACTATTACTGTCCCATGCTTGGTGTTTAGGGTTTCGTCACAAATATTTTTGGACCTCAAAAAACAATTCAACTCCAAAAGTAATAAGCAATTTCCTGCAGAAATAGTAACACAATATTTTTTTATAAGTTAATACAAAACTTATTTATATTGGTTTCTTTCATGTTTTTCTGTTAACCTTTGAAGGCTAAAAACTCTGACAAACTTTGCAGACTCAGGAATAGATACTCCTCCATTCATTTCTACTAAAAGCATCTATATTGGTGCAGCTATGAGGTATGACATTATTGAATATTTAAATTAGTGTTACCCTCCTTGAAAAGTTTCACTCGGAACTGATGCAGTCTCTAAAACTAAGTAGCCTTGAGAGAAAAATATTGATTTAAAACACCTTTGAAGCATTGTACTGAAATCTTGCAACATTGCTAAATATTGCAGAAAAAATGAGGGGTGATTTGATGAATTCTGGGGCCTAAAGAATACCATACCATGGTGTGTTTTTGATGGGAATCCCCCCCCCCCCCCCCCCCAAAAAAAAAAAAAAAAAATAATAAAATTTGCCTGTGTCTGGTAGTTTCCTTCCTGTCAATTTTTCTTAATACAGTACAAGTCAAAATAAGTTTTAGAATAACCACTATAAACTATGTATCCCCTTCCTACACTGATAAGATCAGAAAATGATGTCAGATTCTGATTTTGTCAGTGCAGGAGCAGCAGTATACTTAGTTTACTGCAGTTATGCTACAACTCATTTTGACGTGTGCTGTATGTGTAGCATGACCCCCTCCTTCCCCCCACCCCTCCCTTCCTATTTTGAGGACAGAAATTATTGTTTGAAGGGTTTTACTTGACAAAGATATTTGAATGTCCAAATTAAAACATTGCAATCATATTTTTTTCACATTATAATTATTATTATTATTATTATTATTATTATTATTATACTGGTCGCTATGGGAAAATAATTTGTTCTGTTTTTCCATGAGGAAGTCTTCTGGATAATAGTCAATAATAGAATAAATGGAATAAGTTTTATTGCCTTAAAATTAAATGATACCATGGTCAAAACTGTTGTCAAAATCAGTTTTAACATACTAGAATTAGAATTAACCTTCAAAGAAACAAATCAAGCTGATACATTTTGAAGCATGAAAATAGGTATTTATTTATTGGGGGTTTAATGACACTTTTGACAGCCAGAATCACCTTGTGTCAGACAGTTTTAAGGGATGGGTTGAGGAAGCTGGAGTACCCAGAGAGAACCACCGAGCAACTGTCAGACTCCCCAGTGTACTCCACACAATCAGGGCTAGCACTGGTTGTTGACAGGTGCACCATCAACACGCAGTATGCCTTAGTACACAGTGCCACTGTGCCCCCACATTGGCAATTGGGATTAAGTGTTTTGCCCAGTAACACAATGCGGTTGTCACAGGTGGGATTCAAATCAAAATAGGTGTTTACTATGGAATCAGAAGGAGGTGTTCGAAATAATTATAACCCCCCCCCCCCCCCCCTTTAAAATGGGGGGTATATAGTAATCACCTTGTCCCTTCATCCTTCTATCCATCCGTCCATTTGTCTGTCTGTCATACTCATTTCCGGGCAATAACTTTTGTACCATTGGTCATGCAGTACTCATACTTCACAGGTAGGGTGCTTGTAATGGAATGATGATTGGAATTGCTCTTGGGATCTGTAGGTCAAAGGGCAAGGTCACTGTTAATAAAAATAGAATTTTTGGTTTCCGTGCAATGACTTTTGTTTTCTTTTGTGTACGAAGCTATAACTTCATATTGCGGTTGCATTTGAGATGTCAATCATTGGGATTGCATTTGGGGTCCAAAGGTCAAGGTCACTGTTACTATAAATAGATTTTTTGGTTTCCATACAATACCTTTAGTTTTCTTTTGTGTACGAAGCTATAACTTCATACTGTGGTTGCATTTAAGATGTCAAGCATTGGGATTGCATTTGGGGTCCAAAGGTCAAGGTCGCTGTTACTATAAATAGATTTTTTGGTTTCCATGCAATAACTTTAGTTTTCTTTTGTGTACGAAGCTATAACTTCATACTGTGGTTGCATTGAGATGTCGATCATTGAGATTGCATTTGGTGTCAATAGGTCAAAGGTCAAGGTCACTTACTATAAATTGATTTTTGGTTTCATGCAATAACTTTAGTTTTCTATTGTGTAGGAAGCTGTAACTTCATTGTCTCTCGAAAAATAAAATTTCAGGTCACTATAGTAATGAGTTATGTCATCTGTCTGTCCATCCGAGATGTCCCATCTGTGCGCCGAGACATCCATCCATCCATCCATCCATCCAAAACACTTTGGCATCCAAATTTTAACTTTAGTTTGGGTGAATTGATCTTAACCAAATTTGGTATACGGCTTACTTGGGAGGTAATGCAGGTTAAGTTTGAAAATGGACATGGTCCGTTTATTTTCACCAGAGTTATGGTCCTTTTTTTGACTGAGAAAACATGTTTTTTATATTGTCCGAATTTCAACTTGCATTTGGGTGAATTTATTGCAACCAAATTTGATATACATCTTACTGGGGAGGAAATACATCACCTTCAGATGGCTGAATGGCAAAGGGGGGGGGGGGGTATTTCTTGTGATCCCCCGCTCACTTTGTTTTTATTCTCCTAGTTCTTCTGGCAGTGGTTTCTAGTCATGTCTTGGCTGCCTGCATAGGCAGCCAAGAATTGACTAGAAATCACTGCAATGCCATCAGACATACAAGAAAACTTAAGGGAAAATGCCAGGGGCACGGTGGCTCAGTAGGTAGAGGTGCAGGCTGCAAGCTGAGAGGTCCTCAGTTCAAATGCCTCCTGCGGCAACTGTGTTGTAACCGTAGGCAAAACACTGTACCCCCATTGTCCACGCAGAGTCACTGTGACGTTGTGTACTAAGGTGCACTGCACGTCGATGGTGCACTTGTCTTCAATCATTGCTAACCTTTCATGTGTGGAGTTAGTATGTTGGGGAGCTGACAGTTGCTCGGTGGTTCCGTCCAGGTACTCCAGCTTCCTCCGCCCATAAAATTGTTGTGGTCATGATTAGCCATAGTGCAGAAATATGTGACCTTAAAACACCAATAAATAAATGAAGAAGGGAAAATACCAGACTCTAAGGGTTAAATGATAAATAACCTTGCTATAACCCTTATTTCACACTACCGCCGATGCCGGGATCGTGGCTTATCGTGGGTCATCGCCGGTAAATCTTGGCCATCCTGAGTATCGCGCGGCTCTTTGTCTACGATGGCCACGATTGCCACGATTCTCCGGCGATGCTCCGGCGACGTCCACGATGATGTAAGATGTATTTGCGCATTTTTTCGCAGCCAATAGCGAGCCGAGTTTCCGGCGCAGAAGTAAGAGAAATCGACTTCTTAATAAATAGGGCTCACCCTGCCGTCTGTCTTCAGTCAGTATCCAGATTCTGAAGATTACACAACAAGTTGCTTCAACTGAAATCCAGCATCATGAGCAGTCAGAGACGAGGACAACCCAGGAGGGGGAAGAAAGCGCCACCACAGCTGCCTGAGTCTCGGGATGAGGGGGTTGAGGACACTGCAAGTCCTGCTAAGAAGAAATCTGCAACGAAATCTAAGAAGACCAGTGACCTCGGAACCCTTGTTCTCGATGAAGCGGCTGAGGGCAGTCAAGTGCTCGGATCCAGACAAGCACCAGAGAAGTATCGCCAGGGCAAACGTCAGGAAGATGAGGAAGAGGAGATGGACGAGGAGGAGGAGGAGGACGACGACACCCAAGATCTGCCACGTATCGAGCCGCCGAAGAAAACCCGCAAGCAGTATGCAACGAAGCAGTACTCCGATGTCCTTGATGACGAAGCTTACGAAGACTTCATAGAGTGCATCAAGCAGAAGGCTTGTATTTGGGACAAGTACGATGCCAACTATCGAAACAAGGACATGTCAGGCATGTTTTGGCGTGAGCTAGATTCCCGGTTTTTCAATGGCAAGACCGGGATGGCACTCACCAAGTATAACACCAACCGTACTGAAGTCGGGAAAGCCCTCCGAAAACAGAAGGATGCCGCGAAGAGTGGTGCAGGTGCTGACGACGTCGACGTTCTGAGCGACAAGGAGAATAAACTGATCGCGGACTGGGGCTGGCTCAAAGACTCAATCCAAAGTGTACCATCGCGACAAGGGCAGCGCCTGGCTGGGAAGAGGAAGGCAGAAGTTGAATCGACTGAGACGTCGAAGACCCTTGAGACAGTGCAGACGTCGCTTGCAACCCTGCAACAGGCCATAGCACGCCAATCTGCTCTTCCTCCACCACCACCACCACCACCACCACCACCACAGCCAGCCCACGATGAGATAGAAGATCAGCTACTGGCCTTGGCACACAAGGTGCGACGTCTCAACGACCCGAACCAGTTCATAGAGGAGATGGACATGCTGCTCCTCACCCGACTGCAACAAGAACGTCAGCAGCAACATGTAGGTTTCCGATCAACCCTAGGCATGGGACCACCTCAACGACCCTCATCCACAGCAACACGATCCTCCCTCTCACCGACATTTCACCTTCAGCAGCCCGGACAGTTTCCAATCTTCCAACCAAGACAGGACCAGCCGCAGCCGCAGAAAGATGAACTAACCAGCTACGTCGACCAGCTCTGCTCATAAACTCTGTCAACCATCACAACAACCACCGGTTCTTTTCCGAACCAACAAGTTCTAAATTTTTCTGTAAATGAAAATGGGGTTTAAATACAAAGAAATAACACAATTTCATTTATTTTTACTTGTTTTCTTTTCATTTCTAGCACAAACACATTATAAGCTAAAGAATTGAACTGTTTGGTGGCCCTTAGAAGGGTCGTAGTTTCCGGCTCGACGATTTACCCCATAGAACCCCATACAACCCCATAGATACCCCATAGAACCCCATAGAGCATTAAGGGTACCCCATAGATACCCCATAGAGCATTAAGGGTCCCGACATGTGTGAAATATACGCTGTTAACCCTAACGTCGTGGTAAACTTTGACAGGAAAAAGTGTTTTTAGGTCGGTAAATTCCGGCACCGTCGTGAGTCGAAAAATGAAAATCGCATGAATACTGGATACTTTTATTTAATGTATTGAATGTTTGATAGATATGCCCTTCTAACCGAAATCGAATTACCGTTACACGATTCTTTTCACCACTGAAGAGTTTTGCAATTAGCACCATGCTTCTGTCGATGATTCAGTAATCGGTAATATATCGGTATAGTGGAATCCTTTGAATTGTTTCGTTCTTTGAATTGTTTGTTGAATATTTGCAACAATAAAATTGCTTGGTTTTTTTTTGCTACCAACACATAGGTTGTGACCCTCCTTCGAACGAGCGTGGCGCGCTCGTTCGAATGAGGGTCGCAACCTATATTTTGTTAGCAAAAAATCAAATCAAAGATTTTGAATGAAAATGGTCGGTTTTTTGCTACCAAAACATAGGTTGTGACCCTCCTTCGAACGAGCGTGGCGCGCTCGTTCGAATGAGGGTCGCAACCTATATTTTGGTAGCAAAAAATCAAATCAAAGATTTTGAATGAAAATGGTCGGTTTTTTGCTACCAAAACATAGGTTGTGACCCTCCTTCGAACGAGCGTGGCGCGCTCGTTCGAATGAGGGTCGCAACCTATATTTTGGTAGCAAAAAATCAAATCAAAGATTTTGAATGAAAATGGTCGGTTTTTTGCTACCAAAACATAGGTTGTGACCCTCCTTCGAACGAGCGTGGCGCGCTCGTTCGAATGAGGGTCGCAACCTATATTTTGGTAGCAAAAAATCAAATCAAAGATTTTGAATGAAAATGGTCGTTTTTTTGCTACCAAAACATAGGTTGTGACCCTCCTTCGAACGAGCGTGGCGCGCTCGTTCGAATGAGGGTCGCAACCTATATTTTGGTAGCTAAAAATCAAATGTCATTGCAGATTTGGTTCACAACACCTCGTCTTGCCATGGCACAGCACCTACTCGACTGTTGACGTACTGCATCAGAGTGTTCCTAACGCGTTTTCCTGCATCGAGATTGCCTTGTCTGTGGTCACGCTGGCCGTCATCCAATCGGGCACGTGGGTCGGGATTGGATTGTTGTGAACGATGGCCATGTTGTGTGGTTGACGTAGACGGAGTAGATTGTGTAAGACGACACAGCACAACATCACAGAATCCATGGTTTTCAACTTGTACATCTGCAATCCTATCAACAGACATTGAAACTTCTGTGCTAAGATACCAAAGGCACACTCCACCACCATCCTTGCCCGCGACAGTCTGTAGTTGAACAGTCTCTGCTCCGGGTGAGATGACCGCCACGCCCACTGAATGGTTTCATGAGCCAAGAACGAAGAGGAAACGCATCATCTCCTATCAGGAAGTATGGCACTTCTGGCAGTGTGGTTCCTGGCAGCGGCTCATTTTCTGGCAACAAGGCTGTGCCATCCTCGAGTACCTCTCGCAGTTCAGACTCCGCGAACAGCTGGGCATCTGGGCTCCCCCGTTGGCTCCGACCTCACAGTATATAAACTAATAGTCACTGTCAACTAGGCCCATGAGAACTTTCGAGAAGTATTTCTTGTAGTTGTAGTACACCGACGATGTCTTTGGTGGCTTCTTGATGCGAACATGTTTGCCATCCAGGGCCCCAACACAGTGTGGCAAGTTCCATCGCTGCAAGAAGCCATCGGCAATCGTCTTCCACTGGTTGCTGGAAGTAATCTCGGGCATCACGTCATCACAGAAGGCACTGATGATTGCTTCGGTCAACTCGGGGATAAACATCGATATCGCGTGACGGACACTCGGAACTGGTAGTGGAGGTGCATGTACCTGGCCCCCCGTTGCCAGGTATCGCAGGGTGACGGCTAGTTTTAAGCCCGGGTCCAGCGGTGCCCTCATCTTTGTATGTTCCTTCTCGATGTATGGTCGCACTCCTTCTAGCAGCTCCATGAACAAGGCGTTGTCAACCCTCATGAAGTTTTTGTAGGCACGTGGATCTTCGGCATTGAGCGTCTGTACCAGGGTGTCATACTCCCCATGCAACTCCCGTTGGAGTAACCAGCCTCTCGACCAAACAGTTCTCTGCCTCCTGCGACGGTACCTTCTCTTCTTCCGCTGCAGTTGAAGTTGCAGTGCCAGTATCTGCAGTTGCATCTGTGTCACTTGCAGCAAATTGCCTATGACTTGGTAGTCCATGTTGGTTGACCAGAAGTAACTTTCAGTACTGCCTCACAGAGTGTCCCTGATATATCCAGAGGGTGGATGGAAACCTCCCTTTGATGATTTCCATTGGTCAGTGAAAAAGTCAGCTCTCGTTTCATTGGTACAGAAGAAAAACAACAGAATATCATCAGATTCGTGGGACCCATCGTAGGTATCGGCGATGCATCGTAGGTATCGTGGACATCGTGAGTATCTTGAGTTGTTCATCCTGGCAATCTTATCCATCGTAGCACCATCCGCGATGCATCGTAGCTATATCGGCGAGAATCGTGTCCATCGTGCCAAAGTGCTGACCATTGAATGAAGATGACCACGATTTGTCGCCGATATAGCTACGAAGCATCGACGATGGTGCTACGAGGGGCCTCAAGTACGCAACTTTTGGCAAGATAGTCAACATTACCACGATAACCAAGATGACCACGATGTATCGAGGATGCTCTTACGATCTATCGACGATATAACTACGATCCACCATGTTTAGGTCAAGATAATCACGGTCCCCACGATGCCTCTACGAAGCATCGTGGCGTATCGTGACTCGCTCACAATCATGTCATTCCGTAGCCATCGTGTAGTGTGAAATATGTGTAATGGCAAGCTATATCTTTTATTTAGCCTTAGTCAGACTCGTTTTCCGGCCATGATCATGATATAATCTGAATTCATAAAGTAGATGGTTCCTCAGTGAATTTGTATTGTAGACAAATATTTTCAACATGCAGCACCAAGCTTAACCCTTTACCCAACAAATCGCCCGCATCCACCCGCGTAATATGCAAATTCAGCAGTTGAAAAAATATTATTTTTCAAAAAATTTCAACAAAACCATATCATGTGACCCCTCGTTGGAATGAGCTCATTGAGCTCGTTCCAATGTACATGATATGGTTTTGTTGAAATTTTTTGAAAAAATTAAAAAATGATATTTAAAATAATAAATTTTGATATCGTCTGCGTTGGGTAAAGGGTTAAGGCTGCTCATTAAAAATATTAATTGCTCTCCCCCAAATTATAAATATGGACTCATTCCAACTGCTGGAATTGAATTGGCGTGGAAGATACCATCAGGGTTGAAAAGGTAAATGCCAGTTCCATTGCATGCCATGGACTCATAGAAGATACCATCAGGGTACCATCAGGGTTGAAAAGGTTAATGCCAGTTCCATTGCATTCCATGGACTCGTTCGTTTGTCATATAGTCTTCTTAAATAAACCACATCAAATATAAAAGGTCAGCTACTAAAATAAAGGAGATATATATCCTTTAAAAACACACTTCAAAGACATTCTCTCTGAACACCAATTAATACCTGGACACGTGAATTGCTCTCAGTGGAACATTTCATTATGTTCTTTCTGATTTATTCCCACCATTATTGGAAGTCACACTCACAGAATAGGAATTTTATGGATTACTGATGATCACAAACGTGCAATGAACAATGTGCTTTAATTTAGTTTTTTTTTCCTAAATCCTCCCATTAATGGTGTATGTGTGCCGTAATATAATATTAAGATACAAAGTGTATTGATTGACATTGTGCATCCCTTTCTCTTTGTGTACTATTGTAATGCTACTGGGATATGTTCGCTAGCAGTGTGGAACTATGACAGATTAAGAAATAACAGGTTGCTAAGAGTGTAGTCATACAGCGCAGTGGTCTGTCATGGTCGAAATGATGGTTGTATGTTTTATAATAACAGATTTGTAACAGCAACAATAGGTTACCATATTATAAGACAGTTGACTGTAATTACTCAGCAGGTGTCTGTTTAATCTGATTTCTACTGCACTTTAAAAGTCTGAGACTGTGGAGAACATATAAAGAAATATCTATGTTCTGCAGTTGTGATTACATCCAGAACACTTAAATTTTTATTCGTGGCTATTTGTGCAAAAACACAACAAGACTTTCAAACAAAAAAGGTTGTCAATATTAACTGTAGGGTATAAATTCTGCAGGGAGTGGTGTCACACACCCCTAAAATCTGCTGAAAATCTATTTTGTTGGGCAGTTGTCAATCAGCATAATGCTAGAACCTGCATCATTATATGTATAAATGACATATAAATGTTAATTATTATGGCGACTAATTTCTTAGAGTAAAAATTTAAAACCTTGAATTGATTGCTTCCCAGCTCATATTTTATCAAGATTCCACCAGGCCTTTGAATTCAAGAAGCAGTCTTGAAGTTGACAACAGGTCATTCAGTAACTTGAAATCCTGAAAAAAGTGTGGAGGCCTTGAAAAGCCTTGAATATCCATGAAATTAAAACACCTTCAAAGCATGTTATTACGCCTATGTAGCTTCATATTGCCATAGTTTCGTGAAAGTTATTACGCCTATGTAGC